>BMAU01001001.1:600000-1049438 GCA_019973935.1 Trichonephila clavipes
CCGCAGCAAACTCCCGAGAATTGAAACTGGTACAGTCCATTTCAAGACAGTTTCTGTAACCACTTGGTGACGAGGGCTTGTGGAAATGGTCAAGTAAGCTTTTATGATGAGTAATAAGAATGCGAAGGTAGCGAAGAGCCAACACCACGCGCTCTCTTTGGTCAAATCTAATATCGCGCTTACGTTACTTCCTGTAACCCACATCCGTTCCTTTTTCGCGAAATCACTCCGGCAAATATCAAGCAATTGAGAGGAAAGATGTTACACATCAAAACTTATTTTCCAACTATCAGGCTTGCTAACTTGAAATTTGGTCAGCATTCTTATTTTGTTATATCTATATTTTTAAGGCGTTATACAGTTGTACAACGACATGAGATACCGACCGAAGCTTGTGAGTAAAAGGTAGTAATTATATATATACACCGATGTTCAAAGTTAAAGGAATTTATTGTGTCAAATTTCACGAAAAGAATTGAACGAAATGTAAAAATAATGCTTCGAAACAAGGATGCAAATCTTCTACGTGGAATACGTAAGCGTATACGTCGTATGTTTGTGCGGAACTAGATTAGGAAAATGATTTAGAAGCAAGTTTACAAAAAATCTGCATTTCATTATCTAGAATGTGATTTTTTTGTGCTTTTTGAGGAAATCGGTTACACTAAGTATCAAACATAACAAATGAGTAGCCTTCGTCGTTCAGATGATGGAAGGAGTTGAAGCCAGGAGCAGACTGGTATGAAATCCACAACTTTAGTGAAATAAATGAAATGTCCAGCGTTATGTTCAGCTTATGGAAACAGTTTAAGGGTACTAGATTCATCTAGAAAAGGTCTAGACAAAGTTTTATAAGAGCCACGATGGCTGATAATGGTCACCATTTACCCATTATAATGGGGCGTAGCGGGGATATTGCCACTTCTTAGCTCTCTCGTGAATTATATGAGATCGCGTAGGAAATCGAGTGTCTAGGGTTGATTATTTCTAAAAGACTTCATGAAAGAAGTTAGCTTGCAAGAATATCTGTTTTTTGAATCTCGTTCAGTACTTCGAACATTTGATTCGGTTAAAATGTTGCAGAGATCATAGAGATTAAAGCACGGATCAACATGTGACCGTTCTCCTGACTGATAAGTCCAAGTTCAGACTAAACAGTAATATTCACTTTGTCTTCATATGAAGGGAACAAGGGATTCCTAACTACCCACCCTAATGTCCAAGAAATGAACCATTACCGCAGTGGAGGCTTGGTCATCACGTTGAATTGCCGCACACACATCCATGTCTTTGGAAAAGGCACTGTGAGATATAAGGATGAGGTCTTGGTACACGAAGCTCTCCTTTTCCGAGGTGCAATGAACCTTGGTATCATTTTAGTGGATGACGACGTGAAATCCCTTAGAGCTCATATGGGCGAGGAATTTCTGGAAAGGAAGGATATTTTTTGAATGTGTTAGCTGGCTAAATTTCAAGGCATCTTCCCTAATGAAAATACCAGTAACGCTTTGAAGAGGGCAATTACAACTCGCAACACCTCTTTGAGAGCAATATAAGTCCTAAATACAGCGTTGAGGAACGAGGGGGATCAATTGCCACAGGAACTCATGAACTTCCTTAATTCCAGTATAAAATCACGATGCCAGGCTTGCATATCTGTAAGAAGGGCCTATATCTTCCATTGACCCAATATTTTTGTACTATTTGGCCCCCCACGGTTTCATACCTTCCGATCGATGAATGCTACGCTCGATCATGCATGTTTTATTAATTATATTAATTGATGAATTTTTTGCACAGTATCACTCCTATGAGCAAACTAAATTTCATTAAAACCTGTCCAGTAATTCAGGAAATAGTTGATGAAATCTGAAAATTCTCTTAATTTTGAGCGTCAGTGCATGTATCGAAATGTTCTGCCAAAGGGGAAGGTTAGGATTTTGTTCAACAAGTTTAACCCTATTTCACTGAGCTAAATCAGTGCCAGCTGTAGAAATTATAGATTAGTTTTCCATTTTTGTCAATTTACTTTATATATGTTTCTTGATATTTTGGGTGGTTTTTCAAGGATTTTAAATCTATTATTTTCCATTCTTTGTTTTGTAGGATTTACAATATGTTTATGATTATTTTATTATACTATGTTTATAATTATATTATGCACAGTATAAATATATGCGTACTAACATACAAGTACATACATAGATATGTACTCATATGTGCATATTATATAAGCATATATAATGATATGTATATATATATATATATATATATATATATATATATATATATATATATATATATATGTTAAATATTTTCTATAATTTAATCATTATTCTTTTCCCTGTGCTTTCTTTTTTTGAAGAAATTCTTTTTATGTGCCCAACAATTGCTTAAGGAGGTGATTACATATCAAAAATAGTTCCTTTCTGCAATTCTGTTATAAACTGGTTTTACGTATTCACGGAGGGAATTTCTAGGATAAGAAAATTAAGACAAAAGTAATATTCTATTGATTAAGTGTATGGTGCAAAAAAATGAACAATTTTAATAGAATGCATAATTCAAAGCATAGTTTTAATTTATTTAGAATTATGAAGAGCACGCAACATATTTTGTAATAGAAATATATTACAATAAATTTAATTAGAATAAAGACGCCTGCTCCAGCTGATTTCTGAGTTACTGTAAGAAATACTTGAATTGATTTAAGAGCAAAATTTATTTTCCTAAAACCACCAAAAACTGTGTGTTATGTTTAATGTTTTTTTAATATTCGAGATTTAGCACGATTTGTTTAAAAAAATAGAAATGTCTTACATTTTTTTTTTTTTACATATAGCTGGAGAAATAAAGCAATATTGGTTTTAAATGTTTTGGGAAAAAACCCTCAATAGCTTAGAAAATAAATATGTTTTCAAAATAAATCCATTCATTCTAATCTTGAGAGCTGTCTGGAACGTAGGTAGACAACAAAATAATGCTCCGCAACATATTGCCGAACAATAAACACGCCTAGTGAGGAAAAATTCATTTTTGTTTTCCTGTTTTTCCGCTTTCTTGCATAAATCATTTTCAGTCGAACTTTCTTCTCGTTGTATTTAAATTGGATTCAGAACCAAAAATAAAGTTTTTCTTCAAATTTCCTGTGGCCGTTTTGTTTTTCTACTTAATTATGTCTGTAAAACAAAAATTAAAGAATGGAAGGATTATACCCCACAAATACAGATTAAATATCATATTGTTTTTTTAAAAATATTCTTTGTTGTTTACCTTATTTTTACCAGAAGAAAGTTTCTGCAAAAATCAAATGTTGGCAACACCGAAAAGCATTAATTGATTAACTGGAAACACACGATTGTGTTTATTTTAAGATTCTGACATCTAATGAACATATAAACTGATTCGATGGAAACATGTGATTCTCCTTATCATGTGACTGTGACATCATATAAATTTAGCCTATTAGGAATCGTATAGATTGAAGCTTTTTGAAAAATATTTAATGGCTTGCAAATGAATTGTTAATAATTGAAAAACTTTTATGGTGTTGACCTTCCTTGGAACTTGACTTGGTACTCTAAAATGTCAGAACTAGTGTATCTTTGAAAATTTTTTATTTAATCTTATTATTTACATTATTATAATTCGAACGTGTTTTCACTTTTGCACGTTGGAAATTTAGAAGTTGTATAAAACTTCATTTAAAAAATGTAAATTATCAAATGAGGCAATTTGACTACGTCCCCTTTTAAAAAAAAGGCGTTTCAATAAAAAAAAATCTATTTTAAAAATATAAATAATAAACATGAGAAAAGAAAATGTAATGTATAAAACAAGATATTACCGAGGCATTGCAATAATGTATTTTTTTTTCTAAGTGAAATGTATGCATACGCATTTTTTGAATTAAAGCATTTTATATTAATAAATTCATAATTTCGCTTCTTATTCCTCATATGTTTGACTAACAAATTTAACACTTCAATATTATGTGACGAAAAAAAAATAAAATTTCCGTCATGACAGAAAACATTATTTTTTTAACATTTTTCTTGAATTTTCCTTTGCAATTAATAATCTCTAAAAAATAATCATTTAAAAAATGTATGGGTTGAAAAATACGAAAAAGCAATTATTTTAAAGAAAAATATAAAACTAATGTCTTAAATCGGTATTTTAAGTTTATTTAAGCTTATTATAGTTATTTTTTTCAAAATTATTAACTTTAAAGTATTTTTCAGATACATTAGTGTATTCTTCAATATGCAACTCCCTCCACAAGTACTTACCAATCACTTCTATTTTTTCATGTGTGTTATATATAAAGAATGCAACAAAATTAGGGACCCATCTTGTTGTAAACTGAATTTTTTTCTCTTAAAAAATATTTAAATGTAGGAGATATATTGGTTTTTTTGTTGAATTTCATCATGCATATCAATATTTTATTTTTTTCTCTCCAAAACTAATTAAGTTATCGTAACATAGGTCCCTAAAGTTGCTTAGAAAATCCTTTAAGAATATTAAAAAAATTCTAGGACAAAAACATTTATTATTACAGAAGGAGTAGGATTTTAAAATTATCCAAATATTCTTCAAAAAATTCAAAAATTAAAAAAATTTGTAAATAATATGTGAAAAATTTCTCCTCGTATCATTTTCTTGAATAGAAACCGTATGTGAAATGCTAAAATATAATTTTAATACATAAATTAAAAAAATAAATTCAAAGTGTACCAAGTCGTCTCTTAAAAGAAATACCTCCAAATTTTCTTATACGTTGACGAATCCTTTTTCGCAAGCGACCTAAAAATATTTGCTCCATACCAAATCTACTGAGAAAGACGAATGTTAGGCATCCGCGCAGCGCAGAATGTTACTCATTCCCTAACGACGATTGACGACTAGACATAGACTTAATAGACAACTATTACAAGAGGGAGGTTCGAGTGAGGTTTAGGAGGAACCGATATTGGAGTAAATACCATGAATGAATGGGGATCTCAAGTCAGTGATGCCAGCTGGGCACAGGGCAGTGATACCAAATCAATTACGCACGCTAGTACTGAACTATCAATGATATTGTGTCAAAAATATATTGAAATAATTTGTTCACTTATGCAGCTTTTGATGATCTGTAAAAAACAACTAAGACAAATTTATTTTTAAGGTATCCGACTACGTTCGGAGACTTTTTTTTTTAAGTTTTCAAAAAATCCCTAATATATTTACATTTTTAGTTTCACTTTTATACACAATAATAAAAATTACAGTTAGAAACAATATATGTACATAAAAATTTGCAAAAATTAAAATTTTTAAAGAAATTTTAATCAAATTTTGGAATTTTTTCAAACACTCTCTTAATTTAAAATATATAATATTTTCCATAAAATATTGCTGCAATACATTTTTAAAACTCATTTCTAGAGAATGACCTACAAGTGTTAAATTACTTCTTTTGAATCAAAAGTTATGGCCAGTCGAGCTTGCGAACTAGGAAATTCAATCAAATTATCGTAACTTTCAGAAAGAAATACAACTATAAAATAACGAAAAATTTTTCAATTTCTTAGCTTGTAGGTCATTCTCTAGATAATACCAATAATAACATTTGTGTAAAATTTCATACAAGTATCTCTAATAGTTTTTTAGATAACATGTTTGAAATATCATGAAATTTACAAAAAAAAAATGGTTTTGAGAAAAATGCATTTAAACATTATAAAATCAATTTCAAAACAAAATATGACAAGTATATTACTAAAACTCTCCTCATTTATAATTAACACTTCCACTCTTTGAAAGTTTGTTAATTTTTTTTCTTTCTTTGGGCCTCCTTTTTTTTCTGGTTGATTTTATAAAAGGCAAAGAATGTTGTTTCGAGTCACTGACTCGAAAGATGTCAACAAATCTCTCATCACGCAGTATATAATTCCCTGCATTTATGCCAAATGCTTTCAAAATACCTAACACATCAATGAAAGCTTTTTTAAAAATAATGACGGTAATATATGGGTACCCAAAGAAAATGGTTTTAGCTCGATAAAAGTTTCTATCAAAATGATTTGCCACAAACAGGCGTTAAATGATACATTTTTATTTGTGTCTTACCGTGCAGGCAATTTTAAAATAACTGCTTATCACTCTGCTTTGTGTACACAGGTTTAACAATATTTTAATGTTTCACAGAAATACATACAATTTTTTCTGTTTATTGTTTTCTGGTGTCGTTTCCTCGTTGATAGTCACACCAGTTCTCAGATCAAATCGGGCATGGCCCATATATGGGTTTCTCCCTGCTAGAGCAACAGTGAAAAAATACTGCTATTGTAGCACTTAGCATAGCTTTGGCGTGATTGGTGTTAGTGCTAAAACAGTGTAGAATTTTATTAAACATACCATTGATAAGTTTTTCCTTCTTACCGAGGTTTTTCTCGCCTTTTTTAAAAATTTTCTTTTCCGACTACTCAATCTTTCTTAGAAGTATCTTATGTACTCAGATGATGACATTGTTGACACAATACACATCTTTAACAAAAAGGTATCCTAGGAATCACCATCACAAAAGAAATAAATACATATTTTTAAGATTTCGTAGTGCAAAAACATACAAAGATTTTGTACGCACTATGTTTGAAGTAAATCCCAGATGATTGCAGGAACACGCATGTATGACTGGACTTATAGAATTATAAAAAACTTTGATAACATTTCCAAATCTAGAATTTCCCAGTGTCAATGTATAAAGTCTCTATATAAACCACATTTAGCGATGAATGTCCATGTGTCTCTGCCGTCAACGGATATTCCACATTCTTCAACTGACATTTTGAAACATTTTATAATGCTTTTTGCTGAAAAAGCAGTGTCGTTCATGGCATCTTTAGCCGTTGGTGTAGCAGCACAGACAAGACTTTCTTTCACAAAGTCTAAATGCTCCTTTTGTCATACAAGGCCAGTTCAGCTTAGCACATAGCTTTTTCACAGGTAAATATCATCTTTCAATCACTCACCTTCTAAAAATAAGTTGCAAATTAATAACACTTTGCTTTTTTAGCTTTTCAGTAGCTGAAAAAAGGACGATAAAACTTTAATCGGAGCATTTTTGAAGTCTTATTAGAAGTCAGTCCAAACATGTAATCTTCATGCAGGTACAGATTGTTCTCAAAACAATTGGAGAAACACAAACTTGAAAACACACTTCCCAATTTAAATAAAATATTCTATTACCTCTTAATGTTCCACTAAAACATTCTTTGTTCTGTAAAAATACCTTTACTTATCCCAGTTTTCGTTCATTACAAGTTTCAGCTCTTCAAGTCAAGAACATTACAAGTCAACACTTCCAATGTTTTTGTAAATGTCTCACCAGCATAGTTGCGTTTTCAGGAGGTTAATTTGATTCATTTTTTAACCCTTATAAGCAGATAATATCAAAAGCAGAATGTTCAGAAACAATTAACAATTAAAAATTGTGCAATTAAAGCAAAAAAAAATCAGGTTTTTGAAGAAATTTGCGAGCAACAGTCGAAAGATTCAAATCAAAACAAAAACATATGAGGTCAGAAGAAACAGATGTTGCCAATCGCAAAAGTCCAATTAAAAGATTGAAATTGTTGCCTATCAATAAAATAGTTTTAAAAAATGTCAGAAATTGTTTTTAAAATTATAATGGGTTGAAATTGCAAAAATTATGGGTAAAAAGCATGTTAAGCAGTCAACTTCCGGTTTCGATTTCACCTCTTCCGGTTTCAATTTCACCGCTGTAATAATATTTTAAAAACCTGTAACTTTTTTTCTTATTATCGCACAGACAAAACAAAGGCAGATTTAGAAAGATAATTGTTTGAATTTTAAAAATTTAAAATAAAAAAAATGTGATTTTTGACCGAAAATGACGTTTTCAACGTAGTCGGATACCTTAAAATTTCGAAAATATTGTATATTTTTTTTGTAAATTTTAAGGATATTGCGGCAATGGATGTTACTCATTTTTTTGTGTGCGTGTGTTGTTGTGCGAATTTTAATTATTCTTTTACCATTAGAAAAAACCTACAAGAGCAGCGCTTCATAATCCCCAAAAAGCAGTAAAATTCATTTTTTAAAAATATTTTGACACTCTATTTGATTTAAAGATGCCAGATTAGAGTTTTTTTTTCTTTTGTAATTTAAGGGAATCAGGACATCATACACACATTAAAAAAAAACTCGGCTTTTAAATTTTGTTATTAAAATACATTGCATATGTGTTTTGAATCTAAAACATTAAAACACTTATAAGTTCGTCGATAAAATAACCTTAAAACATGAAAATGCAATTGACGAAAATGTAAACAAACGTTTACTAATGTTTAGTTTTTTTTTTTTTACTTTTTCTCCAACGCATTTTTTTTTTTTTTTTTTTTTTTTTGATTTTAGGTACAATTTAAAAAAAAAAAAAAATCCCCTCGAATTTGATGATTCTAATGATTGATAATGAAAATGATTCTAAATTTCGTATACTTCTATACAGGATACCTGTGCATATAATGAGCTTGTTTTGTTTAAGTATATTTAGTTCATAGTTTTTTAACATACAGCTTTATGTGTGAAAAAGGCAAATATAAATAGAAAATTTAAACATTACAAACGTTTATATTTTTGCTTAAAGAAATTATACTAAATTTTACTAAAAAGATAAGTTCACCATATTTTGTATCTATGGTTTTATATATGTACAAAAAATATGTTACATATTTAAGATATATTTTTTAAAAAATGTAGCTATATATATATATATATATATATATATATATATATATATATATATATATATATATATATATATAAGGATAATTAAATTAGATTAAAAATTAAATTTCCTTTAAAGCACTTAATTCATATTTCTCAGAGTCTCATCTTCAAGAATCAAACTAATCACCCATTTATTTCTTCCGAGCATATTGCCTAGCCAATAAACAGGTCTAATTCCAGATCGTTAGAATTAATAGCCCCTATATGTCAGCATTAACTTTCAAGTACAATCATAAAATCCGCGATACTTACCGCATCTGTTTTTCAAGTGTTATCCACTGAACCAACAAAGTGGCGTGCTTTTTCTTCCAGCTCTCAGTGCCAGAAGAGGTGTAGAAATAACTGAATAAAGTTATTTAGAAAGTAAATCTGATTCTGACTTAAAACATGTCATATATATATATATATATATATATATATATATATAAACATAAGCATGTATTATGAGATCTCAAAAATTATGTCCAAATTAAGTTAAACAGAAATTTTTTTTTTTAACTAAAAAATTATTTTTTTGTATTTTTACAGAATGATTAAAATATATTCATTATATAAGATCACAATAAATCAAGAGTCTATTGGAAATTTAGAAAGTTATAAGTCCGATAAACAAATAATCCTATTTTTGGTATTTTACTCTTTCGATCATATCCTTGAACCTTTAAGTAAGCAACAATTGCAACTTTTCTTCTCTGACGACAAAAAATTTCGAATTCGGACTTTCCGCCAAAAATTTGACGTTCGCGTGTATCCAGAAGTACATAATCTAAAAAAAATATTTAATCCAAATATAACTAACCAAAAACATCAGTACTGTCCATTAACTTCAAGTATTATTTTAAGGAATTATTAATTATTTTTAAGGTATCCGACTACGTTCGGAAACACGATTTTACAAAAGTGTATAAAAGGTTAACATTTACGATATTTAATATCACTTAGATTAGAAAATGTATGTAACATTATTTTAAGAATAGTATTACAATACAAATTTATTTAAGTACAATATTTTTTTGCAAAAAAAATTAACTTAGAATACCATTTTCTTCAAAATGTTCTTCTTTTGTGGAAAATGCTTCGATTATAATAATATTTTTCCTGTTAATAGCGCTGATATCTGTACAGATGCTCTACTAGAATTTTTTAAATATATAACTTAGAAATGGGTTTATCCACATTTTACGACAACAGAGGGAAGACATTTTAAGAAAAAATCGCCGATACTTATTTCAAATGGTTGTAACTATGAAAAAAACGTGAATTTTTTTTCAAAAATCATAGTTGGGCCTCTGTACAGAGGTCAGCGCTATATACAGGTTAAATTATATTATAACAGAAGCATTTTTCATAAAAGAAGAAGATTTAGAAAACATATCATTCTAAGTAATTTTTTGTAAAAAATATTGTATTTAAATAATTTTTTGTCAAAATGTCCTTAAAACAGTTTTATACATGTATTCTAATCTAAGTGACACTAAATATCATGAATATTATCCATTTATGCGCCTTTTTAAAATCTCGGTTCCGATCGTAGTCGAATAACTTAACGCATACGAAATGTCTTCAAATACAGTTTTTGTCTTTTGTGAATTTTTGAAAAAATATTGTGTAGTTTATTTTGTATATTATGCAAAAAAGTAGCATTTACAGACACTCTGTGTTATGGAATATTTAAATATAATAGATGGATATTATGTTAGAAGGAAATGCTCGCCAGAATAATGTTTTCTTTCACTTTTTTATTTATTTCTTATTCTGCTTAAATAAACGATTTTTTCCCGTTTTATAATTTCCACTTTTTCTAAAAATTCCCAAATACTCACGCAACAAAAAAATGGATTTTAAGGCATTCAGTTCATAATATCTGATATTCGTCATTAGCTTAGCAAAAAATTAACTGACATATTTTTAAGAGATTGAGTGGCAACAATTGCTACACATCAAAAATAGTCCCTTTCGTCATTCGATCTTATTTTACTTTAGTTGGATAGAAAAATTATAATTTGAAAAAAAGTTTTACACTACATTGAATCTTTTATTTTTTTAAATGTTTTTCCATCAACAATATTTATCGAGGTATGAGTTATATTTTGTTTCGCTTAAGTATTTATAATTCTTTATTTTGTTAAAAATAAATTATTTTTGTTTCATTGATATTTCCTTATTTCTTATTAACGCTTACGCCAGGTTTTGATATCTTATAATAATTTTTGCCTTAGAATTTATTTTTGACTGATTCTCAAATAGAATTGCGTAAGGCTGCTTGTTCTACTGTTATTTCAAATTATTTTAGGTTCTTAAGCTAATTAGTAATTGATATATATATATATATATATATATATATATATATATATATATATATATATATATATATATCAATAGCAATAAACTATATATTGAATCAATATATTGAAGCAATAAACAACGTTAACTTTAAATTTATCAAATTTCAGAAAATAAAATATATATATATATATATAACGTTGTTTATTGCTTCAATGAAATTCGTAAAATTATCTACACACATTTATGTAAAATCATTTGGTAATAATTGCTTTAAATTTTCGCCAAATTAGGTGAGTACTGTACAATATGGTTGCCATGATTATTATCGTTTGGTGCTGCATTTGTCATAATGTTTGTCTCCATATAAGATCCTTATTTTTAAGTTTATTTTTACAGTGGTAACCCTAATAATTTCAAACAATTGATTTTAATTTTTCACTTGAATAAAAATTAACCATTTATGTATTGGATATTAGATACTGCTGTTGCAGTATTCGTGTTTTATTTTTGCAGTTTCTTTCTGTGAAATAATGGATGACTCAAAATTTATTAGTGATCTATTTTTAGATGGAGTATGGTGGTTTCTTGAATAATTATTATGGACCAAACTGTTTTTTAAATCAATACTTTTGATAAATTTTGTTCTATAGGGAATCATGTTTTTTTTTTTCTTTAAACGTATCCTATATTTTGCTGATATTGACTGTTATGAAATGTTTTCAAAAATGGAAGAAATTTGATATAGATTTTTTTTAATTCTGGATCTTATGGTTCAAGTTTACATTATTACAATAATAATTCTATCAGGTAGAATTATTTTTAAATGTAGCAATTTTTTTTCTTTGTTTTGTCTCTTAGAAATTCCTCTTATTTTAAAATTTGAATCCTGATGCTCATACTCATACTTTTCGTCGTCATTTTATGTAGAAAGTATATCTCTTTTTATTTCCCTCTGTAAATATATTTAAATGGTTTCAAATTCTACTGCCCTTATTTGCATCAAGTTTTAGTTGTTCTTTTATAATTTTTTACAATCCATTTTTCATTAATAGGCGGTGGCTGTCGTAGCCTAGTGGTCAAGGTATCGGATCGTGGCTAGAGTACCATCAGTTCAAGCCCAGTACCACCAAAGACCCGCTGTGTAGGGGAGCGAAGCACGTTAAACCTGTCAAGAGTTCAAACGTCCTCCCTTTTGGAGTGGTGTGGTAAATAGGAGAGAGAATTCCAGCTCAGGTATCGTCCTCGTTATTTGACCATGGTTCAAATCTACGAGGTTGTCGCCAAAAGCCCTAGTGTAGCTGAACTTTGTGACGTTAATAATCACTTACTCTGTACTAGGCGGCCATCTCGGATAAACAGTTGCTTTCTTTGTAAGGCGGCTCGTTTAACGCTAGTTTAATCGTTCTTAATAGAAATACAGCGTGGAACATACCGAAAATATTTTTTTAAGTTTCTGTCACATTTTCTATTACTTTAATCAATATGAGTGTTATATCAGTCTTTTCGCGAAGCCGGGGAATCACATCAAAAGTTATTATTTTTTAAATTAAGTTTTTTACAATATGATTCTTTTTGCTGAGAAATTACGTTGCTAATGAACTCTTTTTTCCTTAAAATAAAGGCTTCGGAAGTAAATATTATATATTACAAATAATCCGAAAAGAGGCAATATAATGTATCACTAAAAAGCTTTTATTTCAATGTTAGTTGCAAATTATTATGGTCTAAATTGTATACAAAAAAAAGAATCCTTTGAAACATCAAAAAAGTCTCTATTTCAAAATTTAAGTATTCTTATAGTAATATTTTTACCTCTCCATAATTAATATTTTAATTATTGCTCTTTTGTTTTGCAGTGGGGTGCGGAAAAACATTTTTATGTTTGATGTGTGTAACCCAAATTCATTTTAAAGTATTAAAATGAGCTGCTCAAAGTAAAGGGTGTGACATAAATAATTCAAAATTGCTAATAAAATATATAATATTAATATTTCAGAAGAAATATAAATTTAAAGGCTTGTCACAAAATTTGAGAATATTCAAAATTAAGTAATATTTTGCTCAATATTAATATTATCAGTGATTTTTTTTAATTCAATCATGTATGGTTAGTAAAGCAATGCATACAATTAAAAACATATTTGTAATTGTTAAATGAGAAAGTCTATATGATCAAATTCATGTATTTATATTTATTTTTTTCCATTTTAATCAATCAGGCATATGCATATTTATATTTGGCACTACATATAACATAACGTTCTGAAATTTTGAAAACGAATATAAAAGGTTTAACAAAATAATTCACTGGAACGAAGTAAAAAAATACTTTCTGACATATAAAAAATACGCTTTTACACTGATATAATTTATGTATGTTAGCTGGCGATATTACTTCATCAAAAATAAAAGTTTCCACTTTGAAACTTTCATTAATTATCTGATCATTCCTTAATAAAAAAACATTTTAAAAAACATTTTGTTTGATTATCTGTAATCCCACGATGAGAGATTTTTTATTACATTTTCTTTTTAAACCTAAAATATTACTCTTTTAGGAAGAAAAACAAAATTCAGACCCAGAGAAAAATTATAGAACGGTAAAAATTCAACATTGTTATTATTATTAGCTGTAGAATAGAAAGGAAGACTTATTCACTTTTTACCCTAGAAGCATATTTGCTGATCTTCGTTTAACCTTAGAAAATATTGGTATGATTAGTTCTATCTCTTTTTTATGTTTTTATTTCTGATGTGTTTTCCCCTTGTGAAACAGTGATATGATATTTGGAAAAGCACAGAAAACACACACTTAGAAGGATTATTTGGCTAAGATTTATTTTTATGGGTATTCTGAAACATAAAAAACCTGATGAAATGCGCGTTTTACACAATTCTTTTTTTAGAATTAACGTCCATATTTTTAAGAAAATACACTTTTCACCCGGAAGTGGTCGCGTGGGGCTCAAAGTAAAAGGACAGAAAAACTACAAAAATTTGACCTAAATATGACGATTTTTCTTGCAAGTATCGTTCCTGTAATGTTAGTGAAAAGTGTCTGCGTTTTGTGTACTTTATTAAGGTTACGTTATTTTGAAACATTTTAGTGCAGTTTTAACGGATTTTTTCTCAAATTATCAAAGAAAATATTAAAAGTCCTTAGTAATAGGTAAGTATATTTTCTCTTAGTTAAATTATTCACTGGACTTGTGATTTTTATCGTGTAAAAAAAAATAATTGTAAAAAAAAATTGGGTTGACTAAGTCGTTTGGAACGACTATTGAGGTTAGTATCGAGTGTGCGCCCGCTCTTCCGGGTTAAAACATTTTGAAGTATTGTCGTTTTAAATATATGTGCAAAATGTGATGGATATGTGGAGAGCAACATGAACTAGACTATTGTTCTAATGACATTTTTTTTTCTTTTAGAAATGGATGATGTAGGAAATAAATTTTTAAATTAATATCATTTTGCAATCTGTACCAATTTAAAAATTCGAGAAAAGAAAAATAACAATAATTTTTCTATTACTTAAAAGTAATTTGCTTAAAATAAATATTACTTAAAAGTAACAAAAACAAAATTTAATACTTTTCCTGTTTATCTGTATGGTTTATAATTAAGATCGCATTGTAACTTTAGCGCCCCCCCCCAAAGCGCATTATAATTTTATAAGGAGGCGTGATAAAAATTATGATTGGAATTTGGGTACCAATAGTGAAAGTTTGAGAAGCACTGTACAAATCTATGTACGTGCTTTTCCTGTAAACAATACAAAATAATCATATCACTTATTTAGATATACCTTATTTTCAAATGCTGCAAAAAGTGTTTGAAAATATTTTCCCATAAAAATTCATTTTATTTTAGATTTTCTCTGGTAAAAAAAAAAGATGAATTTAAACTAAAAAAGATATTTCTCATATAACATAGATCTTTTCAAATTATTCATTGGAATATTATTCTTCAACATGTGTTTGCGTAAATTATAACTTTATATCATTTAACTAAGAACCGGTTCTTTTTGTTTAAAAAAAAACATTTTATGGAACGAATTTCACAAAAATTCTAAGGAAGTTAAGGAAAAAAAATATTTTATGCATATTTATTCCTTTCTTGAGAATTATATTTGGTAATTAAACACCATCGCGTAATTTAACACTTCCTAAATAAAATCAAATTAAGATATTGTTATATGAATTAGAAATGCAGTTATACATAAATACTGAGTTAAAAATTCCTTTAAGGGAATTTAAATTTCGAGTAACATATCTTGCATGAGAGTAAATATAAAACACCGTGAATGTGAGTAATAAGTATTTAAAGAGAAAAAAATATCAAACAATATGTGATATTTATTTTAAAGTAGTAAAAATAATGTGATCGATAACACAAAGGGTTCAATAAGTGAATGGTCTGGCATAAATGGAGACACCTACACAGCTAGGAACTCAATGCAGCATGAACCAGTGGCTTAGCTAGGTATGCAAAGGTCTTAATGCCCCCCCTCAAATGAGTGCCCTACTATCATGGTTGTGTCTATTCAAGTTAAAAATTAAAAATGTATATATATATTAGTATTTTAAATATACAAAGCTAACACATCATACTTTTGTCTTGTTTCGCAGAACATAAGAAAGCAAAGCTACGAACTACATTTGCACCTGTGTTTGTGCGGTAGAAAGGAACCGCATAAAAATAACCTCCCCAAAAATATCCGAAAACTTCATGAATTATTACTTATAACAAGCAAATTCGTCGAAATACTGTAGAATTTTTGTATGTGGTCTCACAAAAATAAAATCGCATAAAAAAGGACCAAACAAAAACAGGTTCTACTGTATTTATATGTATGTGTATGAGTTTTCTTGTACGAAATTTAGTGATTGTCCAGGTATTATTTGAAAATGATAGACAGTAAATGATAAAAAAAAAAAAAACTCTGTGAAAGAGCAGAGGGGGAGGGAAAAAATTAGATCAGTAGATTGCAGATACTAGATTGCGAAATAATGTAAAAGGAAAAGAGCTAATATTATGAATCATATTGCTATTAAAAATAAAATAGCTAAAAAAGAATTGCTTCATGTGCACGCTTTTTAAGATGCATGTTAAAATTTTGCGTAGACATGAGGCTTATTTCCAAGTGAAAAATTTAGAAAATGAAAAAAAAAAAAAAAAAAAGGAAATGAGAGATGTAAACTTTTCAATAAGTAAAACTCACATCATGATACAAACAAATAAAAGAACTTAGGAGAAATCCCTTTATTTCGATTAATTTCAACTGAGTTGCCCTGATAATAGCTGTGTTGAAATATTTTACATTTATATCTTGAATGTGGGAGAAATTTAAGCACAATCGGCTTGCTTGGTGATCCGGGTCAAAAGAGCCCCTTATTGAGGACCAGATGCACGGCACCACCTAGCCCACGGCTGGCCAACCCGCAGCACTTGTGTCACGCGGAGTTGTGACCTACTGAAAAATTAAAAGGTTAGAAAAGATAGTAACAAATTACTAAGAAAAAATTATTTCAATGTGGTTGCCTTAGACAACACTCTTCAAAACTTGAATCAATGGATGTTTGTGGATAAATATTTTCTATTTTGAACATAAAATAAAAATTAGCTGATATCACCTGAAACCACCTAATTTTATCAGCATCTGCAAGGGCTAATCCTAACACAAATGTGACTCGGTAAAAAATTACTAATTCAAAATCCTGTAAAGTACTGACTGTTTAAAAAATATTTTGAATCAAGTATGCTTCAAGTTACTGATTCTTATGTCACGCCTAACTTAACTGATTAGACCTGTAAAAAGTTTACTAACAATGAAACCAAAGTTTGTTCATTTGTCTTATTTATTATATTATTTTTAAATTTCCACACTACATAGACTTTTACTAAAAAAAAATCTGCTATTTGCGAAAAAAAATCCATAATAAGCTTATAAGTTACTTTCCTTTAGCACTTTCATCCAATTTCTTTTATTTGTTGGAAGAGTTGAAAGCAGCACGCATAATTTTTATTTATCAGATATTGGCACTCTTCTTAAAAAGGTTGTCTACCCCCTTGCATAGCCCATTGTTAGCTACACCACTGGCCTGAATAATGGATGACTATTGTTCTCAATGATTTACTTCAGTTCGGTTACTGAGAGCGTTGGTGGCTGTTTATATGTCAGAGGCTCCAATCTCTTCCAAAATGTGCTCAGACTTATACCCGATTACCAGTAAGAGTTGAGTAGCTTCCAAAAGTTGTTAGCTATTATGCATGGATTTGAACCGGAATTGAATCGAAAACCGGAAAAATATCGGTTTATTTAGGTTCGATGTAATCGTATCTTTAGTAATTTTATTACTGTAACCAACTTATCAATATTTTATAATTTAACGACAACCATATAATTACCATCATTACATGTATATTACTTCTCGATTTCCGGTTTAGATGTTCACTAGTACTTTTCTGTTTCAGTTTCACATGAAACCACTTTTAGAATTAAAATTTAATTCATTCGATAAAACTAGTAAATTATCGACTAAGAAAAATATTAGTCTGTGTTACATTTTTCATTAAAAATTCAACACGATTTCTTTTAAAATATAGTATCGATATTCAGCAAATTTATTCAATTACTACGCACAACAGGGGTTAATATGATTTCATTTGTCAACTTACTAGGATCTGAAATTAAAGAAAAATATTCCTTTATCGAAATGGAAAATGAAACTTATGAAACTAAAGATCAGTTTGAAGATGGAGTACTTTTTGATGATAACGTTTCGTTTAAGGCTGTCTTCTTCGGCTAATGTTAAAGAATAGGGCCCAAATTCGGAATATTTTTTCAGATATAAAAGCACTCAAACATAAATATTATATTCTCGCTTCACTATCTTGTAGCGAATTCCTCATTATATCATACTTCTCAACTTTATCTGAGTTGACATATTTTTTTTTCTTTTATAAAATGTGTTTTGCAGTTGTTTTACTATATCATAATGTTAAATGAATTATCTCTTTACATAACAAAAGTAAAAACTGATTATTTATGAAATATTTTGAAATTTTAAAAACACTATATCATAAATAAATGCATGATTTACAATGTCACAATTTTTTTTTTTTAATTTGAGGTATTTTTTCTTTGAAAATGTGTGTGCTGCGCGTTAAGTTCACGCTGACGTTCATATGGCGAAAACAGTCTTAATAAACTTATCGGAATAAGAAGTTGTGAAGATCCCCTTGGATCTCACTTTGAGAACGAGAATAATTTGGAGTCAGATAAGAGCCAGTAGCCATTTTTATAAATAACTTTCTTTATTTGGTTATCTTTCACAAATTGAATGAAAGACTTTTAATAACAAATAAATCAAAAAAAAATAGTTATATGAGGTTTAAAAGAGAATTTCTTTAAATTAACTTGAATATCTAATGATCCAATTAATTAAGAATTAAAATATCGATCACGCATAGATTACCACGATAAGAGATCCCAGAATTATATTCAATATATTCCTATTGAACATTTAACTTTAATCTCACTCCTAATATAAAGCTTTAATGAGACTTTAAATATAAATCAATATTTACCACACTGAATCTCAACTGTTCCTGAGATTAATTTATCCACCTAGAAATCTTCAATAATAAATCTCTAACTTCACTATTATACCTTTCTGCTTCAATCTCTCTCTCCTACTGCTTTTTACTTTACTATTCCGTTTGACTTAAATACTTTATCTAATCTGCATAACAAGGAATCCCTGTCCCTTTTTTGGAGCTGATTGGAAATAGGTAGGGGATTAAATTTCCCTAAAACAGACGTCTCAGAAGGTTAGTGATAAAGTTCCGTATAGATTTGTCACAAAGTGTTGCACATACGTTGCGACTAGCAATTAAAGATTCTACGAAAAACGCCGAGTTTAATGAATCTATTTCAGATGCTTGGGGGTGATGAAAATGTTGCGTATTCCATCTCTTATGTTAAAATTTAAAGACACTATATGATATTAAAAGGGAAATGTTGCATTTTTCAACTAGAGAGAAAAGTACATATAACATGGGAAAATTTTTATTGAATTCAAACACTTTAGCTCATTTTTAGTTGAAAATAAATTTAAATTATTATTTTGTAGACAGTAAATAGGTGGAATTAAAATTAAGAAAATGATATATTTTAAAGTTTGATAGAATTACGTTTTTTTTTACGATAAAATCATCATTTTAGTACAAATAATATCATACATAAAATAAAATTATTCATTCCGAACCGAATCAAAAACCGTTACTTTTGACGGAACGAATACCAGAACTGAACAGATATATTTTTTGAGTTAAACGGGACAAAAACCAGAACGAAAAAAATTACAGTTCGAAACCCTGCTATTATGCGCATTGTGCGAAGGACAATATTGTACTGGAGAGTGGAATTCCATACACTCTGAGAGCAAAGAATAGTGAAAAGCCAGATGCTACATGTCACCATTCCATCCCCTTATTATTTGGCCATTTAAATGGCACCAATATGGACCAGCCACGATTTGCTATCATAGCAAATATCATCTAAAACAATAGCGCTGTATTATCGTGATGTCACAATGGAGTTCAGATTGCGCCTCAACCTAATCAATACGAGGCACGTCAGTATGTACATTTACTGTTGAAACAAAATCGTTCCTTGTCAGAGAAAATGAATTTGTGTGAATGTACCATCATATACTTAGATTTAAGCACGTGCTCTTAGAAACGAAAGAAACTTTAGTATTGATTTAAAGGCCTTCTTCATAAAGTGTCTGGGGACCCACTAGAATAATTCGTCAATTGCGTCTCTCTCAACATGTCGATCGGACTGCGTCCGCTCTACTGTTTTTCTAAAAGGCAAATTAATGGCTGTCCATTTAATTTTTCCACTCACAACTACACTTAATTTTGTTTTTTCTTTCAATTACTATGCACCAAAATGTAATAGTTCTGATAAGAAAGTACATCATTTTATAGGGTAGTAACTCCGTAACTTACACTCCACTTGCCTTCATGAAATGTTTCGTGAAAACAAGACAGCAATATGTAATAGGTCGGAAATAGTAAATGGAATACGCATGGATCAAAATATTTTACACTTACGGTGATGACTATATGGAAATGCCCTGAAGGGATTTGATGCTTCCAAGAGAATACGTCCGTCTAGGTATTTTTATGTGTTCTTGGTTACAATCAAGCTCCTCAAAATTAGTGCATTAATTTTTTGAAGGATCTGTATAACACACACACATTCTGTACTCCCTGAACTCTCATGTTAACGGACTTACATACCTATCCTTCTAAATGCGATATCATATTTCCTCGCTAAATTGTTTAGTGGGGCCGTAGGTCACCTAGTGCTTAGAGTATTGGACTCAGACCGAAAGGCCTGGTATCGATGTCCGATGCCACTAAATACCCTCCGAGTACATACGGAATACATGCTCGTTAAATTAGTGGGTCCGAAAGTCTTTTGGGCTGCATAACGAGTGCAGAAAACTGGATACTATTTGCCTCCCTTTCAGTTCTATGCCAAAACTGTGGAGGTGGAGATAGATGGCGGTGCCATTTATCGTAATGTTGTATCTTCCCTTCAGGAATTTCTCCGAGCTAAATCGTACTGTCACCTGCATAGTGCTCAAGGTTAAGACCAATTACTAGCGTTCTTATCGCCCCTTGCCACTATCAATTTCATGGGCCTCGATCTGACTACGTCTGGCAGGTGGCATTAGAAACAACAACAACAAATTGTATAGTCTTTAATTGCTTATTTTCCTAAGATAAACAGATTTCTCTATGTTGCATTTCTAACACTCATACCTCGTTTGTTTATATATATATATATATATATATATATATATATATATATTACATTTTTAAGTACTTGTAAAATAATTTATAACTTATAGTGTAACATAGATGTAACATCAAAATAGAAAATACATCTTTCAATTTTGTTTGAAGGAAGATGAAACTGGAGGACAACTGATGTTTTATTATGGGCTTACTTCAAATTATCTAATATGACCAACCTTAAATAAAATCTTAAATGGTTATTCGATCCAAAGCAGTTTTATTTCCAAATGCTCATTAAAACAATATTCGTTCATAAGTATAGGATTCCAAATAATAAACAGGAATGTATCTCAGGAATTCATTCTTGGATTCTTTTCATTCCTGAGTTGCAATTTAGAAAGAGAAAATAGATCCCTTCTATCGAAGCAAACATATTTTATTACTAAGGATTTATTTACAGTGATAGATATTTTCTATAGACAGAATTTTGATGTATTGATCAAACTGACTTTTCTGAAGAATGTAACTAAGGAAAAATATTTCTTGTCTTATTAATAAGTCCTAATTGCTTTTGTTTTGCAATAAATGTTTTTGCTATTTTAAATGCATAAATTATTTATCGAACACACTTGAGGTAACAAAACAGAAAACAAAATTTAATAATTGTTTAAAATGAACAGATATCACATCAAATAAAAAAGCGAATAAATTTAACGAAATAGTCTGAGTGTGGTAAGAAAAATCCAAACAGTATTTGAAAGAGTAGATGGGTAAAATTTAAATCCAAATATCAAGAATTTTGCTCAAAAAAATTTAATTAATTTAAAAATAATACGTTGATTGCAGTTTACCCTGATATGTCTTTATCATGACAATACAACTGTTTGAAAACAATCTATTACACTGCTGGTCACCGTAAGTGCAACACCCTGAAGGAGGCTTGCAAATAACATGCAATTTACAACATGCATTAGCGGAGGTGAGATATACAAATGATTAGAATTTCAGCGCAGGCACAAATCACGTGCGCCTGTGGCGACACATCAAAGCGCTATTTAAGGCTTGGAGATTTCGATGATTTCAAGTTCAGTAATTGTGTTTTTCTTGTGGTTTTTTTTCAAAAAAACTATCAGTTATGTCTCGTAGAAAACAACGATTAGCTTTTGATCAATCATTCGAAATCGACAGAGGAAGGATTGCGGATTATCTTTCAGGGAAATTGGTAGTTTTGTTGGACGAAACCAAACAACTGTAATGCGGATATGTGATCGTTGGAAGCAGGGGGTATGAATGACCGTTGTGGTCGATCGCATTCACCTCAGTGCACCACTTCACGTGAGGCCAGGCAAATTAAATGCATAGCAGTGACGGATCGGTTAGTCACATCATGAACCATAGCACAGCACATTGAGTCTGTAACGCATCATTCAGTGTCTGCGCGTAATATTCGACGCTGTTTACAGCAGAGTGGTCTGTCCTCAAGACGTCCATTGCTTGGTCTACCCTTGACGCAGAACCACAGACGTCTCCGCTGCCAATGGTGCAATGAAAGAAGGGTGTGGATGACAGAATGGAATGAAGCAGTCTTTACTGACGATTCACGCATCTGTCTGCAACACCACGAGTCGGATTCGAGTCTGGAGACATCGTGGAGAGAGGATTATGAACAGCTGCGTTATGCACCACCACACTTGTCCTACACCGGGTATTATGGTATGGGGCGGTATTGGATATCACTCTCGCACTCCTCTAGTACGCATTGCCTGTACTTTAAACAGTCATTGCTATATCTCCGAGGTGTTGGAGCCAGTTGTCCTTCCTTACCTTCAGGGCTTGGCCACAGCCATATTTCAACATCATAATGCGCGACCACACGTGGCACGCATTGTCCAAAGTTTCCTCGTCAATCACCAGATTGAATTGCTTCTCTGGCCGGCTAGCTCTCCGGGTCTTTAGCCGATAGAAAACAAGTGGTCCATGTTTGTTCAACGATTGACCCAGATTACACCCCCAGCTGCCACATCAGATCAACTTTGGAAACGCGTGGAAGTTGCTTGGTCTGATGTAACCCTAGGACCTTTCCAAAGTCTCTTTGAATCAATGCCGAGTCGTGTGGCAGCGGTGACCTCCAACAATCGCGGCAACTCTGACCATTAATTCTCACTGGAACCACACTTCACAAAAGTCTGTATCATTTGATACTAGTTCAACATTTTATCTACAAGATCAATTCTGTTGTGCTATCTCTTTTCTTTCTTGGTGCTGCAATTACAGTGGCCAGCAGTGCATTAGTGGATGTTAACTAGCAATAAATATTAGTGATAGTTATCCTTTGTTCTCTGTGTGTTTTTATAAAGTAAGTTACTTTTGTAAGTATTATTTGTCTTAAGTAAGTTACTTTTAAATAATAGAATGAGTTTTGCTTTACTTTTACTTCCTAATTTTTAAACAAGAACAAATTACAATGAATCTGAAACATTCATTTTATTTTTAATGTCAGAATATATTTTGTTTTTCTGTATTTTAGTAAATTAATAAATGTATATTTTTAAATAATCTTTTATTTTCTACTTTTAGATAAGCTCCCCCCCTCCCGTAGGATTATTACGACCCCGACCCCCTAGAGGGCTCACTTGACATGTGGAGCATCACTGATTTAAGGCCTGTCAATCATGTATTAATCCTACTTTGAAAATATTTTATAAAATATATCTTTATTTCATATCTATAGTTACATATGAAATATTTTATGATTTGTAATTTACAATGAAAGTAATACATAAAAAGAAATTTTAAGTATTATTTAAGTTAAACAAACATTCATAAGTTAATAACTTGAGACTAAAACAAGTAGTATGAAAAAAAATTAAATTCTTACTTAGGTCAATAAGGAAACATTTTATTTTAGTTTATTGAATTTAATTAATAAATTAATATTTTTAAAAAAACTATTTTTACATGAAGTGTCATCCACTGCGAATTTAAAAATGTATTTGAACTTCAGTGTAAGAATAAAAAAAAAAGAAGTATTTGAAGGCAAGAAAAATTCGTTAGAGAAACCATCTGTTGTAGCTAGTTTTAACTTCGTCAGAAATAACGCAGAATAAATTTAAAGTTCATGAGTGAAATTTAATTAATTAATTAATAATTGAAAAAAACTGTATTAACACATCAAGTGCCATCCACTACAAGTTTAAAAATATGCATTTTAATTCAAATGGAATCGAATAAAATTATTTTATTAACGATTGAAAATTTGGACAAGATATATATATATATATATGTAACTAAAAATATAAATATACAAAGAGAGAGATAGAGTGAACTTATAGTAGGAATTGAATATTATTCAGCAAACTGTATTACTCATTAATAATAACGGTGCCAAATAGGTAAAATGGACGAATATGAAATTTGAATAATATAGTAGCTATATTGAAACAAATGAACAATTTTTCTGATTAGGGAAAATCTATTGCGTTAAAATAGATGAACGCAACTTAAATTAGTTACAGTGTATCCTGTATAATTGTGCAGCATTCTTCTTTGAAAAATGTTTCGTTGTTCCTTTTAAAGTTTACAGATATAATGAGATTAATAATGTGTGCATTGCAATTGGCAATTACTGTCTTTGTTTGTTAATGACTCTCGGGGATTAAGAAAACATTACATCCATTAGTATGTATCCAACAACTGATAATAAATTCAAAGTTGTGACAAGTACAATTTGTGTGTCTACAAAGTCTTGCATCAAATTTCTCCTGAACGTCATATGATTAGGAATGATACAAACAACCCGGAAAACATAAATAAAAATGAACCACTTAACGCACCTGATGTTTGTAAATTGTTTTTACTTTTGACACATTTATTACATCTAAAATAATGGTTTGCGTTAGTAATCATTACTTTAATTTCAGTAATAGTCTCATTTTGATCAGTATTTTACGTTTTTATAAAACATTTTTATTTTTTAAAATAAAAAAAAAATTGGATTATATTATAATTTTACTTAGTTTCTAAAAAAAAATATTTTAAATCTCTTAAGTGAATATAAAAATCAACACGTGTTTCTCTCATTAAAAGTAGAATATAAGTGTCTTTTCAATATAAAGAATGTATTAACTATTATTCTCAAGTTAAAATGTTTAATTTCAACTGATTCTTTTTTATTGCTTGTTTGTTTTTGTCACGTTGAAATATAACAAAAGGAATACTTTCAATGGATCAGGGCCGCTTTTTGGCTTAGGCACGTGCCAATGGAGCAAAATATTAATTACGCAAAAAAAATGGAGGGCAAAAAAAGAATGAAAATTTAAAACTACACAGAAAACGCACCACCGCTACGAAGACAGAAAAGCGATAAACAATGAAAAAGATGATAATTACACAATTGTAAATCAGTTCATACATAATATATAATCTATACTGAAATTGCAAAAGATTTCATTAAGTTACAGTACTGATTTACAAAAGCGTAGGTGGGTTGTTTGTGATGATGTAAGGTAAGAAAGAGTGACGTAACGTTTACCCCTGCAATCCTTGCATCGTGAGGAACCCAGGATTCTAGGGGTCAAAGCCTGACTGATGTGATGTACGTTCTTTTTGTAAGTTAAGGCGTGCTACCTAAACCTGTCTTTGAAGGAGCCTCTAATATATATATATATATATATATATATATATATATATATATATATATATATATATATATATATATATATATGCTCCGTTTTATTATCTATTTATGAAATGTACCTTACAATCTATTAAAATTCAAATTCCTTCTCCATTTATGTATGTGTGGTTTCTTGTTACCTGATAAGTAAAGTAGAGTTAAATATTAAGTTTATTTTAAATTCTTGTATATGAAAAATATGTCTAATTGCATTTAGAGGTCAAATTTGAAAAAGAAGATGCAATCTTAAATTTGACAAACCTATCTGTAGTTTCTTATACAGTGCTTTTTTCCTGCCCATACTTTCTACTTAAATGTAATCCACTATTCTTTTTTCAGAAGTGAGCCGAAAATCATATCAAAAACACACCTTACTTACCTCTAACTTCTATATATCCACTCAAATAGTTCCGTGATTCCTGCCAAAAACAGCTTAACTCGAACACCAGAAACGGAAGCAGTATTCTAGTCCTTCGACTGAATGCTCCAATCATAAAAGCGATGCTTTCTACTTTCTCAACCCATTGAACAAATCAGGACGAAAAAAAAATATTGAGTGTTTACAAATGGGCATAGCACTTGGTAAAGAAAATGGATCAGCGTGGTGGAAGAAATTGTGATCTTAAGGACAAGCGAAGCGTTAAATTCTGTAGCCCAAGTCATGCTTTCTTTGGATTGCTGTGAAATCTTTATATGCTCTTAGGATCGATTTGTTTTAAAATAAGATGTGTTTTATGTGTGATCGTTTCATTTAACTAATTGGAAAAAGTATATAGGGCTTTTTTTAATTTGCTGTACACAAAATGAAGTATTGACTTTCTGAGTATAAAATGGATACGATTAAAGTAATGTGTGATCGAAGAATCATAAAATGAAATTACTGGAATAATTTGCTTAATGCAGTATTTCTTAAATTTTCAATATTTGCTACCCAATTTCCAATCGTATAGTTTTCATTGTGAGCCCCTCCATACAATAATAATGTATTGAATACAATAATAATGTACTTTGATGCTAAAACTACGGTACGAGTTCAATTATAAACCATACAGATTATCAAGAAAAGAATAAAATTTTGTAAATGACAAGCCCATGGGGTCACTAATAAGTATTAAACTTGTTCTTAACTTAGTATTGATGAATTAATGGTGAAATACATTGTGCAGCACTGGTACTCTTATAAATATAGGGTGTTTTTTAGAGGTATAGAACTTTAAATTGCAATGCAATAACGATGTATTATTCGATTAAAATGATTTTTTTTATTCGAAAGATAATCTTGTGTTATTACATTTTAAATACGATTTCTGACATATGACTCTCATGGCTGGCTCGGATGTAGGCCAATCTGGACGTCCAATTTTCGATGACTTTTTCCAACATTTGTGGTCGTATATCGGCAATAACACGGCGAATGCTGTCTTCCAAATGGTCAAGCGTTTGTGGCTTATCCGCATAGACCAAAGACTTTACATAGCCCCACAAAAAATAGACTAGCAGTGTTAAATCACAAGATCTTGGAGGCCAATTCACAGGTCCAAAACGTGAAATTAGGCGGTCACCAAACGCGTCTTTCAATAAATGGATTGTGGCACGAGCTGTGTGACATGTTGCGCCCTCTTGTTGGAACCACAGCTCCTGGACATCATGATTGTTCAATTCAGGAATGAAAAAGTTTAGTAATCATGGCTCTATACCGATCACCATTGACTGTAACGTTGTGGCCTTCATCGGTTTTGAAGAAGTACGGACCAATGATTCCACCAGCCCATAAAGCGCACCAAACAGTCATTTTTTCTGGATGTAACGGTGTTTCGACATACACTTGTGGATTAGCTTCACTCCAAATGCGGCAATTTTGATTGTTGACGTAGCCATTCAACCAGAAGTGCGCTTCATCGCTAAACAAAATTCGCTTATTAAAATCGGAAACAACGGCCATCTCGTTTTGGGCCCATTCGATGAATCTACGCCTTGCTCGATCATTTTAAAAATCTAATGCCACAAGATTATCTTTCGAATAAAAAAAAAATTCATGTCAATCGAATAATACATCGTTGTTTTATTGCAATTTAAAATTCTATATCTCTAAAAAACACCCTATATATTATATCAGTGTAGATATGTATTTTATTTTTTATTAATCCAGAATGTGTTTTATTTTGCTTTCTTTCAGTAAATTAATATATTTCTTAAAATCCTTTTTTTTTTCGACTTTTCGATATGCTCGCAACCTCCTTATAGGATTATCATGCCCCCTCCCCCACAAATTAAGAAACGCTGGCGTAATACATAATTTGTCACAGTATTGAAAATATAAGGCGTACAGCAATCACTGGCGTATAACTCTCACCCATAATTTCAAGCTACATGTTTTGAATTTTCAGGTGCATTCGCCGCATAACGTGCACCATCTTTTTTAAAAGGAATAAGAAATGTGATTGTACAATGTGATACAATGTGTACAATGTGATCGTACGTATGTTTTTAAGTCATTAATTCGAAATATTATCCCAGGATTTAGAAAATATAGTGTATTTTTTTACAATCATAATCCTTTTTTCCAATACATATATGTTATTTATTTCAAATAAAGAGTATTCCGAACCATGTAAGAGTCCACTTTTCCTTATCCTCTTCTTATTTTTGAAGCTGTCCTTTTTATATCCGGCGTATAATATGCCCTCCTAAATCTCGATCTGTTAAAAGCGTACTTTATGCGCTGGATTTTACGGTATTTGTGATTAGTATTTTTGATATATCAATATGAGCTACTTGATTCCAAAAAAAAAATAGTCGATTAAATGTAAATATTTTTTTTAAATAAACCTAAAACTCAAAATAAATTAGTCATGTTTTTGTGAAATTTTTGAAACATTTTTTGTTCGCTTCATTGCTAAATTAAAATCCTTTTAAGTTGATTTTAGTAGATTTTGCGTGCAAAGTATTTGTTTTAGGCATAAATATATACAGCAAAAGTATTTACCCTTTGGTACCCTTTGAGCAACTTTCTTTATTTATACATTTAAAAGTTATATTTTAGCATATTATACAATGTTTCTATTCAAGAAAATGATACGAGATGAAATTGTTCACATATTATTCACACAATTGTAAAATTTTAAATTCCTTGAAGAAAATTTGGAAGACATTAAAATCCTACTCCTTTTTGTAAAAATTAATTTATTGACCTAATATTTTTTTATTATATTCTTATGGATGTTCTAAACAACTTAAGAGATCGACTTTGCAATAACTGTATTCGTTTTTGAGAAAAAAAAATAAAGTGTTGATAAAAATTCGGGCTAAAAAATCAACAAAAAAGCCAACTTGTCTTACATTTTATTTTTTTAAAGTATTCAGTTTATAGCAAAACGGATCCTTAATTTTGTTACATGCTTTATTTTTAACACGCTGGAAAGAACTGGAAGTGATTGATAAATAATTGCCGAATGAGTAGGATTTTTAATGCACTAAGGCTTCAAAAAACACAAAATGAGAAAAACCACTTTAAAGTTTATAATTCTGAAAAAATAGATATTATAAGCTTAATTAAACTTAAAATACCACTTTAAGATATTAATTATACATTTTTCTTTAAAATAATTGCATTTTCATATTTTTTCAACCCACACATTTTTATAAATGATTAACTGTTAGAGAGTACTAATTGCACAAGAAATTCAAGAAAAAAGTTAAAAAAAATTTTCTCTGTCACGACAGAAATTGTAGCTGTGTTTTTCTTCCTATAATATTAAAGTATTACATTTGTATAAAAAATATATCAGGGATAAGAACTGAATTTATAAAATTATTAATATATATAAATATATAAAATGCCTTAATTTAAAAACTTTACATGCACACTTTTCGCAAAGAAAATAAATGATTGTATGTATTGCCTCGGAAATATTCTGCATTATATATTTCACATTATTTTTTAATATTATTCTTTATCTTTATAAAATAGATTTTTGTTATCAAAACACTTTTTTGAGCTTTTTTTTTCTAAAAAGGGGGCGTGGATGAATTCCCTAATTTGTTCAACTTCTAAATTTCCACAAGCGATATATCAATCGAAAGATAATAATGCAAATAAAAAGATTAAGTGAAAATAAAGAAAACACGTTAGATCTGTTAATTTTGAGGTACCAAGTTTTCTTAAAGGATTGCAAAGAAAAAAAAAGAATTGAAATATTTATTATTTATTTGATGACATATAATTGTATAAAATTTCTATACACTCATTAAGATACAACTTATTTTTCGAAATGTGTCAATAAATATTTACATTTACAAATGAATTTTGTATGAAAGATAATAATTAACTCTCTGTAACAAACTTATATAAAAAAAAACTTTTAAAGAAATTGATATTTATGTTGGAAAATTAATATAGTATTGAGTGAAACCCTTTATAAACGAGTTTATAATTAAAAATAAATTTTCACGTTGAAAGTAGTGTGCTGTTTTAAACTGTTCTGGAAATTTTACTTCTTTTAAGATTCTATCGAATTTGAAACTATCTGCTATAAATATGTCTGAAATTCAAACACCTACGGGAATTATTTTTAGATTTGGCATATTTCAGAAATGTATATGAAATGTTGTGTTCAATATACACTGAGTGGTCAAATTATTATGACTGCTTGTGCTTATTTGGAGATCAGCTATAACTTCACGTAGTTACCCTAAGGGGTAAAAAATAATTATTAAATTGGAATGCTGCAATAGTGAAGTATCAATTGCCCAGTGTTTCTTAAGCAGAAATAGGTAGGGGATGTGACTTAGCAGTGTTTGAACGGGGAATAATTGTTGAAGTTTGAAGGGTTGGAATCAGTAACAGCAAATCTGTTGTATTTTTGAAGATCAGTTGTCAAGATCAGTGTTAAATAAGCGTGAATTTTCAATGTTTATTCTTAATGTTTACTAAGGGTAAGTTTTCAAGAAGGAAACCGGGTCTTAATGGAAGGCTTGTCGTCATCACAGGCTACTGAAAGTTAGCTCGGAACGGAAAATTGCGAAAGTTGTCCAATCCAACAGAAGAGGAACCATGCTTGAAGTTGTAGAGAATCTTAGCACTTTAACTACTGATTAAAATTTACGCTATTCGTTCTCCAGTGCCATCACTTTTCATACTGGTTCTCGTATACAGTGTAATGGTGTGGCAGATAAAAGGCACAAACAAGTAAATCATTCTGAAACATTATCTAGGTCATTTGATTGCACTCCAAAACCATCGGAATAGTTATAAAAATAGCATATGAAAGGAAAAAAATCATATCGAAAATACGTATATATACGCCCGATGCACTTAACTTATTGATTGGACGGGATGGATATACACGTCACTGAAAGTTAAGGAATTTTTCAAGGAGCAACTCTGTAAACGTTTCCGAAAAAATTATTCTTCGTAGAGTACATCATGTTGGTTATGGTAGCCAACGACCTTATCGAAAACATTTAATGTAGGCTTTGATTACAAACACAAGTGAAGACGACTTCATTTCACAAAAGAGCATAAGTATTGGACTGTAGATGACTGGAAAAGGTCATGTGGTCGAATGAAATGCTTTCAACTACATCATGTAGTTGGCGGGTATATTATATGGAGAAAACACGATTAAAAAACGAACCCATCTACATTACCACATCTCTTCAAACTGTTGGAGGCAATGCTATGTTTTGGAGAATGTTTTGTTGGCAATTCAGGAGTAATTTGATTCGATTGGAATAATATCTTAAGTTTTAACGTAGATCAAGTATTTCATATTATGCACTCATTGACAAAAAATTATCGCACCAAGAAGGAGTCGGAAAAGTGAAACGAAATTTCACATACGTAATGACTAATTTAATAAGAGAAAATGATTAGAAAATCTAAGAAAAATGAACTTTTATTTATGAGAAACAGGCAAGAGAACGGAGGATTTAATACTCTGTTGAACCTCCTCTAGCAATAATGTATGATGCGATACGATCTGGAATTGAGACATACAAGTCCTGTATGATATCTTGAGACATACAAGTCCTGTATGATATCTTGAGACATTTCGTTCCATATTTGCTGTAACCTTGCCTCTAGTTCGTTCAAACTTGTGGGATGCCTAACTCGCGTCTCAAATGATCATATATATGTTTGATTGAGACAAATTAGGGGTCGGGCAGGACAAGGAATGGTAGCAACAGTTCGGACACAGTCTTGTGACACACTTGCCGTGTGAGGCTGAGCATTGTCTTGTTCCATTGATTGATTGATTTAAAATTAACGTCGCACTGTTCAGCTACACGAGGGCTTTTGGCGACGGGCCACGTAATTTTGAACCATGGTCAAGTGACGTGGACGACACCTGAGCTGGCACCCCCTCTCCTATCTACCACACCACACCAACGGGAGGACGTTTCAGCTCTCGACAGATTTAACGTGCATCGCTGCCCTACATGGCGGGTCTTTGGTGGTACTGGGATCGAACTCGTGACCAGGCAAGCCACGATCCGATACCTATACCACTCGGCTACCGCGGCCACATTGTCTTGTTCAAAAATGGCTACTTGGAACCATTGCATGAGTGACAACACATGTGGTTGCAGGACATACCATTAGGCTGTCATTGTGTCACAGATCAATACCAGGGGTGACTGTGTATTATACGCAATGGTACCCCATACCATCTCACCAGCTGTGGGAGCAGTGTGTCGCTTTAAAGCAAATGCAGGATTGAGGCGTTCACCACGGGGTCTCCAAATACGAACACGATAATCATCACAGCTGAGATTCAATCTGCAGATTCGTTGTTAAATACGACTTGGTCCCATTCCTCTGCGTTCTAGTTTCCTCTTGCGCGGCACCACTCTAAACGGAGGTGTCAATGGGTGTTCGTAAAGTTCAGCACACGTAATGGGCCCCGCGATCCCAAATGTCCTTCAGCCAAGTGCATTCGTACGGTTCAAGAAGACACAGGAGATCCTAGTGAAGGTGCTACCTGTGCCTGGATGGCGGCTGATGAATCAGTTGGCTGAAAGCGTGTATTTCTTATGATGTGGTGATCTTCTTGACGACAGGTCTGTCGAGGGCTTCCTGATCCTGAACTTCGTCTAAATAACATCTCTAAGATCCACTGAACCCAACACTTCCTCTCAACACAATTAAAGCGTCCTAATTGACGAACTACTCGCCTAGCTGGTCACCCAGTTACCATCATGCCGATGATTATCCCTCTCTCAAACTATGGCAGCTGCTCATATTGTCTAAGAAAATGGCGTAATGGCACATCTACCTCAGATATTCCCTTTTTAAACAATTCAGCAGACTCAAACAAGCTTTGTGTGTGTGTGTGTGTGTGTGTGTGATTACTTGTTTTATACCCCACGTAGAACGACGTTAAACGCCCTCAACCAGCTATACGTATTGCACAATCAAGCTGAATTTCTAATCATTTGCATATCTCTCCGACATGTACCTTTATGCAAAGTTTCGCAATTTTTTCTTGATGCCCTAATTTTTTTTGTCCATGAACGTATTATTAAAGTATTCTGCATGACAATGCGCATTTCCTGTTATACAACTAGCATTGTTTCTTGGTGGTTCAAAGAGCCTGAAAGAAACTTTACCTTACTTTGTTGATTTGCACAATCACTAGGTCTCTATCCAATTGATAATTTGTGAGATGAGAGATCAAACAGGGCATCTGGCAACTGGATACAATACCATTCAATTTTAAGACATTGGAAAGCGCAATTCATTGCATATGGAATAGTACTCATGCCAAGAAGAATCTACACAGTACTGAGGAAGAATATGGTCCAATATTGTATTGAAGAGGTGGTCATAGTAATTTAGCCACTTAGTGTAGATACCCCTATTTTGAGCATACATTTTCCTGGAAAGATTTGACATCTTAACGCACATGAAAATTAAACAATATTTGGTCAACGAACTATCTCTGTCTTATCATAGTTCCATTTATCCTTGCTCTACACTTAGATGAATACCAGTAAGTTGTAAGTCATCGTGACTATGTCTAACTTTTTCACAAACGATTGCTTTTAATTCTATTATTGACCCAAAATTCCAGTTATCTTCATTAATCCACTGCATATAAACGACTAGTACTGATGTCTTAAGAAGTCACAAGACTCTTAAAAGATATCCGTACACTCGACAAAAACATCCTTCTCCAAAATAATGTAACTTAATAATAAAACAAAACAATAATTTGACTTATTTACCACATGATAATCATATATCTTTACATTATTTCTCAAATTTTCAGAGAATTTGAGAAAACATTTAAAAAGTTATAAAGAAATAATCACATTGGACAATTTCTTTTACGCTTCACAGGATTTTAAAGTACAAAATTGATCAAAATTTGCAAAATTAAATTTACTTGTCATAAAAATGTTTCCTTTAGAGAAGTGTTATACTAAAGTTTCAGAAGTTTGGAGAGAGAGAAAATAAATATTTTTAAGAGGACTTGGTACCCTAAAAATCACAAACCTATCGTTTTTTTTATTTTCATTTAATCTTATTCTTTGCATTATTATCTTTCGATTGATATATCACTTGTGCATGTCGGAAAGTTAGAAGTTGAATAAAACTTCATTTGAAAACAAATTAGGCGATTCATCCACATCTCCTTTTTAGAAAAAAAAGCTAAAAAAAGCGTTTTGATAAAAAAAATCTAATTTATAAAGAGAAATAATAACATTAAAAAAAGAATGTGCAATATATAAAGCAGAATATTTCCGAGGCAATGCATACAATCTTTTTTTTTTCTTTGTGAAATGCGTGCATGTATAATTTTTAAATTAAGACATTTTATATTAATAATTTTATAATTTCAGTTCTTATTCCTGATATATTTTTCATACAAATGTAATACCTTAATATTATAAGAAGAAAAACAGCTAAAATTTCTGTCGTGACAGAAAAAAATTTTTAAAGTTTTTCTTGAGTTTCCTTGTGCAATTAGTACTCTAAAAAGTTGATCATTTATAAAAATGTGTGGGTTGAAAACATATGAAAATGCAATTATTTTAAAGAAAAACGTATAAGTAATATCTTAAAGTGGTATTTTAAGTTTAATTAAGCTTATAATAATTATTTTTTCAGAATTATAAACTTTAAAGTGGTTTTTCTCAGTTTGTGTTTTTCGAAACCTTAGTGCATTCAAAATGCTACTCCTTCGACAATTATTTAACAATCACTTCAATTTGTTTCCTGCGTGTTAAAAATAAAGCATGTAATAAAATTAGGGATCCGTTTTGCTATAAACTGAATACTTTTTTTTTTAAAAAAATAAAATGTAAGACATGTTGGCTTTTTCGTTGATTTTTAGCCTGTATGTCAACATTTTATTTTTTTTCTTGAAAACGAATGAAGTTATTCTAAAATCGATCCCTAAAGTTGTTAAAAACATCCATAAGAATATTATAAAAAAAAATTTCAGGTCAAAAAGTTAATTTTTACAAAAGGAGTAGAATTTTAAAAGTTTCCCAATTTTCTTCAAAAAATTTAAATTTTTAAAATTGTGTGAATAATATATGTAATTTTTCATCTGGTAACATTTTCTTGAATAGAAACATTGTATAAAATGTTAAAATATAATTTTTAAATACGTAAATAAAGAAGTTTTCTCAAAGGGTGCCAAGTCCCCTTAAGTACAATTCTAACGAACATTTTAAAATTTTAAGAAAAAACTAAATTGAAACCGAAATAAAAAAAAAAATTCTATTATTTTTTTTTTGAAAATTGCTGTATAAGCTATAAAGAGTCTTATTTTTAATGCGTGTATGAAACTTGAAGTTGATACTATAAATAGTTTCTTAGAAATCCAGCGCGCAAGTTACCATTTTCTGTTTTGAGAAAAATGAAGTTAAAGATAAAAAAAAAATATATAGGGGTGCTGTTTAAGTTTTTCTAGTTATTTCTCAATAACTTCGCAATTTTTCACAGTATCAACAAAAGGTTGGTATCAAAATGCTCAGAAATGTTAGGGTTTTAACATATATTTTTTTTCAAAAAATTTAAAAACTTGCAGTTTAAAAATTCTCAAACCCCTAAGCAATCTCAGAAGGCTTAATCTCACTTCACTGATTATAAGGAGAAACTCACTTCACTGATTATAACTTAACGAGTCTTAAAACCGTCTTAAAATCCGTTGGGCAGGGCTACGCATTTCTTTATGAAAAAAAAAAGATAATATGTGACGTATATGCTGAGATATATTAACTCTTAATAAGCTTGCAGTGACTGATAAATATCCTGATCATACATAGGATTATGTCATGAGAGAGTTAGGAGGAAAGAAAATATACCCCATAACTGACTTAGGGTTAGCAGACAATTCCTGTGGAAACAACATTTATTGAATTGTCTATGAAACTGTAAGGTGTGCCTCCTAGAGGGGGCGATTTCCTTACGTGGGGTGGGGGTACAAGCATGTCAAAAAGTCAAAAATAAAATATTAATTAAAAAAATATTAATTCACTGAAAAGAAGCGAAACAAAATACATTCTGACATATTTACACTGATATAATATTCTTATAAATGTATCAGCAATGCACAATATATTTGATAGTTAATTTATCAATGCTTTGTTCAGAACAGTTTTAATAGTTACTAGTGACTTCTATGGGTTTGTCATACGCAAAATATAGTAGTTATTTTGATAATTTGGATTGTTTGCCATTGAATTCGTATTGTAGCTTTAGCGTCATGGCATATTATTATTGTATTAAATTCATTAATATTGTACTTGAGCAAGATGGAATTTCTGATTGAAAATTAGATCAAAAATATTGAAAGTTAGGGAATCACTGATTTATTGGCTAATTTGGATTCGTTAGATTGGATTGGAAAATACCATACGTCAACCATTATACAGGTAATACGAATTATACAGTTTTGTGTTGATAACATTTATGTGTATACTTTTTTTACTTTCTTAGCTTATTTTGCTGTAATTATTCGTTCTTTTTTTAAAATTAAAGTTATTTTCAATTTCACCCAGAAAAATTATTCATTAGAGTTTTTAAATATATTAAGAAGACATGGTACGATTTGAGCAAAAATTTTTCAAAAGTTTTTTCTTGCTTCCTATGTGTGTATACTTTGAAAAACAGGTTTTGTGCTCAAAATTTATGAAAAGCTAGCCTTTTAATTTTTCAAGGAAAAAACTTAAAAATTTGTGAAGTAATTTTAAAAGGCTACTCCTACAAAAATCTACGTACACTCATGAAATTTGATTTAGAAGTACGTCAAACTATGTACAACAAAAGTTGGTATGGGTTTTTCGATAACATGATTGGTATTCGTAAAAAACATTATTTTAGAATGCTTATTGAAAATTCATTAAAAACATGTTTAAATTCTGAATTCAATTATTTTTTTAAAAATAAGTTTCGCTTTGATCTAAAAATGCATACCAACTTTTGTTACATGTACTATTAGCAATAGGTACAAAAATATCAAAGCATTAGGAACAATAGAAAAAAAAAAGTCTTAGGACTAGTATTTATTTGCAAACAAGTTATTTTATCTTTCCGAGATAAGTTTAAAGTTTTGATTTTACATAGGTATGTACATGAAAACGAACGTAAAATCTATCATAATTCCGTGTTTTTTAAGTTAAGAGCTTTCACATTTTATAAGGTTCTAAAAAGTATATAAAGATTAATATTGGCTAATAAAATTATATTTGATTTTTTGACCAATTTTTGTCATTTGATTCGTTTTTTTTAAATCAATAAATAATTTTAAATTTTTTTTCGAAATCTCAAATATTTTTATTATTTATTTTTCCCCTTTTCTTGCACCCAAAAGAAATCAACTTTTAATTAATCTAACAATGTTCGATCACTAATTAAATATCCTCTGTGCTGTAATATTGAAGAGCTGTGGAATGTTCAGGCCATTCTCTAAATTTTTAGTATTGCTTTTTCAGAAAGCCGTCAAAAAACAAGCCATTTTTTAAAAAAATGAAACAATATAACGGATTAAATCAAAACAGATTTTGAAAATATCAAATGCAATAGATTTTTCTCGAAACAAAAATATTACTAATACATTAATAATGTAATATTTAAGTAAACTCGTTGTAAAAATAAAACTTTAAAATACAAAATGAAGAGAAATTCATTTTGTCTTAAAATTACTAAAAAGGCTTATGTATCGAAAGTGTGTATTTTAAAAAATAACAATATTAGTCTTTTCCGGAATTTTTTGAATAAAATAAGCCGTATGAAGAAAGGAGTTATTTATAATCTGGAGAAACAAAATTGAAGGCAGACGAAAAAAAGCGTATTTTTGTCCATTCATTTTTTTCCTTACTCCGTGTGAATTTATTTATTTTGTTCTCAGTCTTAGGTGCATTTAAATTGGATTCTGACAAAGAAGCAAGTTTTCTCTAAAATTTTCTGCATCCGAATCTTTGTCGGTACAGAAAATTCAAAAATGATGAAATGCACATCTCTGTGAAAAAGAAGATATTTCACAAATGCATTTCAAAGCAACGAAAACATATTTTTGCAAAATTCATTTAATTTTCCTGCCAAAGCTTTTGCAGATATTTTAATTTTGTTTAAAAACAACAACTAATAATATAACTAGTTGATTAAGCATTTAGTAACTAAATATTATTAGAACTTTGTATAAAATTTATATTTTATATTATACAATTGTATTTTTTTTAATTTAGAATTTTTAGATGCTGTTATTACAAATATATGGTTTTATTTGAAGTTTCAATTTAAACATGTAAAGCAGTTCAAGTTTCCCAGAATGAGTGAGTGAATATTAGTGTCACACTGTTCAGCTACACAAGAGCTTTCGTGATGGATCTCGTAATTTTGAACCATTGGCAAGTGACGAGGATGACACCTGGGCTGGCAACCAATCTTCTAACTACCACACTACACCAACAGCAGGACGTTTGAGCTCTAGACAGATTTAACGCGCGCGCGCGTGCATCGCTTCCCTACCATGAGCATTGTGCTACCGCAGCCCTCAAGTTTCCTAGAAGAATATTGGTAATTAATAAAAATGAAACAAACATTTAAAGCAATGCTTCTCAAACTTTCAAAATTAGAGACCCTACATTCAATCATAATTTTCATTGCACCCCATCGTTACAATAACATACATGAATTACCTCAAATTTCTTCGTACTATTTGTTAAAAATTGCATCATAGCCTTAAATGTAGTATATCGTTCTTAATTTAGTACTTCGTAGAATATTTTTCAACAACATTTTTTAAACATCTTGGAATTTGTTTCGTCCGTTTTTTTGTAATGCATGCTTCGAAGTTCCTCTATTTTTGTGTGAATATTGTTTTTAATTCACATTTTACTTTTAAATGTCACGTTTTTTTATATTAAATTATTTGTTAAAAAATTAAAATGTATCTAATTCCCTAATTTTGGGCATATAATTTTAAATATTTCTTTAAAACATTTAAATAAAGCTCATGATTTACAATACAATAAAAAATACCAAATTACCATACCCTAAAGCAGATGTACACCTAAACACAAGAACATCTCCATCTCTATGCTTCACTATTCCAACTAAATTATTGGAGATTCTTCATTTTTTTCTTCTCCAAATTATTATGATAACGGAACTAAAAATGCAGAATTTACGATCATCCCAAACAATTCGATGTCAATTTTGAATTTTTTGAAACCTAATCCCAAGAAATTAGTTAAAACAGTGTAGCAAGGAAGTGGAACTGTTGTTGTGTAGGTGTAAATTGGCTTCAGGATAATTTAATATATTTAATGGATTTGAGAATTATGAACTTTAATTAAATATTTTAAAGAACAACTTACAATTAAACGCTTTAGGGGTGTTGGAAAGCTAAAATCGTATTTTTTTTGACAATGTGAGAATTTTACATTTTCAAATTGTACAGATTTTAATCTTTCTAAAAAAATACCTAACTTTAACCTCTAGGGAAATTAGAAGCCCTTAAAATCTATTTTTAAATAATCGTTGAAACTAGACCACGCCCATTGAAATGGCGAATAATGTAAACAAAGTACTTCGTTTAAATGTTGACCGTCTGATGTAAACCAAAATATGTATCTTTTATTGTAAATTGGACCTTTTATTTTATTATTTCCTAGCCGATTAGAAGTATGAATGCAAATATTAAAATCAATTTATCTCAAAATGTAAATTGTGATGTTTGATGTACCTTTTCTGAAAAACTAATGTTCGCAGGTATGTAAATTTTCTATTATATATTTATAATGATGACTAATATGTACTGAAAAGTGCTTTTTATAAAAAACTCAAAAATGTATTTTTTGCAAATTTTTATGCGAAAAATGGGTCAAATTTCGCAATGTTTGATAAAATATTTCGTATATTATTAAAATTTTAAAATTAGCTAAAAGCTCATTCCAGTTTAATGAGAAAGGTGTAATTTAATTATATGAAAATTTTCAAGCATGTACATACAGTGAACCACAAAAGTGTTCGTACACTTGCAGTTTCTTATAAAACATAATGTTTTCGACTAATAAAAATTAATGCATTATAATTGTAATTTTTATGACATCTGAGCAATTTAATCTTAATGAAATGACATAATTAATTTTTACAAATTGTATAAAATTTTTTTAAAAATAAAATATAATAAAAATTACCCCACAAAAGTCTTCGTACTCTTAACAAAAATCTCAAAGTAGCTTTAAATATTGAAGTTCTTTCTTAATTTAGTACTTAGTAAGATATATTTTAGTGTTCACAACAACTTTTAAGCATCTTGGTGTAGACTATAAAAACTTTAAATTGATTTATCTCGAAACAAAAAAATCGTTTGTTTTCTTTCATTTAAAATGCTAAGGCTTTTTTTCTATTGCATGAAATGTTTTGAATTTTTTTTATAGATTTCTATTAATACATATAACAAAAGTTGGTATGTATTTTTGAATCAAATCAATACTTATTTTTTTAAAAATATTTGAACTTAGAATTTATACGTTTTTTAGGGATTTTTTCCTAATAATTCATAAAATAATTTTTTCTTAGGAATTTGAATCATGTTATCCCCAAACCCATACCAACTTTTGTTGTACATGGTTTGACAAATATGTATATCACATTTCCTGTGTGTACGTCAATTATTGTACGAAGAGTAGCGTTTTAAAATTACCTCATAAATTTTTAATTTTTTTTAAAAAAATTAAATGGATTGCTTTTTGTGATATTTTGAGTAAATATTCTGTCTTACGTATTGCATATGCATAGGTTACAAGGAAAAAAAACTGTAAAAACCATAAAATCAAAGATTTTTGTTAAAATCGTACCGCCTCCCCTTAGTAAGTTTTTTGTAATCTCTTCATCGATTTTCATCCATTTTTCTGTGATTATTATTTTTACTTCACATTTTGTGTTTATTTACAATATTTTCTTTTTTTCATTCAAATCTCTCCAAACATGTTCTACTGCGCTAAGTATAGTAATTGAGAGGTATTTTCATAATTTGGGCACAGTCATACAGACACAAGTGGCGTACATTGAGAGCAGTGCGCTTAGTGTCATTATCCTGTTAAAAATGAAGTCGTTTCCAATATCCAAATTTTGAGCGGATATTTTAAAAATTCTTTTAAAAATATTTAAATAGAGCTCATGATTAACAATATCAACAAAAAATACCAAATTACCTAATTAGGTGGCCGATTTACATCCCCACGCATGAACACTTCCACCTCCATGTTTTATTGATCCAACTAGATTCTTGGGATTTAGTTTCAGAAAATTCAAAATTGACAAGCAAATTGATTAGGATGGCGGATAACTCAAAATTTTTGGCTTCGATGGTCTTATTATAGCTTGTAAATGAACAATAAGGAGTTTAATCTCATGCATTTGTGTGGAACAAGAAGTCCTCCCCCTCCATGCTTCAGCATGGAAGTGAAGGTGTTCTGGCGGGGGGGGGTGTAAATTGGCGTCTCAGTATTAGTTAAATTGGATTTTTGGATGGTATTATGAAAAATGAGCTCTATTTAAATATTTTAATGAGAAATTTTAAATTATCCGCCCAAATTTTGGATATTGGAGACGACTTCATTTGTAACAGTATAATGACGCTAAGCGTACTGCTCTCAATATACACCACTGGTGTCTCTAAAACTGTCCCCAAAGTCTGAAAACACCTCTCAATTACTTTACTTAGCCCAGTAGAACATATCTGGTGAGAACTTGATGTAAAAAAAGAAGAAAACTTTGTAAATAAACACAAAATGTGAAGTAAAAACAATAATCACAGAAGAATGGAGGAAATTCGATGCAGAAATTACAAAAAACTGATTAAATCTATACAAAGACTTTTAAAAGTTGTTGTTGACACTAAAAGATATTCTACTAAGTACTAAATTAAGAAAGAAATTAAATATTTTTAAAGCTAAGTTGAGATTTTTGTTAAGTGAACGAAGACTTTTGTGGTGTAATTCTTTAGTAACTTTTTGATTATTAATTTTAAAAAAATAGTTATACTATTTTGTAAAAAAAATAATTATGCCATTTCATTAAGAGCAAGTGGCACATGTATCACAAAAATTACAATTACAATATATTAATTTTTATTACTCGAAAATATTAACTTCTTTTGGAAATTGCAAGTGTTTGAACACTTTTGTGGCCCACTGTATAACAGATTTAAAGAAAAGGTACACCGAAAACAGTCAGTTTAATATTGTCAGTATAGAGAGAGAAGTTTCCAACTTATCTTAAAATTCGGGTATTGGAGTCGATTTCATTTTTTAACAAGATAAGGACTCCAAGAGCACTACTTCCAACGTACACCATTGGTGTATCTATAAATGTTCCCAAATTTTGAATCGCCTCCTAGGTCATTTGAATAAAACCTAGTAGAACACATTTGGTGAGAATTTTAATTCAATGTAAAAAAAAGAGATAAAAAACCCCAAATATAAAGTAAAAATCAATAATCACAGTAAAAGGGGACAACATCGATGCAGGAATTACAAAAAAGAAAACTGATTAAAAATAAATACCAAAACGTGTAAAGGCTGTTGTGAACGCTAGAAAAAGCCCTACTAAGTACTAAATCAAGAAAGAAATACACTATTCAAAGTTATGTTGAGATTTCTTATGTAAAGAACAAAGATGTTTGTGGAGTAATATTTTAGAATTTTTTTGATTATTACTTTTTTTAAATAATAGTTATACTATGTCTTAAAAACTATTTGTTATTTAAAAAAAGAAATAATTTGCAGATATAAAAATATTACAACTAGAATATATTGAAGTTTATTTGTCGAAAACGTTAAATTTTATAGAAAATTGGAAGTGTACGATTACTTTAGATGACCTTTTATGTACAAAAATGAAAGATAAAAAGACAGACATCTTTCACAAATTAAATAATTAAAAATATAATCGAAATCGTAGTGACATGCAATAGTAGTACAGTATATTATAAATATTAAACTGAAAATAAAATCAAATTGACAATAAAAACTTACTATAAAATTACGATTTAAGAAATTGAACTTGGTATCAAAGTTCTAAGATGTCTAAATATATTAATATTACATATATTTGAAGATTTTAACGTATTATAATATATTTTCGTAACAAATAATTAAACGACGAATAGCTCAGTTATAGATATGACAAATATATATATGTATCAATATGTCAGATATAGTTCTGACACATTCATACATAAATATTACAGTTCTATAATGGAATTTAAATAGAATTAAAATCAAAACCGTTTTCATTAACTTTATGCTATTTAATATTTGATGTTTATTACGTAATTTTAATCCTAGATATTTATTTTTAAGCCAGTTATTATTAAATTTAACATATTTCAAGAAATAAGTTTAATTCGAGTGTTTTAATTAAATAGTTTTATTAAAATATTGCTCTTTCAGCTAAGATATATTTTTTAAAAAAATTAGCAAATCTTTCTTAAACAAAAAGTTAAGCACTTTTTGCTGCTAAGTAATAGAAAAAAAGTACGATTACAAACGATTATTTATATTATTTAAAATGCATACAAATAGTTTGAATGAAGATACTAAATGTTAAAAATTGTACTTTACGCTGGGTCAATTATCGTTTGCATTAAAAAGGAACTATAATTAATACAAGCATGGAAGTAAAAAGCAAATACTTTTCTTTTTGCATAACTTTGTTTCCCTTTTCAATGAAGTTTTTTTTCCTTAAAAAAAATAACTTAGTAATTGTAATTTTAGAACCACTTGTATCTTTCAGGCAATTTTTTTTTTCAGCAATGGCACGGGGAAATGTAAAACCGTGTAATTGCATTTTTAAAAAAAAACTAAAAAGAAATGAAGCTAGAATTTACTTTTATTTCCTTCTAAAATTAACATGTTTTAATCTGCAGAAGTTTGAAGAAACATGTGAGTTTTCAGGCACGTTAAAACAAACATAGAAACTTAATTTGGGACTTAAACTGTTTTTTTTTTTTTTACTTTTTATGAAACCCTTAGAAATACATCCAAAACATACATACTTTAAATTCCGATATATATGCATATATATATATATATTTATATATATATATATATATATATATATATATATATATATATATATATATATATATATATATATATATATATATATATATATATGAATATATATATACTATACTGTTCAAGTTATTTGGGACGATTAGGTAAAAATAATTAGTTCTAAAACCTTAGCTCATTATCATTACATACCTAAAATAGACTGAAAAACTTGTATATTACTATGAAGTATGTCTTCCTTTAGCAGAATTGACCGTCTCAACACGTTTTGATATTGTCTCCACAAGAGTAGTATACATGTTCTTGATTTCATCATCTTGGAAACACACTAGTATAGCCCTTATTATCATTTGCTCTGTGTCGTGCGATTCATCTTAGAGAAACGATTCTTGAGAATATGCCATCAGTTTTGAATATGATTGATTTCTAGGGAATTTTTCAAGACAATCAAGCCCTTTTCTGATTAAAAGTATGGATCAATTCTGAATTGTGACAAGGGGTCAAGTCATATTGAAATTTTCCATCAGATGTTCCCATGAATTGAACAATCTTACTGCATAATATTTCTATGTGTTTGATAGAATGCATTATGCATTTAAGTAGAAATAAGCTTTCAGGCCCATTGCTTGTGAAAAAACCCCAAACATCTGTTTAGAAGGTTGTTTTACAATCTGTTGGACATGATCTTGCAACAAAGTTTCAGTTAAAATTCGTCCAACTACACATGATTTGTATACCTGAACACAGACAAATGTTTCATCACTCAAAATCATCTTCTTCCAGTTGCTAACAGTCCACGATTGGTATTTTTTGGCCCATGCTAAACTTTTTTTTATAATTTTTTGAGTTAGAAATAGTTTTTTTCCTCAGTCTTCTGGCCTTAATGCCACTTTCCAGAAAGCTTTTCCTTGCAGTAGTGGTACTAATTTCAACACCATTGTGTAATAATTTTTTTTAAAAGTCTATGCTTGTCTTTCTTGGATTTATTTCGATACTTTTTGATAAAATTTTATCAATTATTGGAGTAGTTTTCCACTTACAGCCACATTTTTCTTTTCTTTTTGGAGACAAAGATCCAGAACTAGAAAAGTACATAAGACACTTAATTTTATCACACCAACTGCCATAATTATATCTGTCATAGTCATAGAAGTTTGTCTATTGAAAGCTATTCATTTTAGAATGGTTCCTTGGAGTACACTCATGTCCATAAATTAAGGATAATTCAGAATCACACAGAAATTGAACTCTAAAAAAAATTGCACCTGTAGAATTATCACACAAATCTTGAGGAAGAATATGCAAATTACAGGAAACCACCAGATGGCGCCGATAGTACGTTACAAAGACAATAATGTAAGAGAGGGTATATAAGGAATGGTGGTAAAGAAGTAAAATTGTTCACAAGCACTTTAAAAGCCTTTCTGTGCAATAACCGAATAGTTATGCCACAAAGGAAGCATTTGGATGATTGTTTACTTCGTAGAATTATTGGATGACTGGAATGTGGAAGTACCCAGCTGCAAGGATCCGCGGAATTTAAAATCACCCAGAGTGTCATCTTCAGGCTTTGGCAACAATTTCAAGATGATGGTAATGTGAGTAGATGTTACAGCACAGGTCGCCCCCGAGTTACAACGCCGAATGAGGTCCGATATTTTGCAGTTATTGCCAAAATAATCAGACGGAACACAGCATCAGACCTGTCTCATCAGCTCTCTTCAGCTGCCGGTACGACAGTTTCAAAGCAGGCCGTGTACAGACGCTTAGGGCACATTGGTCTATAAGCTCGTATGCCTGTCAGATGTGTTCCACTTACCGCAACTCACTGTCACCTGCGATTAACCTGGAATAGAGAGCATGCATTATGGACACCACAACAGTGGTCTTGTGTGAGGGTTTCGACGAGTCCAGGTTTAGTTTGCAGTCTTATTCTCGTCGGACTTTAATATGGAGAGCATCAGGTAAACGTTACCACCAAGAGAATCCATTGAACGGCACCGTTACGGTGGTGCAGGATGGCTCGTTTTGGGAGGAATTATTCTTGGTTCCAGAACTGACCTGCATGTTCAGAGTGTAACGATGACAGGCCACATCTATCGGGATGTCAATCTGGAACAACATGTACGTTTGTTTCGCGCCATGGGTGCTGAATTTCTGTTTATGGATGACAACGCCCATCCTCACCGTGCAAACATTGTAGACGAATGCCTTCAATCGGAGGATACCACCCATATGAATTGGCCAGCATACTCACCGGACATGAATACAATAGAGCATGTGTAGGATATGCTTGGCCGATGAATTGCAGCCCGTCAACCCACTCCCACCTGTCTACCGGAACTTCGGAGGGCATTGCTTGATGAGTGGTGTAATATTCCTCAAGACCAGATTGATAATTTAATACTCAGCATGCTTAGGCGTTGTAAGGCCTATATTGCATCGTCCAGGAGACCATCACACTAACCATGTTATACTGTTTTTTGTAAATAGGTGTTTTTTTTAAATTTGTTCCAGGGAGTAAAAATTGCAATTTTTATTAAATATTTCAAACATATAGCATCTTTTTTGCTCTTTAACTTTTGTTTAATAACTAGACTTTACAATTAAGTCAAATTTGTTTTGCTTCTGTCTCTTTCTTTGCCTGAACTTCATTATCCTTAATATATGGACATAGGTGGAATATTCATCATTGAACAAGTAAAATAACACATCTTATACATAACGCAAAATTAAAATTATCATCTGCCCCATTGGCAGGCTTACAACTGAGCTTTTATTACATAAAAATGAATAAAGTATAGTCAAAGTCATTCTGTGTTGCTACCTAAGGGTAGATATTACAGGTGTAAGGTGGTTAAGGACATCACTAGTAATCACATACCAACTCAAACAACATGAAGAACATATTTGTCCCAGTTAATTCTAACAGTTTTGTACATACATACACATATATATATATATATATATATATATATATATATATGTATGTATATATATATATATATATATATATATATATATATATATATATATATATATATATATATATATATATATATATATATATATATATATATATATATATGTATGTATATATATATATATATATATATATATATATATATATATATATATATATATATATGTATATACTAATTGGTATACCCATTAATCGCACGGGTGAACTGAAAAATTAAACAACACATATTGAAGGAAAATAAGTTTTTATTGAGTTAATTTTATGTGAATTGATAATTAAACAAAAAAAGCTTTTTGCATATCTCAGGTAACAAAAAAAGAAAGAAAAAAACACACCTTTGTTAAATTTTAACTAGGTAGATCTAATAGCCGATAAAAAGGATTTTTTAAATTTATAATTCCTCGTAACACTCTCGAGGGTCGATTTTTCAAAATACCTCCCTAAGCTGATCTCTGCTCAGCAAAAGTAACACATTCTTAAAAGTTTTGCGTAATGAACGCTTACAGTAGTGTAAATAATTCATATCTGAAAGTGTAATACATTGATATTACTTTCTGTTGTATTTATTTTATTTTAAAATTGTAATATTCGCAAGCAACGCCGTTTCTTAAATTATAATGGCGATTCAATGAAAAACATAGCTAAATGTTAACGATGGAGTCAAGTTGGCAAATGGCTAGCTACTTTTCCTAGCTCGAGCTTTATTAGAGCTTTGTGAGACCCGCCGTGTAGGGGAGCGATGAAAGTTAATACATTATCCAACCGCATTATGATTTACTGCATTTTTCATAAAATATTTTTCTTTGGATCACTACATTTAAAATTAAAGGATATACATAAACAAAATACTCCACTTTGGAAAATTTAATCTGATAGAGCTAATAAATTAATTAAAGATATTCCACTGTAAAATTAACTATGTACACCGTTCACTTAAAATAAGTAGTCAAATCAATTTCCAAGGTCCTCATCAACAGACAAAACCCTAAGACACTTAAATTTTGACATTAACTATTTTTCTGCGACAAAAATAATAATCTTTGCAATCCGCTGAAAACGCAATATCTGCTACAAAACTTTTCGCCTTCCCAACTAAAATACTCATCATAGAAACCGTGCTGCAATATATGTTGGATGAGTGGATTTCAAAGAATATTAAAGCTAAATATTGGTAGAATATTCCTGCTAAGTTGGTGTGGTGTGGTAGTTAGGAGAAGGGGATGCCAGCTCAAAGGTCGTTCCCGTCACTTGACCATTGTTCAAAATTACATGGTCCGTCTCCAAAACCCTCGTGTAGCTGAACAGTGCGAAGTTAATATTCACTCCCTCACTCACTGCAAAAAATACAGTGCAGTATTTATAATTAGTTTTATACTTAAAAATGCAATATCTGCATATTCAATTAGAATTACAGCGTTATAATTAACTATTAACCACAAACAATTATGAAATTTTGTCCAAATGATATAGTGTGAAAGAGAAAGTTTATTTACTTTAAGTACCAGAAGCGATAAAAGTAGTTATTTTGAAAATAGATCAACTTCTTACTACCAAATGTGCATAATAAAATCATAAAAAAAACATTAAAATAAAGACAGATTTATAACAACCTCTCCCTTCAAAACTTAGTTTTATTCTCAAATAAAAAATAGGCATTATTTTGATCACAGGAATTAATTAGAAGAGATTCCCTTGAGTAGCCAAAGAAAAAAAAGAGTTTTTCACAAACAAAAGATAGATAAATGCTGACGTGGGCTTTTTTGCAGCTTTTTTGCTTGCGGATGGCAGAATTTTTTCCTTCTTACTTGACAAATAACATTATATTTTGGACACTTTTTACAAATTTTTATAAATTATAGCCTTTGGTATAAATTATAATCTATGTGTTATTCTGATGTATAAGCTATATTACTGTGAAGTTTCATTAAAATACATTAAGTTGTTTTGGCGTGAAAGACCCACAAAGATTTTCACAAACTTTCACATTTATAATATATATTATATATATATATACACTCTGTCGCAAAAAAATATATGTACCCAGAAGAAATTGAGCTACATTCACGAAATTTGGTATGCATGTAGTGTATATGAAAATAAACAAATGATTAAAAATTCAGAACAAAATATCATTTTATTAAGCGGTTACAGCTTGCAAAAGGTTAAAAATCAGTAAGTAGTAAAGCCACCTCTGGCAGCTATACAAGCCGAAATTCGGCGTGGCATCGATTCAATTAGATCACTTATGACCCCCTGTGGAAGATCCTGCCATAGTCTTTGCATCTGCGCAGTTAATTCTCCTGTATCTCGGGACGGCTGCAGTTGCCTTCCCAGACATGCTCTATTGGCGAAAGATCTGGTGACCTGGCAGGCCATGGTAGGACGTCATATCCTTGAAGACATTGTTGGGAGAGTCGCGCAGTATGTGGACGAGCATTATCCTGTTGATAAATGGCACCTGGGCGACTTGATAGCATGGGTAGCACAATCGGCGTTAAAATATCGTCCACGTATCTGCGAGCTGTCAAAGTGCCTTGAAGGACCACTAAAGATGATCGTGTGTCCCAAGAAATTGCTCCCCACACTGTCACACCTTGTGAAATTGCTGTATGCCGCTCGACAATAAATGCCGGATCGGACCGCTGGCCGGTGCGCCTCCAGACACGTGTGCGGTGGTCATCAGCACTGAGACTGAATCGGGATTCATCACTGAAGAGGACACGTCTCCAGTCTGTCACACTCCAAGTTGCCCGAGGTCGGCAAAAATCCAGTCGACACTGCCTATGATGTGGGGTCAGTGGTAAGCGTCTTAGCGGACGTCGGCTCCTCAAGCCAACTTCGGTCAGTCGTCACCTTATGGTTTCTCTTGATGGCACTGGATGTCTGGAATGAGGTAAGTGGCGTTGAATCGATGCTAGCGACGTTGTTGGTGCCGAAGTGGCTACTCTTCTGATTGCACGATCCTCGCGATCATTTGTGTTCCTGGGACGTCCTGACCCTCCGCGACGGTACACTCTACCTTCTGTGATCCACTGTTGCCATCACCGAGCAACTACCATATCGCTCCGACCGAGGTGGCGGCCGATACGTCTATTCGACCAACCTGCTTCTCTGAGGCCTATTATACGGCCCCTATCAAAGTCCGTCAGCTGCTCGTACTGCCGCCGGTTACGTCTTAGAGGCATCCTAAGTCTCAATATTGTCTATCAAAGTCATCAGATTCGTTTGATAGCCGTACGGCGCTCGTACTCATGCTTTTAAACTCTCCCAGTTGCGCAACTAATATGCGCATAGCACACTTAGCCTTGTCTAATTGGCTTTGAAATTTTAATCATTTGCATATCTCTTACCAGACTACATTCTTGCCGAGTTTCGTGATTGTAGCTTGATTTCTTCTGGGTGCATATATTTTTTTGCAACAGAGTGTATATATGTAGGATTTTCCCTTTGAAACATTTGTAAAAATGTTGAGTGATATCCTTTTCAGAGGACCATAAATCTCAATTTGATTTATTACTGCATTCCGAAGCAGCGCCACCTAGTGAGCTTTCGTAGCTCCGGCTTGAATATTTTTTCGGCAGAGGCCAACTAACTACTGCTTGATCAACACATCGCGTCTACCGCATTTCCGCGCCCAACGCGGCACCGCCAGTCCTAACGTCCAATAATGAGAAAGGTTCATTTCCCCGTCTTCTAAAGGTATTACTCAACTTTTAATTAACTTAATTCCTGCATTTCTTTCTATTTGTAATTATCTTTTTTTTTGTAAATATTTTCCTTTAACTTTAAATAAATTCTCTCTTTTACTAAAAAGAAGTATTCGTGTTTTAATGACTTAGATTCATTTAATTCATCACTCACCCTTAAATACTTACCCCTAGACAAACCACCTACGCCAATCTAAAATCCCGCCTTCTGAAGAGTCTGATTTTTATTCGAAGATTTATTCGGACTCCCACATACATATATATATATATATATGTTTGTGTTGTGTATGGAAGGATAATTATATAATTTATACCTAAAACAAAATCTCACATACCAATTAACGTTTATTTTTCATTACATATTCGAGTCTTAAATTAAACAGCTATTTATTTCCCAGAAAATATATTACAGACATAAGATTCCATTCCCAGCTCATTAATTTTTATGATCTTCGCATATATGTCCCCATGTTTTACTCTCCAATCGAAACATAAGTTAAAAAGTAATAATTTAGCATGGTTCTAGAAATAAATTTATAACTTAATTAAAAATCGGGCAATTTGGCGTTGCTTAGTTTCACAGCTAAAATGTGTCGATCTTTGGCTAAATAAAAGCTTTTTTTTTCGAAAAAGTTTTCAATGCCCATTTCAAACCATCACGCTCATTTTTGTGCCACAAGGAAATGACGAAATTAGGTGTTTGATAAAACCCCTAAGTTATATGATGAATTGATGGGATATGTTTAAATAAAGTATCTATAAGCTCATTTACATGATAAATGCAAGTGATTTTATCAAATTCTTGAAATTGGCAGAATGCTGTTCAGGGAGGGGGAGGCAGCTTAGTGTTTGAGTCCTTATACTTCTTAGCCAAACAGGATGTACCTATCAATTCCCCAAATATTAACCCCTCATCTTTAAGAGAAATGACATCATAGGATTAACATGGGGATTAATATTTTTGTGTATAAGTCCTCCCCTGCCCAAAGCAGATCATCACTAGTAAATAAACTATGAGGGAGGGAGGAGGGTGATAGGCCAAGCCGGTCGACGCCATAGCGTGCGCTACCTCGATTTCCTGTGACACATTTTCCCGTTTTCCCGAAATCACTCCCACAAATACCCAGTGACCGACAGGAAAGATAATATGAATCAAAATTACCAGCCTATTTTTTTTAATTATTTGTTAATTAGTTTTGAAAAATAATTTGCATTCCTTTGACTATTGTTGTACAACTTACTTGTATGTTTAGTAATGCCCCACATTTGTTATATAAACACTTTTATACTGTTGACAATAGTATTTCATCATTTCACTGAACATATCAGATATTTGTTCAAATCCTTTTTTTTATCAGGGAAATAACCTTGAATAGACATTATTTTAACATATCCCACCAAATGATCATATCCCTTAGGGATTTGATTAAATTCCTAATCTCATCATTTCCCTGCGACATATACATAAGTAAATAGATATATAAAGATTCCCTTGAGAGATTTTAATTCATAACGATCTTCAACTATCAAAGACCTCCCATGATAATTCATTTTCAGTTTACCCGCCCAACGGGAAATAAACACAAATTCATCTGCCGAAAATTAAAACATTAATGTTTTGAAAGTAGGATGATACTTTCATTGCATCATCCATAGCATGGACCAATTACAAAAATCTTTAACGAAAATCTGAGATTCTTACAGCTTCTGGTTGACCACAATTTAAAAATTTGCACCAACAAAGAAGGTTTTGTAAATAAATGTGTAGTACAGAATGTTTTTTTCCAGGTATAGAAGTTTAAATTGGCATTACTTTCCAAGATGGCGACCGATTTAAGAGCTGTCAAGTGATTTATTCTCAGTTTGGTTTGGCAATTCATCATGAATAGACTCACGCCTGAACAACGCTTTCAAATTGTGCAATTTTATTTCAAAAATAGAGGTCGATTTTCATAAGCGAATTTTGTTTAGCGATGAAGCGCACTTCTGGTTGAATGGCTACGTCAACAAACAAAACTGCCGCATTTGGAGTGAAGCTAATCCACAAGTGTATGTCGAAACACCGTTACATCTAGAAAAATTGACTGTTTGGTGCGCTTTATGGGCTGGTGGAATCATTGGTCCGTACTTCTTCAAAAACGATGAAGGCCACAACGTTGCAGTCAATGGTGATCGGTATATAGCCATGATTACTAACTTTTTCATTCCTGAATTGAACAAGCATGATGTTCAGGAGCTGTGGTTCCAACAAGACGGTGCAACATGTCACACAGCTCGTGCCACAATCGATTTATTGAAAGACACGTTTGGTGACCACCTAATTTCACGTTTTGGACTTGTGAATTGGCCTCCAAGGTCTTGTGATTTAACACCGCTGGACTATTTTTTGTGGGGCTATGTGCGGGCATTGGTCTATGCGGTTAAGCCACAAACGCTTGACTATTTGGAAGACAACATTCGCCGTGTTATTGCCGATATACGGCCACAAATGTTAAAAAACATCATCGAAAATTGGATGTCCAGATTGGACTACATCCGAGCCAGCCGTGGCAGTCCTATGCCAGAAATCATATTTAAAATGCAATACCACAGGATTATCTTTCGAATAAAAAAAATCATGTCAATCGAATAATACATCGTTGTTTTATTGCAATTTAAAGTTCTATACCTCTCAAAAAAACACCCCTTATATAGATGCCCGCTTGCATTTGCGTTGTTCATTGTCGTTACTTGTGTGTGTGTGTGAAATAAAATATCTTTATCTAAAAATACTAGGCCATTTCATCATTTTTACTATTGGAACAGTCTAACCAAAAGTTTACATTAATAGAGCAAAAGCTTTAAATCAAATCCGTAATTCTACACATATGTATAACAAAAAGTTCATTTACCTAGTGATTCTAGGAATCTCAGTGTTCCATGAAACACTGTTTTATATTCTATAACAAATTTTCTTCAAAATTAAAAAGATATTATTTGATCAGTAAATAATGTATAATACACTATGTTACAACATGTAATTTATTTCAGCTGATGGTACAAACATCATTATATTGTACTTTTAAATATTCGCAAAGCTTAAGGTATCCACGGATACTTCCGACAACTTTTTAAAAAAAAAATGGATATATGGAGATTTTTTGTGGTTTTTATATTTATTTAGTACAATTAAAGAATAAAAGGTTAGAATTAAGAGGAGGAAAATAAATTATTATTACTAAAATAGGAAAAAAGGTAAAAAATTACATAAACGGGGCCGCTCTGGACAAATAGGGAATGAACAAATTCTCAATTTTTCAACTTAGATGTATTACTTTGATATTCATTTTTGAAATAACCTTCAGGATAAAGTATATTTAATTTTCACAAAAAAGTAGAGAACTTTAACCTCAGTTATTATATGGTATTGCTTAAAAAACAGTGATTATATTCGTATAAAGAACTGTCAGTGACTGATAAATCCGAAAATTAAAACACTTCTACTGTTACACAGAACGTACACAAAAAATATGAGAACGTTATTTTTAAAAATGTTTGAGCAATCACTGTCTGCGTAGGAGGTTATCGAAAAAAAACATATTTTGAGTAAAACACATTCTATAGTCCGCATCTTGTGTAAAGTTATAGCATACGCTTTTAGTAAAACACTTGTAGTTTTTGATCTAATGAATGGAAAATAAACAGCTTTGAATTGTAATAAAGCTAATGAGATGGTCTATAAAATAAAATTATAACAAAATCTGTCAATTTAAAAAGAAATCATGATTTGAGAGTAGTCGGATATCTTAAGTTAGTCTGCCTGATTTAAAACTATTAATGAATTATTTCACATTAAAAGTATAATAATTCTAAGATGAATTTCGTAATTCTTTATTAATAGGTGACTATTTCAATTTAAAATTCTCATATATATTAATTTTTAATAATCAATTAATGCATTATAAGTAAATTAATATTTATATATTAGATACATAAATTATACACGGAAGTGGTCATTTATTAAAGGTTATTAAAATAGAGGAAAATCAACTATATTCACCATCTTAGTATTGTGCTAAAAGGGTTTCTCTTTGCATTGTGAGAAAATAATAAATCAGAACGAAAACTGAATATTACATTGCATTTAGTGGGTGTCAATCAAGAAACACTTTCATGAGCATACTATTTTACGATCAAATATTTCTTCCGAAACTTAAAAGAACCAAATATACCATGAAATTACCTTAACTGGAAAACAGAGGATAGTGGGGAAAATCCTATTATTTATTCTACATTATTTTATCTCGATTCCCTAGCGACCCATGAAGCTTCCATTAAAAATCTTAATTCCTGTATCTATAACTCAACGCTGAGCATTTGCATTTTACGAAGCGGTGCACAAAAAGATCGGTGAATGTAGTTTCTGTCAGACCTGGGATCCTAATTTTTTCAATATTTCCCGATCGCATTCCTTATTTTATAAGCTTTCGTAAAAATGTTCTCAGAAATTAGCTAATTGTCCCTTCTCTCGATTTCCTTAACAGCATTATATTCTATTGTTTCTACACAACGCCTCTTTTATATTCCTAAAGACTTTTCTCACCCATAATTCGTCTTGAAAGCATTTTTGAATCATTCTGCTTCAACTGCAGATGATGAAACAACTAGAGTTTTTACTGCTGTAAGCTAACTAGGCTTTCGACTCAAATAAACGAAGAATTCTGGATAGTTAAATGTAGCTTAATTTATGTATAATTTAATCTTTCATTTAGCTTAATTCAAATAATTAATTAACATTGAGAAATTTGGGGCGAGTTAATTTTGTCAATGGTATGAATTTCTGTTCAGAAAAATATAATAAATAATAATCGTATTTATGAGAAAAGGGCAAAAATAATTCTCTGTTGGTGAGAAAATTTAATCCCAAAAGTCATTTTCGAGATCATTAAATTCTAATGTGCCAATGTGCTTTTAAATGAATTATTTTGGAAACCAGTTTGTAATGTGTGTGTGTGTGTGAAATATCTTAAAATAAAAACTTCTTAGACTAATTTATTCTATTAATATATATGTATGTTATTGTGTCAAATGTATTTCAGTAGTTTTTGTTATATTGTTAAATTCTTTATTTCTGAAAGAATTTAATAAAGTATTGCATTGGCATTTTAATCACTTGCTTGTGTGCATGAATTTTAAAATTGGAATTTAATAAAGCCCTTTTTTAGCGCAATAAATAATTTAAGCAAAATTTACTAGAGAGAGAGAGAGAGAAATGTCATTTTTAAAAAAATTGTAGTAACTAAGGCAGCGTTTCTCAAACTGTGGGGAACGCCCCCTAGGAGGCACAAGCATATTGAAAAGTCGTTAACAAAAAAATACTTAAAAAATTATTAATTTACTGAAAGTAAGCAAACGCATTGCATTATGACATGCCATAAAATCAAATTTACATTTACACTGATATAAAATTCTTATAAACGTATCAGTACTGCTCAACGTATTTTATAATTAATTTTCAAAACTAAGTTAAGAACAACATTAATAATTCCCAATGACCTCAAGGGTTTGTCATATGTGAAATTATATATACGAATTAATATTTATCTTGATAATTGGTAGAGTTTATAATTAATCGTTTAACTGTTGATTAAAATTTACGCGTTTTGCTTCTCATTGCCATCGTTTTCCTCGTAATGCGTATACGATGTATTAGGGAGGGGAAGAGAAAAGGAATAAATAAACAAACTCTGAACAAAGTAAATCATTTTTCAAAAACTGCCATGTTCCTTTTGTTACATTCCAAATCCTATGAAATAATTTTATTTATAATAGTGCACTGCATATATTCGTAAAGACGTATGCATACGTCCGGGCAATTAAAGCTTTGGCTGAGCGAGATGCTTATATACGGTGGCGGCACTTAAGAGGTTAAATACATTTTGTAGCTTTAGCGTTAAAGTATAGTATTATTGAATTATAGACATTGTTATGGTAAGGATAGGAGGCGCGATGAAAATTACGATTGAATATTGGGTCGCAAATATTTAATCTTTCAGATGCACTGATTTAAGGTGTATATATGTGTGTCACAAACAGTAAATGGAAATTTATTAACATTTCTCTAAAGCAGCACATCTTCTTTAGTCCTTTTTTTTTTATTCCACGGTTAAGTGTTTAAAAGAACACCTGAAATAGTACCCCACTCTCCGAACTTCTAAGTCACGACAATATGATAACTTTAAACCCCGACTGATCTAACGTGCACCAGCCTCTCTAAATGGCGGGTCGTTAGTGACTACATGACTCTAGCCCAGTGCTTCTCAAACATTCAATACTGGCGCCCCACTTTTCAATCACAATTTTTATTTGCCCCCCTAGTAAATTATTATACATAATAATTTACTAGATGAAATAATAATGCACTTTTACGATAAAGCAACAATATTTATTATAAACCGTACAAATTCATGACATAAGTATTAAATTTGGAAAAGTTACTTTTAAGCAAAAAAAAAGTTAAGTAATAGGATAATTACTAAGTTATTTTTCCTTTCTCTGATTTTTAAATTGGAACATATTACAAAATGCGGTGGTTGCTTAGAAGACAAAATATAGATATCAGCTAAATATAGAAAATGAACTTAGAGGGTCAATTTCTTATCTTAAAACTCCTTTTAAAAACTTTGCTCTGTAAGACAAGCCCATGGAAGTAGCTAATAATTATTAAACTTGTTCTTAATTTAGTATTAATTAAATAGTCATAAAATACTCTATGCACCACTCATACATTAAAAGCAGTGTTTCTCAAACTTTCAATACTGGCGACCCAATTTTCAATCATAATTTTTGTCTCGCCCCCCTGTACAACAATAATGTATTTACTGCAATAAAAATGCACTTTGAGAGAGACGCTAAAGTTACAATACGATCTTAATTATATAAACCGTACAAATTAATACGATAAGTATATTAAATTTTGTGTGTAATTTTAAGTAATATATATTTTAAGAAAATTACTTAAAATATATATTACTTAGAATTATGTAATTTTTCTTACTCTAATTTTTAAATTGGAACAGATCGCAAAATGATGTATGTAATAAAATATTTATTTCCTTCAGCATTCATTTCTCAAAGTACAAATGTCATTAGAAAAATAGTCTAGTCATTGTCGCTCTCATCATATCCATCACATCTGGCATTATAGGTACGTTTCCGTGAGTCTGGGCAACCTATCGGACGTCTGCGCAAAACATGTAAAAATGCTTTTCCTCGTACAATTCCAGTCAGTTTTGGTCGACGACTCGATACTCCTATAGCTACCGAATCTAGCTTGAATGTACATTTTTTTAATTTCCACGTTAATTGTAATTCACGGTAATTAAGTATTTACGGCAGTAGATTAAAAAAACAATATCATACATACATTTTTAAGTCGTAAGCAAACATTCGACCATAATAAAGAATCAACAAGTGCACAGACGAACGAGCATGGTTCCGAAAATTAAATCAAGGCGATCTTCTCAAAAATACTTAAATTTTGGATTTACCACTACTGAAGTAAATGATGAAAAAAAAAAAAAGCCCCAGCTCGATATGTGTTAAAACTTACAAATCTGTAGAACAACATGTGAAAGTTGTTTTTTAAAACATGTAAAATCATTTAGCTATGTTGGCAAAGAATTTTAAAAGTATTTTCTGGATGAGGACAGCTTGGTAGCAAGTTACGAGTGGATTAGGGATCTATTTCAAGATACTCTAGAAGGGCTCTCAACTTTCGAAAAAGAAATCTTCATAGATTTCACATCCAGTGAAAAATTAAAAGGCAATTTTGTAATAAATCGCTCTTTGAATTTTGGGTAGAGGTGAATGATGAATTATCTGTATTGAAAACAAAAGCACTTCATATATATTACCATTTTCAACATCCTACCTTTTTCAAACCGGATTTTCTGCAGTAGATGCCTTGAAGACAAAATATAGATCTCAGCTAAATATAGAAAAATAACTGTTTAAGAGTAATTTCTGATATTAAACCTTCCTTTGAAAAACTTCCTCTACAAGACAAGCCGGTGGAAGTCCGTAATAATTATTAAACTTGATCTTAATTTAGTAATAAGATTGATTGATTGAATACTAACGTCGCACTGTTCAGCTGCACGAGGGCTTTTGACGACGGACCACGTAATTTTGAACCATGGTCAAGTGACGTGGATGACACCTGAGCTGGCACCCCTCTCTCCTAACTATCACACCACACCAACGGGAAAACACGTTTCAACTCTCAACAGATTTAACGTGCATCTCTGCCCTACACGGCGGGTCTTTATTGGTACTGGGCTCGAACTCGTGACAAGGCAAGCCACGATCCGATACCTATACCACTCGGCTACCGCGGCGAAATTCAGTACTAAGAAATTATTTATAAAATACCTTCTTCAGTACTGATACATCAAACGTATACTGGCTGAAACACCGACTCTTCGCACGAGTTCATTTTTTAAAAAAATAAAACAGTATTCTTGATATAATAGCTGAACTTAAGGAGAGTAAAACTGTGTGCACGACATTGTATACAAAAATGTAAAATGAATTTTTTTTTAGATAAATGCTATAATTGTAAACAACTGTTTAAAAGAACTGTAATTTTAAACCTAACACAATTAGCATTTATAATTAATGTTAAATTTTGAAAAAGAATATAAAATTCCGATGAAGAATAATTGTGTTACTTTTTAACATTTAAAGCTAGAAGACTTCAAAATGTTTTAAGACCCGGGAGTAGGCGTGTACTCGATACTAACATTAATGGTAGTGCGGAGGGACTAAGTCACCCCACTCATTTGTTTAGAATTATTTTTACTGTACACGATACAAATCGGAATTCTAGTGAATATTTTAATTTATAGAAAGTATACTTACCTTCTTTCAAGGACTATTCAATTCTTTGATGATTTGAGAAAAATCCAATAAAACTAAACTAAAATGATTCAAAAGTACAAGACCATAATAAAGGACGCAAATCAAACACTTTTCAATTATCCTACAGAAATGTTAAACCAATCAATTCTTTTCCAAATATCTCAAAACTCAATTATTTACAATTTCCTTAAACGAAAAGCAAACGCATGAAAGATGGGAGGGAACTAATATTGTTAATAACCATACCATAAGATTGACGGTCAATCAAATGATTAGCAAACGTACTTGCATCCTGGTTGAAAAGTGAATCATGACTTCCTTTTCTTTTTCTACAACTAATATACAGTATTTCAATAATAATTATAGTGGTAAATTGTTTATCTTAGAATTTTTATCAGGGTCTGGGTTTCGTTTTTTTCTTTTAACGAGTAATATTTAATGTTAAAACGTAATAAAAAATCTCTCATTGAGGAAATACAGCAAATAAAACAAAATGTTTTTTTTTTTTTAATTTGGTTTTGGGATCAAAGATAGCTATTTGATGACGGAAAAAAGCCAGATAATAAACATAAACTATGTCAGTGTTGTTGTGTGTATTTTTTTTATTATGGAAGAAAGCGTTTTACTTCTCTTTCCGGTTATTTTTTTAAAAAAAAAATCTTTAAATTTTTTATACGCTCGCGCCCCCCCCCAGGGGGGCGCGCCCCACACTTAGAGAAACACTGCTCTAGCCCATGATTCGATAATTCCGCCCATAGTTTTGTGACCATGATTAATAGGCTATCGTAGCCACCTACCTTTTTCAGAACTACAGGTAAAAGAAATAAATACTTCTAACTCAGTTAATTTCCACATTGCATCATCCGAGATCAAGTCTAGTGGAATTTTAACCCGGCATTTCTCTACCAATGTATGCCCTACCCACCAATAAACTTATTTCAAGACTTCATTTAAACTTTTTTTTTGGAAAATGAATAGATTCTCGTGTTGCTGACTTTTAAAGTCAAATCCTTTAAGAGGCATTAGCTGGTATGTGCGAATTCTAATTATATATTTTTAGATACCGCCTCTTGGGATTTATCATAACCTGCGCGTGGATCACCGTTCAAGTTCGGAATGCGTGAGCACGCTTTAAATTTCTTTTTGTGCAATAACGTACTATCGTACTTATAATGAAGAAATGTAATATTTAATAGATACAATATTTAATATATGTAATACAACGATATTTTTGGATGATAAAAGTCAGTTAGCGGCGAGGATGAGGAAGAACCGAATGATGAAGAGTATAATAGCAAGTATGATTCCTCTACTGAAATCTATACATACAAATAAAAATGAAGTGTCTGTTTGTAATTTGAAATTAACAGCTTTTTACCAAATGCATTTAAAAGTATATACGGTACTTATATGAAAAAATCAATTTTAAAAATATTTGTCTGTCTGTCAGTCTGTTTATTGCGGCTAATCTCTCAAATGGCTGGACCAATTTTGGCGAAACTTTCACTGGCAGATAGCTAATGTTATAAAAAATAATTTAGGGTACTTTTATTATAGAAAAAAAATTAGGGTTCCGCGAAAGTGAAATTAAAACCAATGAAATGGTGAACAATATCCGTTTCTAATAAGAATTGTTTATTTCAGTAGGGATTATTTTTATTCAATAGGGATTGTTTTATTTTGCGAGCCTTCTGTCTCGGCGTTTCTAGACAAACATTTCTGTTTGATAAGGTTACTGAGACTCGCGAAATTTCCCGTTCATATCCGATCTTAATGATTTTAACAGTTTTCACTTACTCCTTGCTTGCGGCTTCGTTTCATTCTACCCAGTCCTTCACCTTATTGACAGTATCAAAGATCACGAGTACCCCCCGTTGCTTGCAGATTCGTTTCACCCTACTGTTGCTAAGAGATGTTTTGAACTGTTGCATCATTTCATGGATTTCATTCGTTCTCAAAAACACTGAGCAACATCAATTTTTCTATAGCGTAGACAGCATTTAAACTTAAATCCGGAAGATTTGCGTTTTACGTCATTTGACTTCTTACAAGGCTCCGCATTTTAATAGAGGTAAGCTAATTTCATACCTCTATTGTTTATTTCATTTCCAACCACTGCACAAAGCAGTCACAATAAATGTTTGTCTTGCAAGAGTGATTGTACAAGTGTGAGTGTACGGTGGGGGTGGCGAACGCAGAGCCAACAGGTTGTTTTATTTAGTTAAGTACGTAGGTAGTTGTTTCTAAAATAAATATTTTTAATTACATTTTAGGGGAAAAAGTGCACTTACACACTTAAATTAAGTAAGTTTATTCAAAACTGTAAATAACTTCATTTATCCTGCATAATATATACACAATATAATAATATTTAATTGAAAAATATTTATAATTCGTAGATTCTCTGTTTTCTTGTGAATAAAACTGGATTAGCTTTGTAAATTATTAATAAAAATATAAATTTGAAAAAAAAAATGGTCTTATCCCAGGGAAGAAAGAGTTTTATACTTGAAAAAGCCATGCACAAATGCTGGGCAGAACAAAGGGAAAAGACAAACATGGACAAAGCAAACTCTGACAAAGAAAAGTCTGTCTGAAAAAATAAAAGTGGAAGAAATTTCGGACAAGGGAATTTAAAAATGACAAAAATATAGAAATTACTCACATCGCGCATGACACATACCTAGAACTGCTGGCATCCAGAGAAAAAAAATTCCACGGGGGTAAGGTTATACCCCAGAAAAAGCACGTGCAACGCCGGGTTAAATGGAAAGAAAACAGAACTATATGACAGGGTAAAGAGGTGGAAGAAACTTCGAAAAAGAGAATTTTAATGACATTAATACAGAAATCAAGCTGACACTGAGAGAGACAGGGAAAATTTCCAAAGGTGAAATGCTGTACACTTGAGGAAGCCCGTGCAACGCCGAGCCATGCAGTTAGTATTATTATAATGGAAGAATTTTTGTAAAAAGGAGAATATATATAAATTGAAAATAGGCCATTCTATATTCATTTCTTGTCAAAATATTGTACTTAAATAATTTTTTATTGTAATTCTATTCTTAAAACAATTTTATATACATTTTTCTAATAACACTAAATATCATAAATAATATCGATTTATGCGCTTTTACAAACTCACGGTTCCGAACGTAGACGGATACCTTAAGTTGAGCAGATCCAATCTAATAATTACTTCAGAAACAAATCTAAAGGATTTCTTCATTAACCACACTATCATGTTAAAGCAATCAGACTAACGTAGCAATCATTTTCAAATATTGTAAGAATTAAAATAACGGTAACCAAGCAATTCATTAAAAATGAATTTTTTTTTGTATAAATTATGATTAAAGATATTTACCATGCCTATAAATTTAGTAGCTATCTTGTTATTTTGACAAAAACATTTTACGAGAAAGTTTAGTATTTTTAAATTACTTTGGTCAGCATTTTTTAAACTGTAGAGAACGCCCCCAGGCAGGCGTGATAACTCTACGAAAGGGGCGAGATTCTTCTGAAAAGTCGAAAACAAAAGTTAATTTTAACAAAGTATTGATTTACTGAAAGTAAGCAAACAAAATGTAATAGGACATAATAAACTATAAAATACACTTTCGTATTGATAAGTCATTTATAAATGCATCAGTATTGCCTAATCAGTATTAATTAATTACCAATGCAAAATTAAGAACAAGTTTAATAATTACGAATGATTTTCATGGGCTTATCTTATTTTTACAATTATATACAAGTAACTCTTATCTTCATAATTTGTGCGTTTTATAACCAATATCTAAACTGAAGATTAAAAGTTTCGTGATTCACCCCCAATGCCACCGTTTTCTACGTAGGATCGTGTATGTGATGTATTGGGGGGATGCAAAGGAATACATAAGTTAAATTAAGCTCTATGAAATAAGTGAATCCTTCGGAAACACTGTCAAAGTCCTTTGATTGTGTTCCAAAGACCTTGAAATAATTTTATGGATAGTAGTACACAGAGAAAGTCATACTTCAGAAATACGTATATATACGTCTGGGACAATTAAAACTTTGGCTGAGCGAGACGCTTATGTACGCTGGTGGCAGTGAAGAGGTTAAAGTGGTATTATAGTTTTAGAGTCTAAGTGTAGTATTATTGAATTCAATTCATTGTTATTGTATGAAGTAGGGGGCGCAATGATAATATTATGATTGAATATTGGGAGGAAAATATTGGAAGTTTGAGGATCACTGATTTAGCTAATTACAAATTTAAAAGTGCACATTTAATGGATTGAGAGTAATGATTATTCACCTATACTCATATTATTAATAATTATAAATAATTATTAAGTATGCAAATCAGTATCTTAATCTTATCAATCCTGCTGAAACTCTTTTTTTTAATAAAAATAATCTGAAACGTTGATATAACCAGTTAAAACAATGCTTACAACATTTCTTTTAGCAATTATGATATATTCTAGACTACATGGAACATAATGTCTCTTAATACACATTTGAAATATATTGAATGTCACAACAATTATTTATGGTAATAATAATAATAATAATAATAATTATAATAATGATAATACAATATCGAAATATTTCATTGCATCTCTGCTTCGTTTTTTTATTTAATATAATGTTAACAATAAACAAAACTGTTTTGTTTACCTTAGTTAATATAGTTTAAAACAAATACAATATATCCTAAAACAGTGTTTCTCAAACTGTGGGGCGCGCCTACCTGGGGGGGCGTGATAACATTACAAGGGGGGCGCGAGCACATCGAAAATAAAAGATTTAAAAAATATTAATTTACTGGAATGAATTAAAACAAAATACTTTCAGACATAATAAAAAAATGCACTTTTACTCTGATATAATGTATAAGCGCGCGATATTAAGTCATCAAAAATAAAAACGTCTTCAATACCTAATTAGCTATCTTTGATCCTATAACCAAATAAAAAAAATTATTTGATTTGCTGTAATCCCGTGATGAGAGATTTTTATTACGTTTTCTTTTTAATCCTAACATACTGCTCTTTCAGAGAGAAAACAAATCCCAGACCCAGAATGGAAAAAAATTTAGGAACATAAGAAATTCATCCCTGTGATTATTTTTGAAATACTGTACTATATAGCTGTAATCTGTTTTTGCTGATAATCTGTTTCACCTAAGTTATCGGTACAGTTAGTTATGACCCCTCTGTTTGTTTCTAATTTAGGGAAGTTGTAAGTAATGTATTTTATTCTGGTGCGCTTTTTTCCATGCAAAGGAAGTTTATGATACATATAAACATATCTCAAATATATAAAGCATAACGAAAAACGTTTTACACAATTGCTTTTAGCAGCAACATACATATTATCATAATGAATACACGTTTTAACAGGAAGTGGTCGCGCGGGACACACAGAACACGATATCGTTAATTCGGACAAAACTGTTTATTTGTTACCGTAGAAAAATTGAAAATTCCTTGAAAGTAGGTAAGTTTATTTTCTCTTAATTAAATTATTCGCTGTAATCACGATTTGTATCTTGTACATTAAAATAATTATAAAGTAAAAGAGGAATGGGGTGACTCAATAACCGTCTACCGTATCGAGTGCGCACCTGCTCCCGGGTTAAAACATGTTGAAGTATTTTCGCTTTAAATATTAAAAATAATACAATTATTCTTCATCGGAATTTTATATTATTGTTCCTTCTTTAACATCAATTATAAATGCTAATTCTGTGAGGCGTATAATTACAATTCGCTTAAAACTAATGCAAATTTGAGTAATAATTTTACGTTTTTGTAAACATTGTCGCGCACTTGGCATTACACTCTCCTTACAATTCAGCTATTATATCAATAATGTTTTATTTTCTTATAAATGAACTCGTCCAAAGAGCGGGCACTTCAGCCGGTATAGTTTTAATGTATTAGTGCTGCGCAGAGTATTTTATAACTAATTAATTAATACTAAATTAAGAATAAGTTTAATAAGTATTAACGACTTCCATGGGCTTGTCTTGCAAAGCAAAGTTTTTATAAGGAATGCTTATGATTAGAATTTAACCTTCTAAGTTATTTTTCTATATTTAGCTGATATCTATATTTTGTCTTCTAAGCAGCAACTGCATTTTGCAATATGTTGAATTTAAAAATTAGAGAAAGGAAAAATAACATAATAATTATCCTATTACTTAATTTATTTTTGATTAAAAGCAACGTATACAAAATTTAATACTTATGTTATTAATTTGTATGGTTTATAATTAAGATCGCGCATTGTAGCTTTAGCGTCAAAGTGCATTATTATTGCATTCATTACATTATTCGTGTATAAGGGGGGCACGATAAAAATTGTGATTGAAAAGGGGGGCACCAGTATTGAAAGTTTGAGAAGCACTGTCCTAAAATGAATATGAATATTCTTTAAAAATAAAATATTTAATAATAATTAAAATTTATTCTAAGTTAAATTTCGATTTATTAAACTTTTGCTGATTTTTCCCCATCACAATTGCCTGTAGCTTTCTATTTAGAACAGCTTTGAAAATTAGAGCTATTTAATAAGTTTCTCACTGTTGTCTGTAAAGTTTTGTAAAAGAGTTCATTAATTTTGATCACCATTGAGGTCGATGACACATATATAAATTTTTTCCCCTTATCACTCCCAAATCTTTCGAGGAAACGTTCGTTAGATAGAATGGATATGTCTTCCTTCCTCTTGGCATTTAACTTTGTTAAAAGTAGGTTGGTGTGGATTTTTGGAGGGAAGAACATAATCCAATTATGGCCTTCTATGAACGAATTATTTCTAGAATTCTGGAAATTCCCTGCAATAAAAACCCTGGCTATACGTGTAGCATTTCTAATTGTTTTAAGTGCTAAATAGAAAATAAGGAAATATTTTTTTAATGTTTATCCTAACAATTTTAATAAGAGTTTTGTAAAACTTCACTTTTCAAAACTGTATCATATTAGACTAGATTGAAAAATTAATTTTAATGTCTCTTTTTTAACCACGCTTAAATAAATTGTTTACAATATTTCATTTGAAATAATTTCTTGCCCAATTAAAGCTAAACGTACACAACAATCAAACATTTTTACCCATAATTTGTTTCATATTTGTTTGAGTAGTATAATTTTTTATATTTATTGAATTATAAATATTTGCATGTTTTATAGAAGCTAGATTATTTAAACATATCAAGTGAAACAGGATCATGCGCATTTATTAATGGACATATCCAACACTTATTATAACAGGAAATAACAGTTTTATAAAATATAACCGAACGGTATAATATAGATGCAGGGATTTAAAATATTTTATGAATAAAGACAATGGTTACAGGCCAACGATATTTAACAAAAATGTAACTATTGCACATTGGGTTATTCTAAGATGTGGAAAATTTTATTCTTACTATAGCCTCAGAGGACATTCTAAGATTTTAACCCGACTTCACTCGGTCATAAAAGAAAGCATTGAAAAAAAAATGAGAGAAATAGTTCTTTTCATACCCAAGGGTATTACATTCTGTTTCTACCGTAAAATGTGTATGCAAATCTGAAAAAAGGAAGAAAAGTAGGAAATGCAATGTGTTTATTATACGTTTCACAAATAAATATAGTATTGTTTATACACTCTTTTAATCTCGTCGCGAGTGAGTGCGATGTTTTCACTGGATCTTAGTTTTTTTATTTCGTGTAAACATTGCTTGCTATATTCTATATTCTTTAAATTTCTATGTTAATCGAAATCCAGAACACTTCAGAAATCAGCGTCTGGTTCGATGCTTAGTATGGGGTTTCTAAATACTTAAAAAAATAATTTGCGCAATTATCAGTGCAACGTTCAACAACACAAAAAATATTGCCATAGGCTAACGATTACATTTTCTAGCCATTAAATGTGATGTGGTCATTTTATCAAAGACTATAATTGCGCCTTGAGTTAAATTAAGGAAGAAGAGACAGAGGATGTGAGAGATACATTAATTCCTGGTAAAAGAACTATTCCAGAGATCAGTGTGGAACGTTGTTAAGCTTGTTTTGAATGAGTGCATTTTTTATTATTGTGAAAAATCGAGTATATTATTTATGTGTGCGTATACGTTGGGCTGTCTTCCTGTTATCTGTTAATCCTTGCCCATTAATAAATTCGTTATTATTTAAAGAATTGGAATAATCATATGTTCAACGCCACCTCACTCTCCCACAAATTTGTAACAGTGTTGCAATCGTATTCTTTTACAAATTGTTTTAATTACCTGGGACTCGTTTGAAATAGAATAAAAAATATTAAATATGTTAATCTTTCTTAAACATTTAAAGCTTAATGTACTATCATAAAATGACTTATGCATTAAATACATACCTTAGATAGTCCAAAATGTGATTTTCTAAAAAGCATTTCGTTTTAAATACTGTTACCCAGTTTTCTGCATCAATTTACAGATCTAGAATTCTATTTAAAAATTTCAAAATATCAGGTTTGTAGAAAAGTTCGCTTTTACTACGGAAATATTCCTCACTACTTGTCCACAGAGGTGGGAACATAATTCTGATGTTTTGATAACGTAGAACTCATTAGCGTTAGATTTAGCGTAGATGAAGTTTAATTCCGGAGGCTTTCATGACAAATTACGTGTGTGAATCCTTTTTTACCCTTTGAACCAGCTGGTCATTTATTAATTCCCCTCACGTTGTTCGAGTTGGAAGAAATCCAGGTTTTATATAATTTTCGCTGTAAGACTTACTACCAAAAAAGAAGAAATTCCACATTTAGAAACATTCTAGTTATCAGTGGAAAAGAAAGTCCCTCTTTACATAAACAACTAGCTACGAAAAAGAAAATGCGTCTGCCAATTTATTTTAAGTATTCGTGATTAAAATACGATTCCCGTTTAAGGTACAACATTTATCTGGATTTCGCGATAAATCAATGCGCATGCATCTAGAAAATTTTATTCTTGCGTAATTCTAATGGAAAAGGCAAATAAAATTCACTGTGGTTTTAAGTTTTTTATCAATTAGCACTGCAAGTAGAAGGTGCAATGAATGTAGAAATATTTACAAATTAGGAAACCATTTTATCCTAATCAATACCAAAAAGGTTCAGGATTTATTTAAATATTACTATATAAGTTTTTGTTGACAATTATTAATCTTTTTAGGAGACTAATTTCTTGTACTTTTTTACATTATTAATTAAGTTATGGAAAATGTCTTAAAAGTTCCCATGAAGAAATTGTTTAAGAGTTTCTACAATTTAAATACTCTTATTTTATGATTAATTTCACTATTGAATGAATCAAATATTGAATATTGAATTCCGAATATTGAATGAATCAAAATTAACTTAACAGAAATTAAAGAATGAGTAAAATTAGTAAAGTTGAACATAATATAATTCAAGTATGTTTTTTTTTTTTTTACTTTCCGGTATTAGACATTAAGTATATATAAAAATTAAATCTGATTAACTACTAATATTTAATGGGCAATTTGTCTTATAAATAATTGATCTGCATTTTTTGAATTAGATTTATCACAGTACTTATATATATATATATATATATATATATATATATATATATATATATATATATATATATATATATATATATATATATATATCATCACAGCATTTTAATAACATTATATAAAAGAAACACATGATTGCCAATTTGGCGTATAACCCACATGCAAAATTGGTACTGCAATCTTGGCAAGTTATCTGGAACATTGTTGTCATAATATGTAAGAACAGATTTATATACATATATATATATATATATATATATATACATATATATATATGTATATATATGTATATATATATATGTATATATATATATATGTATATATATATGTATATATATATATATATGTATATATATATATATATATATATATATATATATATAGCATTAAAAGAATTAAATATAAACTATTAGCATCGGATTTTTTTTTATACTTGGACGAATTGGAATTCTTAGAAATACTTATTAACTTCATTTTGCTTTAGCAAAGGAAGAATCGAAGGTGAACATAAAGTCGGTTTTTATGACTAATTGCTTTGGAGAACTACTACAGCATTATTTATTATAGTAGTACTTATAGTAGTACTTATAGAAAAAATACGTAATGCTTAGTAAATAGTTTACAATATTTTTTTTGGCTATTTAAGTGGTCCATTTTTTGAAAAAGTCACTGCTCACTAAATTGTGGCAAAAAAATATAAATACCTAAGAAAAAACAATTCATTAAATAACTAATTAATAAGTTTCACGATAATAAATGTATTTATAGCAGCATTTCAGAAAAAAATAATGTAAATTAATACACCCAACCACACACACACACATATATATATAAATATATATATAAATATACAATATATATATATATATATATACAATATATATATATATACACAATATATATATATATATATATATATATATATATATACACAATATATATATATATATATATATATATATATATATATATATATATATATATATATATATATATATATATATATATATATATATATATATATATATATATATATATATATATATATATATATAAGTATAATATGTGTGTGTGTTACCATTAAAGTGTGAAATATGTTTTTTCATAGAATAAACTGGACAAGTCAGCTAATGTACATAAAATTATTGAATTGTATGATTTATCTAGATATTCTTGATCGTTAAAGTATGAAATACCGCATTCTCGAAAGATCTATGAACTGGTTCTAAAGGGTGTTTTTTAGAGGTATGTAACTTTAAATTGCAATAAAACAGCGATGTATTATTCAATTGACATGATTTTTTTTTATTCGAAAGATAATCTTGTGGCATTACATTTTAAATATGATTTCTGGCATAGGACTGCCACGGCTTTCTCGGATGTAGTCCAATCTGGACGTCCAATTTTCGATGACTGTTTCCAACATTTGTGGCCGTATATCGGCAATAACACGGCGAATGTCGTCGTCCAAATGGTCAAGCGTTTGTGACTTATCCGCATAGACCAATGACTTTACATAGCCCCACAGAAAATAGTCTAGCGGTGTTAAATCACAAGATCTTGGAGGCCAATTCACAGGTCCAAAACGTGAAATTAGGCGGTCACCAAACGTGTCTTTCAATGAATCGATTGTGGCACGAGCTGTGTGACATATTGCGCCATCTTGTTGGAACCACAGCTCCGGGAAATCATGATTGTTCAATTCAGGAATGAAAAAGTTATTAATCATGGCTCTATACCGATCGCCATTGACTGTAACGTTGTGGCCTTCATCGTTTTTGAAGAAGGATTCCACCAGCCCATAAAGCGCAGCAAACAGACAGTTTTTCTGGATGTAACGGTGTTTCGATATACATTTGTGGATTAGCTTCACTCCAAATGCGGCAGTTTTGTTTGTTGACGTAGCCATTCAATCAGAAGTGCGCTTCATCGCTAAACAAAATTCGCTTATGAAAATCGGGTACAACGGCAATATCGTTTTGGGCCCATTTGACGAATGTACTCCTTGCTTGATGATTGTTTTGATGAATTGACAAACCAAACTGAGAATAAATCATTTGACAGCTGTTAAATCGGTCACCATCTTGGAAAGTAATGCCAACTTAAACTTCTATACCTGAAAAAAAAACACTCCTTAGATGCTTTAGAAAGGATTTTTTCGATACGGAACTAGAGATGATCGATAAAACTTGTGTAATCTAAATATATATCTGTTCAGCATATGCCAGCGAGAATTATTTTTCATTGAAGGAGTTCCAAATATTGATGCAACGCTTCTATGTGTTGCAACTGTGTAATGGTAAAAATTGGGCTTGTTTCAAAAATAAGAAGCAGTCCATCCAAATCCTCATTACAGCAATCATTGGTTTAATAAATAATGAAAAGTAAAATAAAGGTACCTCATAAATTTAAATTAATATTCTATTACATTTGTGTTTTAATAAGTGTGTGCAGCATTTTTTATGAAGCATTTTTTTTTTCACAGCGCGTATTTTTGTTGATAATATTTAAATTTAACTATGTCTGCAAAATATGTTTTTCCCTTTTTGTTTCAGCAATGTTAGAAATATGAACTAAAATAAATTACATAATCTGGTTTACCTTATTTTTATATCAATTATTAATCCGAAAGAGAGATGAAATGTATTTTTCGCGAGAATTCAGCTATTCACGATCAATTTATTTATAAAATATTTTTGCACTAGTTTGTTTTTCACTTTAATGGACTTTCATTAAATATTTTATAGAATACTTAGTTATTTCATTGAATAACTAAGTAAAGTATGAAATCTTTCATCTACTATGTACTTTAAATGACTTGTCTTGTTATATCATAAAATACCTAGTTATTCCATGAAACAGCTGAATTATACACTTAAACGGTTACATATATACACACACATCAATTCACAAATGTATAATATCAACACCGCAAACAAATGTGCGTAACTCAGTGTTTCTCAAACTGTGGTGCGCACCTTTTTTGGGGGGGAGGGCTGATAACTCTACGAGGGGCAAACACAAAAAAATATTTAAAAAAACTATTAATTCACTGAAAAAAAAAACAAAAAAAATTACATTATAATGTGCTAAACAAATAAAATACAGATTTACACTTATAAATGTATCAATAAAGAGCAATGCATTTTATAAATAATTTAACAACATTAAAAAAATAACAGGTTTAATAATTAACAGTGATCCTATGGACTTGTCGGATATAAAATTATATGCAAAAATTAACACTTATCTTGATAATTGTTACGGTTTATAAAAAACTCCTGAACTGTCGACTAAAAGTAATGCAATCCGCCCCCTAATTCACCCATTTTCGACGTAAGAGCGCGAATGGGATGAATTGTGGGAGAAGGGGAAGAAAAAAATAAATAACATGTCCTCTCAGAAATAAGTAAATCCTTCATAAACACTGTAAATATCATTTTATTACAAATGATTTTAAGGATAGCAGTGCACAGAGAAGACCGTACTTCGGAAAGAAGTATATATACGTATGAGGCAATTACTCTTTAGCTGATGAGACGTTCATATACGCTGGTGGCACATAAGAGGTTAAAGTCGTATTGTAGCTTTAGCGTCAAAGCATAATATTATTGAAATCAATGCATTGTTATTGAATAATGGAAAGTTGTGTGTGTGGGGGGTCCGGTGAAAATTATGATTGAATGTTAGGTCGCAAATATTGAAAGTTTGAGAAGCACTGGCTTAACTAAATACAAATTAAGAGAATGGTAGATTTGAAAAATTTACGTAAATAATTATATTTACTTTTGATTCTGGCCACATAATAATCAATTTCTATCAGAAGTTGACATATTCCTATAATTCAAATTTATTGTTATCTGCAATGGATTTGAGAATCGGAATTATTGAGGGTATACAAGGAGCTCTCAGTAATCTCAATACCCCAGCACTTATTGTTTATTAAACATGAACATATCTTGAAACTACATCCTTTTATTTTAATGATGCACTCTATTTCTACTAATTTTGAAAGGAATGTGAGAAAAATTCAGCCCCTTGCTGCAAGATATACGCCAATTCTTCTGAAAACAAATCTGAGAAACAATATATAATTTAGATCTTAGGTTCCCAACCCTTTTTGGTCTGGCTCGCCGTTTCTGGTGAGTATTTCGATACCTCCTCCTCCCACTCTAGAGATATAAGGAAGAACAAAATGCATGGTAAAAACGCACACGAAATAAATTTAAAAAATATTGTATTATTAATTTTTACATATTTTATTATTTAATTTTTTTTTTCTCTAAAGCCCCCAATTATTTTTACTTGCAACTCTTAAATAGCTACTGCCACAAATATATTTAAGTTAGCAAGATTATATATTTTAGTTTTAGATAGGATATTGTAGGAATTGAAACGCTATTGAATGTATTCTTTATTTAAAAGAGTGTAATAAACGTTTTAGCTTATACTTGTTATAAAGACACTTTTGAAAAAAAGGTTTTGATGATATGAAGTAACTCCCAATAAACTATTGCTTTCAAAATAAAAACAATAAATAAAAAACTGACAATTTCAGCCTTTAAAGAACCATACGTTATCTCCTGGCTAACGTATTTAATCATATTTCTTGGATAATCTACGTAATGAAATGCAGCGTTCGAAACATTTTCCTACTGCTCACAGACAAAGACAACGCGTACACTAAAGAATTTACAAATTTAGTATATCATTCAATTTATTGCAGCCCTAAATGTAATGTAATCTTTAATTTTTTCATTCACTTTCCAAACTATCAAAATTTATGAATTTTCGTACACCTGATACAAAAGACTTAAATCCATACAATCAACATAAGGTAACAAATTTCAAAATTTATTTTTCTCAGTACATAATAAGCGTGGTTTTTATAGTCTTTTATAGAACATATTTGGTTAATCGGCCGGAATCTCTTTGTGCCATCTCAATGCCCACTAGTTTTCTCTGGCGCTTTTACTGTCCCCCTGAATGCCTCAAACGCCCACAAGGGGCATTATCACCCACGTTGAGAACTTATGATTTAGATGCACGGATGATTGCACTGACACGCAAAATTGCCATTGATTCATTGTGACACGATTGCTTCGGCACGGGAAATTTAAGGCTATTTTTCATCATCAACAGCTTCACCTGACAGCAGTCAAAAGATCTGCAACATCATCTATAGGTGTATCAATATCAACAATAGGTTCCATAAAAAAGGCTACATGCATGCCAGAGAACAACTGAGCACAGAGCTGTAAGCTCAACTCGGTGATTATCTGACCCTATTAACAATTAATTGCATCGGTACTTTTTAAGAAGAATTTTGATATTTTTATGGCGGAATAAGTGTCGTAAACGAGTATGAGGACTTAATGAGGAATGTCAAATGCCATCCTATAACGTGAAGCATTGCACCAATCACACAACAAACTATGATTGGGACAATGCCCATTTCTTGCTCGCATTACAGGCAGCACAAAATCAGAAACATTGCACAAATGTTTTAGGCCAGTGCTTCTCAAACTTTCAATACTGACGCCCCCCTTTTCAATCATAATTTTTATCACACCCTCATTATACATTAATAATGTACTGAATGCAATAATAAGGCACTCTGACGCTAAATAAACGATCTTTATTATAAACCGTACAAATTCATGAAATAAGTATTAAATTTTGTATATGTTACTTTTAAGCAAAAAAAAAAGTAATAGGATAATTATTATGTTATTTTTCCTTTCTATAATTTTTAAATTAGAACATATTGCAAAATGCGGTGGTTGCTTAGGAGACAAAATATAGATATCAGCTAAATATAGAAAAATAACTCAGAGGGTCAATTTCTAATCATAAGCATTCCTTTGAAAAACTTGGCTCTGTAAGAACAATGGAACGCTAATACTTACTAAACTTATTCTTTATTTAGTATTATTTAATTAGTTATAAAATACTTTATGCAGCACTGATACATTAAAAGTATACCGGCTGAAGTATCCACTCTTTGCACGAGTTTATTAATAAGAAAATAAAACATTATTGATATAATCACTGAATTGTAAGGAGAGTAAAGCCAAGTGTGTGACAATGTTTACAAAAATGTAAAATGTTTTTTTTTAAAAAAAATGATTGCTCAAATTATAATTAGTTTTACGCGAACTGTAATTTTAAGCCTCACAGAATTAGCTTTTAGAATTTATGTTGAATAATGAACAATAAAAAAAATTCCGATGAAGAATAATTGTATCATTTTTAATATTTTAAAGCGAAAAGACTGCAACATGTTTTAACCCTGGAGCAACCGCGCACTCGATACTAATGGTCGAGCGGGGTTATTTAGTCACCCCAATCCTTTTTTGATAATTATTTTTATAGTACACAATAAAAATCGTAATTCCAATGAATAATTTAATTAAGAGAAAATATACTTACACCTTCTTTCAAGGACACAGAATATATTTCGGAAAAAAAAGTTATCACATCGGGAACTCAGACAAAACAAGTACCTTAAGATTGTAAAAAACGTTTGCTACTCCCAAAAAAAAGGGAGATATGTGAGAAATATATTTTAGTTCACGTTAAGATTGTCAAACAGGAGGATAGAGAGAGTGTCAGGGCCATCGGTAACAATTAATCAGATTTGCCAGAATTACTGATTTCGTGCAATCTGTGCTCGGCGTGACCGCTCTCGGATTAAAAGTGTATTTATTACAATATGGATGTTCTAAAAAAACATGTAAAATGTTTTTCACTATTCTTTATATGTTTGGGATATCTCATTAAAATAAATCTTGGCCTAGTACTTTCCTAAATGAAAAAAACAAATACATAAGAGCAAGGACGTAACTAACCGTGCATGTAAGTTTGAAGGTCAAACTGCAAGAAATACGTCCTGCTGCCTACAGCTGATGGCAATAATATATAACAATGATGAACTTTTTATTTTCCTAAAATTATTTTTTATTATGGGTTTGGGTTTTGTCTTTTTTTTCTCTGATAGTGTAGCATTTTCGGTTTGAAAAGGAAACGTAATAAAAAAGTTTCTCATCATGGAATTACAGCGAATCAAATAAAATGTGTTTTGTTTGGTTATAGTATCAAGGATAGCTCTAAAATGAGGTTTTGATGTAGAAGCTTTTATTTTTGCTGACGTAATATCACAGATAATATATATATATATATATATATATATATATTATATATAATATATATATATATATATATATATATATATATATATAATCCAATATAAGAATTTTTTAATATATAATCATATACATATACATACACATATATATAAATTTATACACACATATACATATACATATAAACAAAAATATAAAAATAATCATATAGTTATAAACCTAAGATAACTAAAAGTAGGAAGTAGGCACACAGTATAAAGACAAATTCCTGGCCTTAGGAACCAGGATTGCAGGTTTAAACAAGTTTTGCGGCGCCAACCTTCACCTGTAATTTGTCATACTATGTACCAAGAGAAAAGGAAAGAGTTCTATACGTAAAATTTAATTATTAAGTCATTAAACAAGAATATATGAACATAAACATAACCTACTAAAACGGATTTGTAACGATGGCCGAGAGTGCATTATCGTGTTCCCGCCAAATAGGAGAGCAGAACCGCATAAAGTTACTTGCGATACGATATAAGAAACGATTAATTGCGATACAATATACGATAATAATAAATATATATATATACTTTTAAAAAAATCAAAATAAAAATCATAAAATTAGCAAAAATTAAAATGAAACTCTGAAAAATATATATTAAAGATTTTTAATAATAATAATAAAAAAAAAAAAAGCAAGCATGCCATCTATTTAATAATTGTAGGATAAATTAGATATTGTCTAAATTTAAAATTACAAAACATAATAACAGTAAATAATTACATTAATACAAATTGTATCACAAAAAATCATTAGAAATATAGTTACAAAGAAAATTAGCAGGGTATCCATGTTCAATACAGTGATTAAAAAAATTTTTAAGATTTAAAAAAATATTAGCTTTATCGCTAACTAATACTTTATTGCGATAAATATAGTTAAAAATAATATTTCTATATAGATATTGATAAATTAGAATTCCAGTAAGGCACTTTGATGATATTAAAATTAAAGGCATCTCTTTTATCATAAATATTTATGTAGTTTCAAATCCTTAATATACAGAGATATATCTAGGTAATTTGTTTTGATTGGATTTTTATTAATTTTAACTAAGTTCAAGTAGGACGGATAAAAATCAATAATAGGATTTAAAATTATCATTTTTACCAAAAATAATTAAATCATCAATATATCTAAAAATGTTAGTCATTATTAATAATATAACTATATTCATAAAAATGTAAATAAAGATTAGCCAAACTATTACTAGCTGGGCCCCCTTGTGGGAGTCCTTTCTCTTGTTTATATAAAGAACCATTAAAACTGATATAATTTTTTTTCTTTTAAGACAAAATCTATGAGAGTTTTAAATTTGTTAAAATTAATATTAAGGTTATACATACTGTGGTTTTCTAAAATTACTTTAATAATATCATATAAATCAATGGAATTGAAAAGATCTTCAAAGTCATAACTATGAACTGAATAAATATTTTTATCATTAAAAAAAATCTATAATCTCTTTTTACTATTTTTAATTATAGCTTTATTACATTGCTGATTAATAAAGTTTTGTATTATATTATGAAGTAATTTGCCTGCAGTAGTAATATATGTTCTAAAACCATTTGTCACAGTTCTAAATTTAACCGGACTTTTATGGAATTTTGGAGTTAAAAAATATATGGATACTTAATTTTTAGGAATACAATAACCTAATTTTTTTATAAATAGCAATAATACGATTACTAATTTCATTATGTGACAAATCTAATTTTTAAAAGAACCATTATTAAGAAAGTGATCATAAAGAATATTATAATAAAAATACTTACAAATCACAGCATAGTTACCAGGTACTTTATCAATGTAAACTATGATAAAATTCTTTTGTAAATTATGAATTTTCTGTTTGATATCTTTAAAAGTAGTTTCATATTGAGAATGGTAGCTAAAATTCATAAGGTCTTTTAATATATTGTACTTATACTCTTTAAATGCCTCAATAGGTAGTCCAAATTTAATTGCAGATTTTGTAATAAAATTATCTATATCTTTACAAATTTGTTTTTTTAACAGTATTGTTGTTATTAGAAACATTTAATCTAAAATTAGTGCCTTTACTCATTATATCTTTTAAAATATTATCATTGATTATATCTAAGTTACCAGTAACTACATGTTTATGATGACCATCAATAAAATCATTATAGTTTTACATATACAATCTTCTATATTAATAGAGGGCGAACTATTGTTGTAATTAAAGATAAATCTGCCCATCGTTTTTTTTTTATATTTAAAAGCTTTCTTTACAACAACATTTCTAACTGGAAAAAAGAGACAAATGTCTATTAAATACACTAGAAAAGTTAATTTTGTCAAAAGTTTTATTCATGAATAATAAAGTGCAGTACTCTGTAATGGGTTCATTAATTTTCTCAACATTAATATTGAATTTATTAACTAGATAGTTAGTAATGTCTTTAATAATGTGTACTGCATGACTAACCTTTAAGGAATCATTATTTAAGGATTCATATAACAATGCAATTTCATGTTTATTCAGACCAAACATGAAGTATTTGATTTTCTTGATATTAAAGCTTTTTCAAAATCATCAATAAGAACTCTAATATTGTCATTTAATGAATTTTTATCTCTGTTTTTCCTTTTAGTTCTATTACTTCTAGATTTTCTTTTAGAAGTATTGTTTAAATTATTGGCCTTATAAAAAAATTCTTTATTATTATTCTGTAACATTATTTGCAGAGTATTTTTAGCAAAATACAATATATATTATTTCAGTGTAAATGTTTATTTTTTATTATGCCATAAAGTATTTTGTTTTACTTCATTCCAGTAAATAATTTTTTTAATCTTTTGTTTTCGATATGCTCGCGCCCCCCTTGTAGGTTTATCGCGCCCCACAGTTTAAGAAACACTGGTTTTAGGCTGTTTTTGAACTACATGAGCATATTGTCCTTGGTACGATGTCGTTGAAGGACAGTACTAAACATTATGTTAATCGACAAAATATCATTGACCTGAAAAAAATATGTATCCTTTCTTGAACAGTAATCTCTGCATTTGAATATGGGGAATCTTATTAGACATGAAGGTCAATAAAGAAGATACAAAATGTAAAATAATTTAAATCTGCAGTTCACTTGATTTGGAAAAAAGATATTTTGAGGTACAATTTGTTGCATCAGTTACAGTATATCTCACCGTTTAGAGGTCTGTTAACATGTTTGTATAGGCTCCTTTGAATTTTAAATAAAGTAGTTTTATTCTCTTAAGACCCAACCTACAGAATCATGCGATTTAGGTATTCTTATATGTTTTCACTTCTGGAATAGTCGTACGTAAGAAAAGACGAAATCAAACGATTGGGTAGATGTGTAGAATGTGCTACGTATTAGGTTTTCTTAATAGATGGTGGCAATAGTTGATTTTATAATTACAGCTGGTAAGTCTATCTAAATTACAACGAAAACGCGTATTTGTTTTATGTCATAAAAATGTAATTATCAATATATGTTTCATTGCTGAGAAATTCTTTTTTGTCTCAATGCTTAAGATTGTAAAACAGTAAAAGTATTAATTATACTCTATTAAAATAATAGCTTGTAGGGCTCGAAACTTCATTTCTTTTACGATTGGAGTTATTTTAGTTATTGCAACTGTAAAGTTAAGTGCTTGTCTCATGTGAGATTTTTTTTCTGCTTTAATAAGTTTGATGGATGCCTAAATAAAAACAAAATATATTGCTTTATAATTATTTTTTTTATTTTCTCGTGAGTTACATTAAGGTGTCCTCCCCCCTCTCTCGATCTGTTTTGAAATTAATTTTTTATGTAATACATTTGTGGAGGTGTATGTCATTTTCATCATCTACACAGATATGTGCATCCATATCAATTGGTTAGGTATGCTTTTTAAAATTTTAAATTTTTTTTAAATAATAAAAGTTTCCCGTAATTTTTTTTCTATTTTTCATGGAATTATTTTTTAACTTTTAAACAAAAACTTTTTTTTTCAAGAATCAAAAAGGAAAATAATTCTAACGCAAAAATAAATTTTGCAATTGTCGAACTTCGTGATTTCACGTACGATGACTATGCTACGGGCAAAACATATGAATCACGTGTACTGGAAAAAAAATCAAGTACAGATGACAGCAATGAAAAAAACATATTATAACAAAGAAAAACAAATATTTGTAATGAAAGGACAATTCTGGATCATCCTTTACCATCAAATTCTCCTGAACCAATTCATTTCGTTGCCTTAGCTGTAGAAAATTCTTGGTTTGAGTACAAACAATATGTAATATCAAGTAAAAAAAATCTTCCAAAAAAACAAAATGAATTTCTTAAAATTTAAGTTAGAATTAACTGAAGCGTAATTAGCATTTTTGCCTACTAACAAAAGCATTTATTTTAACCGATGATGAACATGACAGTTTTTAATTCTTCCACCAAAAATATCGAAGCATTAAAATCCGCCTGCTAATGGTCCATGCCAAGATAAAAGGCGTAATTCGTATAGCGATTTTTGATGTGTTGTGATGACATTTAAAGGTCTAGCAAGGGCAGATTTGAAAATTACGAAAGCAGTTTGAAAATATGTAGTGAAAAATGCTATGTTTATGTACCAGTGTCAAAAACAAAGATATGCTTTAAAGATTTTCACATTAAATAAATAATGAGTCCATAAAAAAATTTACGGTACATCAATAATTTAATTACTTGTGAAAGTTTTCGTTGATTTAAGTTTGCTTCTTCTATCAACTTAGAGCTAAGAAATGAATAACTCGTAAAACTTCGAAGGTCATGATTTTACAGGTGAAGCCCAACTCACTTGTCTACGTTCCTGGCTGGGAGCGAAAATGTTTTTATTCTTTTTTCATGTGTCATTGGAATCAATATAGTGTTAATAACAAAAATAATTTTATATTCATGGATAAACATGATATTATGCCTTAAAGGGATACTATAAAATCATTTATTTTCATTTTTCTATAGTAAATGCTCATATGCCTTCATAAAGTGCATACTTTTACTATGTGTATGGAATATGGCCTGCTGTATTTTCAAGCAAATAAGCAAATAACACATACAGATACTGTGAAATATTTCTTAGAAAATCTTTCCTTTTTTAATCCCACTCTCGATTACCTATCGTTTTCATAAACGCGGCCTAATTTTTTTCATCTGTAAAATGATGTAAAATCTTGATTATTTTCGATTGTAGCATATCATTAGCATGAAAAAACCATTGAAATATCACAAACATGTTGTGAATATTGCTTGAAATATTTGTAAGTAATTGGAATACGTTGAATTCTGTTAATAAAATCTATAAATGAATCCCTTATGCCAGTGTTTCTCAAACTGTGGGGCGCGACCCCTAAGGGAGTGTGATAACCCTTCGTTAAGCATATAGAAATGTGAAAAACAAAAGATTGTTTAAAAAATCATTAGAGAGCTTACTGAAAGTGTCAGCAAATACATTCCGACATAATATTTTATCATTTACACTACAATACATTTATACATGTATCAGTACTGCAGAATATATTTTCCAACTAATTTAACAATACTAAAATAAGGACAAGTTTAATAATCACCAGTGACCACCTAGATTTGTAATGTATAAAATTATGTACCAATATTAACACTTATCCTGATAATTTGTACGGTTTATAGTTAATTCCTTAAATGCCGATTCAAAATTACATGATTCGTTCTCAATGCCACCGTTTAGCACTTAGATAAGCGTGGTGTTGATGGTGTTGGTAGAAAAATTTTGAATAATCGAATCCTCTGAACTAAGTAACTCCTTCGCAAACTCTGTAAATTTAATTTGTTTTCTTTTCAAAGCCTTCGGAATAATTTCATGGATAGCAGTTCACAGAAAAGATTGTACTTCTGAAAAACGTATATATACGTATGCGGTAATTAACACACCGACTGAGCGAGATGTTTACATACGTCGAGAAGACTTAAGAAGTTAAAATCACATTGTATGTTTAGCGTCAAAGTATGGTGCTATTGAATTTAATACATCGGTATTGTATGTAGGGGGCGATGCAAATTATTATCAAATATTGGGTTGCGAGCAATGAAAGTTTGAGAATCACTGCTTTACTGGCAAAATAAAATTTCTGAAATAGAAATATGTATGTTGTTTTTTACAGTTATAAACTTTATAAAAAAAATGTTCCTTACTCACGTTATCCAACTATAAACATGGAAATGAATACGTAATGATTTCCTGTGTGCATGTATTACATTTTACTATTTTATTTACTAAGATAGTTTCCATCTTTTCTGGAATTTTTAGAGTAAATATTTAACATGTGTCGTTTAAATAACAATTTATGATAAGGTAGGGAAACAAATTAAACTTTTTTTTAATATTAAACCTTGAGCGAGAGCGTTTGCTATAGGGTCGCACACAGGGTCACGGCATCGTTTATTCTGGAAAAACAATTTATGTGTTACCACTGACATCCTATATGACGGTCTTTATGGAAACTAAAATATATTTATTACATATCCCTCTCTTTTTTTTGGAGTGGCAACATTTTTTTTATTTATTTTTTTTACAATCATAATGTACTTGTTTTGACTGAGTTATCCGCACGACTACTTTTGTTCTAAAATATTTTCCATTTAACATGTGGTTTTGATTGCTGTGTTGTACGACTTATTATTTTTTTATAAATGTAAATGATCGGAATATAAAAAAAGAAATGGGCATATGTGATGTATGTCAAGGAAGTTGAAACTTAACAAGCAAGAGAAGAACCTGCTGAAATAATGCATATTAATCATAATAACGAAAAAAAACTGTAAAAAAAACTGTGAAACCATAAGAGTATACCACAAGACACACTTCGCCCTGTCTAAAAGATACAAAGAAGAAAAAGTCCAGCAAACTGTTAGTAGACCATCAAAGGACAAAAAAAACTACAATAACTTAAATATGAAAGTGTTGCCTGTGCAAATAACATTATTTTAATGTTAAAAAAAGTATCCATGATTTGTGTCCTTTATTAAAGTCACGCACAATTGAAACTTCTTGGTTCAGTTTGATTGATATTTTTTCTCAAATTATCAACTAAAAATTGAAAAGTCCATAAAAATAGGTAAGTGTACTTTCTCTTAGTTAAGTTATATCCCAGAATTGCAATTTTAATCATGTACATTAAAAATAATTATAAAAATTATTAGAGTTACTCAGTCACCCCTTGATACCATTATTTCTAGTATATCGTTCACGCCTGCTCCCGGTTTAATATTTACTGACAAACGTCTTTCTATATCTTTCTATTTCCATAGTGTTCTTATATGTTATTTATAGTTACGTTAATAATTTATGTAATTTAAAAAAAAAACTTAAAAAATTGAAGCGTGAATGTTAAAATAGTTGCGTAAAATTTTATAAAATAATCGTAAGTACTAAAAATCCTTTATAAAGTAAATATATAATAATACTTCAGAAAATTTAGATAATTAGACATCAAAATTTACGCGTTTGAAATCTTTGGAATAAGTCGGAAAAAAAGGAGCAGAAAGGAAGTAAAAATGTGCTACATTTTTAAAGAAATACGCACGGTTACTTTTTTTACACGGTTATTACTTTTTCAAAAACATAATATTTTCATTTCATATTACTAAATATAACAGTAATATATATTTTTGAGACTCATAGCTTTTGTTCATTTTTGTTAGTGAGAAAAATCCAGGTTTTTGTTTATGGCAATGTAATAAAATTATTTATACCTATGCACCTGCGTATTCTAAATGAAAAACATTAAGGTGTGTTTATGATAAGGATTTACACACACATATTAGAACTTTACGAGAAGAGCTAGATAGGCACATCATATAAATATACTCTTTTGATTTTTTTCCTCGATTTATTGCGTCAGAAAAAGCATCATTCCCACTTATGATTTAGTTGCAGCCATTCATCTACTATGTTTTCCTAGTGACATTTATCGCAGCTTTTTCTCGTAATAATAACCCTCATCCAATATCATTTTCATTCTTACTTTAAAAACATTATTTATTTTACTTGTTGTATTGAAAAAATATTTAAACCCCTCTACATATCATGCAATAATTAGACATTATTTTACTAAATAAAAATAACATGTATGCATTTACAAATAAGTTTGCCATTCATAATATATGTTTCTACTAATGACTGCAGAAATTTGATGAAATATTAAAATCGAGTTTTTAGTCATTTTTAAAAAAAAATAAATAAAAAGACTATTACTTTTTTTCAATATATAGTAAAAGGTACATCAAACATAGTGAAACTATAAAGCACGGAAAATAAATAAATATATATATAAAGAAAAAAATTATCAATTGGATTAATTTCATATTTAAGAACTGCATAAATTAAAAAATAACAGTTTATTATCACATTTATATATGTAAAAATAATTATACAGTAATATAAAACAAATTTGCACATCTTGTTTCTTAGTAAAATAATGTTTAAGTAAATTTAATGTGTACATTTGTCAGATTTAATGAATAAAAATAGTTTATTACAGAAATTATCAACGATCAAAAAAGAAAAAAAAATGTCAGTGCCTGTTGACATGAGATTAAGTACAGTGTGAATTTGCAACTTATTTAAAATTTTATATGCAGTGCACTAAATGTAGAACTATTTAAGAATATTAAGCATTTTTGAAACACATATTCTACACCTCTAGGCAAAATTAATACCCATCCGTTGTTTTCTTAAATTTATTTTAAAACTCCACTTAGTTTGCTATATATATTTAATAACTACTTATTCATTGATTTTTCAATTATGCACGATATATATATATATACATATATATATAATTTCATTAAGGTATCCGTCTATGCTCGGAACCGTGATTTTGCAAAAGCGTATAAATTGATTATATGTATGATATTTAGTGTCACTTAGGTTAGAAAATGTGTACAAAATTGTTTTAAGAATATTATTAAAATAAAAAAATTATTTAAGTAGAATATTTTGACAAAAAATGAATTTAGAATGACCAATTTTCAAAATAATCTCCTTTTGTGAAAAATGATTCTATTATAATAATATTTTACCTGTACATAGCTCAGACCTCTGTACAGAGGCTCAAATAGAATTTTTGAAACATATAGCTTAGAAGCGGGTTTATCCATGTTTGAGGAGAAAAACGGGTAGAAATTTTAAGAAAAAAACGCCGATAATAATTTCAATGGGTTGTAACTCTGAAAATATTTTTAATTTTTCAAAAAAAATAGTTCTGACTCACTGGAGAAGTCTGTACTTTATATAAGAAAAATATTGTTATTTTAGAAGCATTTTTTATGAAAGGAGAACATTTTGAAAACAGGTTATTCTAAGTTAAATTTTTGCCAAACATTAAATAATTTTTTTGTCAAAATGTCATTAAAATAATTTTATACAAGTATTATAATCTAAGTGATACTAAATATCTTGAAAACTATCCATTTATGCGCTTTTTTAAAATCATGGTTCCGAACATATTCGGATACCTTAAATGAATTTTAATCAAATCACAATGAAAATGTTTAATTTGCATATAAATAAACAAGCATTGTCATATTAATGAATTTTTTAAGAATCAGATTTTTACGATAACACTTTGAAAAAGGAATTATAACTTTACTAAAACTTGAAACATGTTTCACAAGACAAAAGCTAGAATTTATTGTTCTTGCTCTACACACGGTATTACACACGGTACAATGCAATAAATATTTATCGATTGCAAAATTAATCTATTGTGCACGTCAGCATATTAATTATTAGCTAATGTTTTTAATCTAATTTCTAATTAACAAATTTAAAGCGGGGAGATTGTCTTATTTTTTATTATCTAGAAGAATCTCAAAAAAAAGTAAGCGTTTTTAAAATTAACATTGAAACTTCAAACTTTCAAATAATGAGCCAAAATTTTTTGTAATTTAATTGTTTCTACAATTTTTTCATTGCATATATGCTACAAATATATATATATATATATATATATATATATATATATATATATATATATATATATATATAACGCATGAGGAAAAAATAATTTACTTTAGCATGATTTTTTACCTTAATCAATCTGAATTCGGAAAGAAATCAACCATTGTTATATAACACACTTGTTAAAACTTAAAATTCTTATTCTTGAAAGCATTGGTTCCTTACATGATTATGCACTATTTATTTGTGGCTAAAACAGCAGACTACTGATTACTAATATAGTGCTCATCAAATTTTAAATATTTGCGACCACACACACAAATATTCAATCATAAAATCTTCATCGTGTCCCCCTCCATACAAATAACACACACATCTTAAGTGCCACTAGCTCATATAAGAGTCTCACTCAATGGGTGCGTTAAATACCCTGGACGTATATGTACGTATTTCCGAACTATAATATTTTCTGTGCCCTAAGATTCATAAAATTTATTCCAAAGTCTTTGGAATGCAATAAAATGACGACAGTGTTTGCGAAGCATTTACTTATATCAGAGGATTTCCGTATGTATTCCATATCTCCCCCCTTATACATCTGATACACACCCCCAACATAGAAAAGGGAGATACTGGGGTGCAAATCATGCAACTTTTAATCGACAGTTAAGAGATTATTTGTATAAACCCCGTATAAATTATTATAGTAATTGCTAATTTTTCTATATAATTTTATATATGACAAGCACATGGAGTTACTGGTAATTATTAAACTTATTCTTGACTTAGTATTTTTAAATTATTTGTAACATACATTGTAGAGTATTATATCAGTGAGAGTTTGAATTTTTTTTTATTATATCAGAATGTGATTTGTTTGTGTACTTTCAGTAAATTAATATTTTTAAAAAACAATATTTTGTTTTCTACTTTTTGAATATGCTCCCAACCCCCTCATAAAGTTATCACACTCTCCAAAGATGTGCGGTTCACATATTTGAGAAACGTTTACCTAAAGCATAGGCTTTGATAATTTTATTGCATAAGAAAGCATTGAAAATGCGTTTACGCAGTAGTCATGGACGTAAATCAGTTTTAGATTACTGATAGATATTACAATCGCAGATCATATGAAAAGTAATCTATTATTAAACAATCACACTATTAATACAGCTCAAAGCAAATGAATATTTTACTTCGAAGATGTCGTTTACGTTTTCTTGCAATCTTAATGTTCCAGTGTCGTATGATTTTGTATTCACTTGCAAATTCTCTTTAAAATCAAATTGAGTTTCTGAAAAAGAGCATTTGAAAGCAATTATTAAATTATTTGGTACTTAATGCAATTAATCGGCATTTACGGTTTTTGCCATCGACCAATTTCGAAACACGAAGAGACATTATTAATTCAAAAAAGGTGGCCTAATTCTCGCATCATTGTTATCTGCTATGTTTGAACGTGCGTCGAATGGTTTCTATTATTGGCTACATATCTCAGTATTTGGTGACGTCTAATGCTTCCTTGAATTTGGTTGAAAGTATAACACGTAAGTACCAATTAAGCCTGAGATAATTCGCCCACTTTAAATAATTAGTTTAACCCACAAAACGAGAGTCGTTAAGTAAAAAATATACTACACAAACTAAGGTGAATTTGCGATTTTGATATAAAAGGCTCTATATTGTACTTTTAAGCAATGCCAAACTATAAAATGAACCAATTTACCAATCTGTACATTAAAACTAAATTTTTTCTTTGATCTATATTAGTTCTAAAGAGATTTTTTAATCATTACTTTAGAGAATAATATATATATATATATATATATATATTGTTACGTAGATCCGGATTCGAGGATTTTATGCAAAAAACAATAACAAAGAAAAAATAATCAGTTCTTTAAGAGCGATGCGAATTTATTATCGAAAATCCAATCCTTTCAATACAGGATTCATCGGCAATATTCACAGGGTAATTATCCGAAGATCTTCACACCTTCAACAGCCATCAAACACAATAAACAGTGTTTAAAAAATATACGTAAGTAAAGATTATTCACAAGCACAGCTGATCTAATCGCTAGTCAAAACAATCCTCACTACTCGCTGGCTTAATCAAGACTCCTCGCCGTATTGGCGAGCATCGTTTTTATTGGCGCGATAGAAACTTCCAGAAATATAACCACTTGTGTCATTGAACGTGACACTAGTGGTGAGATCTACTACTTTCTAGAAGATTCCAGAGGGTTCCGAACTCACTAACATGGTCGCCAATGACGCCAAAATGATCACAAAATTGGCCGCCAACTTGGTCTCCAAAAATTATGCCATCTTGGCTCTACCGCCATGATTTCGCCAAGTTCTCATTGAATCGCCATTTTAACGTAAGGGGCGCCATTGCTTGTGAATAGTTCAATTTTAACATGAAATAAATATAACATAAGGTAATATAAATGCATTAAACAGTCAAATACAAATTATTTACACTATTTACATAAAATTCGTAACACTATGTATATCGTTTCCTTCACAATCAATATTCCCATGTGTAATCCAATGTATTTGTACATTAAGTTAAAAAAGAATTACACCATAGTCATAATTTATTAAAGATTCCTGGAGTAGCGAAAAATTAGCGGATTAAATAATCTGTATTTTTCAGTTGAATATGTTTTTCGATGTCTTGTGATAAATAATAAAACCTGTCGAAAATTACACGAACATTAAACGAACCACTAACTAAACCTTTAATTGTAAGAAAGACATATTAATTAAGAAAAAGTTAACGCATATAATATTTTACAATCAGATATTTATTTTCAAAATTTAAATATAAAATGTACCTTAAAATGATCCTTAACTGTGAAATCAGGACAGAAAGAGAAAAGTCATATTATTTATTCTACATTCTTTATATCGAATCCTTAGCGACACGTAAAGACACCATGAAAAATCTTCACTCCTGTATCTGTAACTCAAAGCCGCAAATTTGCATTTTACGGAGCCAACAGAAAAAGATCTTTGAACTTAACTGTTATTCGGCATTAGATGCAGATTTTTTCGATATTTCCCGATCCTCTTCCTTATTTCCTATACTTCCGTAAAAATTTTCTCAGAAAATCGCTAATTGCCCCTTCTCTTTGTTTTTTTCTGTAACAAGATAAAATTCTATTGCCTCTATACAAGACCTCTTAATATTCTTAATGACTTTTCTCGCCCAAAATTCGTCTTGAAAACATTTTCGAATCATTCTGCTTCTACTGCAGATGCTGAAGCAACTGGAATTTTTACTGTTTTAAGCTAATTAGGCTTTCGCCTCAAATAAACGAAGAATTCTTAATAATTAAATGTATTTTTCTTGATGTTTAATTTAATCTTTCATTTAGCTTAATTTAAATAATAAATTAACATTGGAAAATTTGGGCGGACTTAATTTCGTTAATAATATGGATTTCATTTATTCATATTTATGTCATATTTTATTTTATTCAGAAAAATATCATAAATAAAAATAGTACTTATAAAGAAAGTTCTAACATATATTCTGTTTAGCGAGGATATTTATTCCCGAAATCCCTTAATTGAAATAGTTTCTTTCTAATATCCCTACGGTCTTTGAAGTGAATATATCAGGTACGCTTTCCAGGTATGCTATAGTCAATATTTAATTAAATAAGTATGTTTGTTATCTCTGGTAGTTTGTTTATAAAATGATTGAATAAAGTGTTTCATTGGCATTTTATCAACTTGCTTGTGTGCAGGATTTTTAAAATTTGTAATTTTTATAAATCATTTTATAGAAAAAAATATCTCAAGATAAGTTAGTAAACATAATTTTTAATACATATTGTATATATGTTACTGTTAAAGTATATATATATATATATATATATATATATATATATATATATATATATATATATATATATATATATATATATATATATATATATATTTATATTTATATATATATATATATATATATATATATATATATATATATATATATTATATATATATTTATATATATATATATATATATATATTTATATATATATATATATATATATATATATATATATATATATATATATATATATATATATATATATATATATATATAATTCAGTTATTTCATAGAATAACTAAATATTTCATGAAATAAGTAGACAAGTCACAGTTAAAGAACATAATAGTTGAAAATATTTCATGCTCTACCTATTTACTCAATGAAATAACTAATGTTTCACTGTTAGAAATTGATACATTTCCTATTTCAAAGGGTTTTTCTTATATTCATTGATCATACATAACCTCTCTAAAAACACATTTTATTCCTTTTACGGATGATTAAATGATAAACAATCAGGAAAAACAGATAATACAATTTCTTTTTACTCATACTGCTTATAATAGTTAAAGAGAAAGGTGTGGGGGAGAGAGAATACATTTTGTATCTAATACATGCACAATTAGTTTTTCCACTCTTTGAACATCAAGGATATCATAATGTCGGAGTGAGCGACAACCATGAGGTGATTTTTTCTATGCTCTTTTACCATATTTTAAGTCTTTTATTAAAGTTATTAATTTTTAACGAGTAATTGCAGAAATATTTTCCTTTGTGTCCCCCGCTTATTTAATAAATATTCAAATATTCCTTATTTGAAGTTTAATCTCCCTTGCCTACAGAATACATTGCTTAAAAAGAGGTTAAAAAAATATTTGTTAATAAGCCAAAAGTTAAAACACTCACAATATAATACGCAGGATAAATTCTACGTATAAAAGCAACGGAATGATGAGTACACATATATATACACATCATTGCAAAGCAACTTTTAGCTGTTCAAAACTGGCTAAGTACAGCTAGAATCGATTAAAAAAATTCTTTCGAGTGTTTTTTTTTTACTTTAACGACCAAGTAATCGTTATTATGTAGAATACCTAGTTAAAACGTAGAATTGAATACTTTTATATACTTTAACTGACTTGTCTAGCTATTTCATGAAATAGCGGATTTTACACTTTAAGGTATCCGACTACGTTCGGAACCGTGATTTTGCAAATGTGTTTAATTGGATGCTATTTATAATATTTAGTGTCATTTAGATTAGAAAACGTGTATAAAATTATCTTAGGAATATAACAACAATAAAAAATTATTTAATTACAATATTTTCACAAAAAAGGAACATGTAATGACCAATTTTCAAAACATTCTCCTTTTATGACAAATGCTTCTACTATAATAATATTTTGCCTGAATATAACTGAGACCTCGGTACAGAGGCTGAACCAGAATTTTTGAGATATATAACTTGTAAATGGATTTATCCATATTTTTTTACAACAGAGGGTTGAAATTTTTAGGAAAAAACGCTGATACTCTCTAATTTCAATTGGTAATAACTCTGAAAACATTTTGAGTTTTTCAAATTCAGACTCTCTGGCGAAGTCTTCACTTTATATAAGCATTTTTTTATAAAAAGAAAACGTTTCCTTTTTCTAAGTTTTTTTTTTTTTTTTTTTTTTGCCAAAATATTGTATTTATTTTTTTGTCATAATGTTCTTAAAACAATTTTATATGTGTATTCTAATCTCGCTGACACTAAATATTATGAAAATCGTCAATGTATGCTCTTCTTTTTAAATCACGGTTCAGAACGTAGTCGGATACCTTAAACATTTTAAATTTGAAGCTACTTAATTCAGATGGTATGGAAGATATATTATTATATTCGCTATCTAAAGCAACTTGAAGGCTGTTGTCAACGGAACTGGTAAATTTAAAGAACGGTCAAGTAAAAAATTACACCGTAGCCGACACCCACCATAGCGAAGACAGATGCATGACAAATTCAACGTACACGAATGGTTTTCGGTGGCATCAGGACTCGAACTCGCTACCCCAGAATACCACTTATGGTTTCGAGACTATTACAACTAGGACACTACAGTTACTTACTAAAGTTGGAGATACAGGTTAAAACAAGGAATACATCTAGCATTACAGTTAACTTCCTGCCTTCCTTTACAATATCAGACATGGAGTAGATTCGAATCTTAATCTGAGCAGTCCAAACTTAATATTTTCCTTAGAAATGGTTTTGATGAAGATTCCTCAATCAGCAAGCATTGAATATAACGATCAGACTACCGTAACATTTCATCTTCAAATACTGTTAAAAGCAGAATTTATGATATTCAATTTATTTTTATAAAATGTATTGTTTTATTTAAAATTTGGATGAAAGTATAACAATGCTTCTGAAACTTTCAATATTTGTGACCCGATATCCATTCAAAAATATCATCGCCCCCCTCCCCTCCAATGTATTAGATTCAATAATACTATACTTTGACTCTAAAGCTCTACACCATGACTATAACTCCTTAAGTGCCACCGACATATATAAATGTCTTGCTCAGCCACCAAGTTAATTTTCCTGAACGTATATATACGTAATTCAGAAGTATGATCTCGTATGTGCACTTATTTCCATAAAATTATTTCGAAGGCTTTGGAATGCAGTAAAAGGATCTTGAACGTGAAAAGGTTTGCTAAGGATTTGCTTATCTATTCGTTTTCTTTTCCACCCCCACCCCCCTCAATACATTACATACGCGTACTTACGTGGAAAATAGTGGCATTAGGAACCGAATAGGGCAACATTTAATCTCGGCAGTAAAGATATTAATTATAAATCTTACAAATTATTATGATAAGTGCTACTTTTTGTTTGTAATTTTGTATGTGATAATCCCAGGGGATCACTGGTTCGCACTCCCATTATTAAACTTTTTCTTAACTTATTGTTAATTTTAATAAAACTTTGTTAATTTATAAAATTGTGCATTACGAAAACATATATAAGTGTATTATATCAGTGTAATGACTAATTTATATTTATATATATTATGGAATAATACATTTTGTTTACTTTCAGTAAATTAATATTTTTGTAAAATAATCTTTTGATTTCGATTTTTCAATATTCTCAATCCCCCTTCATATAACTATCACGGCCTCCTAGATGGACGCACCCCACAGTTTGAGGAACGCTGAATTATAACTAATGGAAGGGGTGTACTCGTGTCCGACTGACTCCTGACCAGAACATCTGTCAATGCATCCTAGCGTATTAGGTCACGAATACTGAAATAGGCAGAATAGGCCTTAGTCTTCATTGGTTGTTGCGCCACTGGTATAAGGAGTGTTTAAATGAAAGTGTTTCGAGGTGTGTATAAATTAGATGTATTGAATCAGAATTGAGACATTTACAGAGATAGAATCAACAATATTTAATGAGAGATAAGCACTCAAAATTTGTTAAAATAACTCAACCATGACACATTGGCCGGCTTCTCATTGCTTAAGAAGATCGCAAATTCCGTCCGCGAAGAATGATTTCGGTTGATCATGGAACCACTTCAGAACTGCAACGTTTACACCAAAGCTTCTCAAACTGTCAATGTTTGCGACCAATTTTTTTCAATTCAAACTATTCCTTGCGACTCCAATCGTAACCTCTTCTCATCGACATATATAAACGTCTCTCTCAGCCAGCATGTTAATTGCTCAGAACGTATATATAAGTAATTATGGAGCTTTTCTATGCACTTCCACCCAGAAAATAATTCCGAAGGCTTCTGAATGCAATAAAATGACCTTGCCAGTATTTGCGGCGGATTTAATTATTTCAGAGGATTTGCTCTTATATATTACTTTTCTACCGCCCCCTCTACAAGACACCACATACGCTGAGCTACGTGTGAAATGGTGGCATTGGGAAGCGAATCGCATATTTTTTATTTGTCAATTCAGATATTAATTACAAACCCATACAATTTATCAAGAGAAATGTTAATTTTTGTACATAATTTTAAATATGACAATCCCATGGGGGGTGACTGGTAATTATTAAACTTGTTCTTAACTTAGTATTGTTAAAATAATTACGAAATATTTTGCGTAGAACTGATATAATTATAAGAACATTATATCAATGTTAATGTGTATTTTATTTTAATTATGTCAAAATATATTTTGTTTGTTTACTTTCAGTAAATTAATATTCTTTTGAAAATAATCTTTTGTGTTCGACTTTTAAATAGGCTCGCACCCCCCTCTTAAGGCCACTTCACCCCCCCTACTGGGGTGTGCCCCATAATTAGAGAAACGCTGCTATACGCTATCGCTGGAGGAAAATCATTGGCCTATGAGATCGTCAACATTACCTTTCTGGCTGATTGCTGAGCTATGAATATATACTGCCTATGCGAGTAGGATGATTTCATTGCATGCTGACGGACTTCTGGCTGGAAGTGGTGACACGACGTATCATCCTCTGTCACTATGTAATGCACAAAGTCGTCACCGTCATTCCTATAGCTCAACAAATGCTGTAAATCCAGGCCCATTCTGGCTTACACCTTTCTAGTGTTAAGAACGTTGTTATAGCTTGTTGATTGTTTTCGACGCATTTGCATCCATACCAGTCATTTTTAAATCAATGACATGTCCTTACGAATGCAGTTATCACAAATATGTTGGAGCACACATGTGCGGGGTACATACACGTCCATTATCGCGTTTGTTTCACGAAAATGCATTGAAAATTGCTCGCATGTAAAGCTTCCAGTAACTCTCATTTGAATACGCGTAATAAAATTTACCATATTTGAAAATTCAGTAGCTACATTTATCATTATCTATTTTAAGCACAATATCATATAAAAGCACTATATTTTTGAATTATTTAGTTTATTGCAAATTTAAAAAAAAATATTGCAGGACATACTAATATTTATGTATTTACATTTGTAATCTGAAAAATTAAAAAAAATTCAAATCAATATCTTAATCTTTGTTTTTTCCTGAAGAAAATGACCCTTTTGTAAATGGTAATAATCAAATCTTAAAAACGGCTTTTAAATCAATGATTAAAAAAATTCTTTTAGAAATTTCGAGCATGTACCAGACTAGGGGTGTCCAAATTGCAGCCCTTGAGGCAGCCGCATGTGTCTCGCCTTGCATAATTTCGCAGCCCGCGAGATTATTTACAACTTTATAAATTCGACTATTTTGTACAATATTTTTTTTTTTTTTGTTTAAAGATAGGGGTTTTTTTGTTTAAAGATAGGGGTTTTTTTGTTTGTTTTTGTAAAAATTAAATCCCATGGCTGGGTTTTTTTTTATCACGTTACTTCTGTTCTTACAAATCTCTTTTTTTTCTAAATTAAAATTTATCCAACATAAATCGTGCTCAAACTTAACGCAACATCAATTACGATGCGTAAATACACATGCATTGAGATCGACTTGCAAAAACTAAGTGAAAGAGTTGAGAAACGTATCTCTCACTAATTAAATAAATTAAACATTATTTGATCATTGCATTATTATTAATATGCTACCTATGTTTGTATACATGAAAAACAATGAAAACAATAATTCTATACCAGTCTGTTTTAAATTTTCACTTCAACAAATGTTCGGAATGGATCTAAATCTAATATAAAGATATATATTTTTATATGGACCCGCGGGATTATAAAGCTCTTCCGAAGTGACCCACGAGGTCATTTGGGTTGGCCACACCTCTACAAGACTACCTAGAGTATAATGCTGTTTAATACTCTAGAAATACCTTGGCTATAAGAACTATTAATGATTATAATAAAATAAATTTTCTGCAGTTTTTAGATGTATCTATTTTAAAAATTATATTGTTGCTTCTATTTAGATTATTTAAAGTTTCATATTATTATGAAGAATAATTTACAACAAATAGTTGTAACTCAGCGTTTCTCAAAGTGGGGGCGCGTCCCCGTTGGGGGGCTCGAAAACTCTACGAGGGGGAGGCGAGCATATTAAAAAGTCGAAAACAGAAGATTATTTGAAAAAATTAATTTACTGAAAGTTAACACACACAAAATACATTCTGACATAATAAAAAATAAAACACACATTTACACTTATATATTACACTTATAAATGTATCAGTGCTGCACAATGTATTTTATAATCAATTTACCAATACTAAGTTAGGAACAAGTTTAATAATTACCAGTGACTCCATGGGATTGTCTTACATAAAATTATATACAAAAAGTTACACTTATCTTGATAATGTGTACGGTTTTACAATAAATCCCTTAACTGCGAAATACAAGTTACACAAATAGCTTCCCAATGCTAATCGTTTTCCACGTAGGCGCACGTATAGGATATATTGGGGGGCGGGGGGAATAAAGAAGGAAATATTCTAGGTCATTTTATTGCATTCCAAAACCTTCAGGAAAAATTTATGAATAACAGTACACAGAAAAGATCGTACTTCGGAAAGACGTGTAAAGAAGGAAATATTCTGAAATAAGTAAATCCTTCGCAAACAAGGTCCTTTTATTGCATTCCAAAACCTTCAGGAAAAATTTATGAATAACAGTACACAGAAAAGATCGTACTTCGGAAAGACGTGTAAAGAAGGAAATATTCTGAAATAAGTAAATCCTTCGCAAACAAGGTCCTTTTATTGCATTCCAAAACCTTCAGGAAAAATTTATGAATAACAGTACACAGAAAAGATCGTACTTCGGAAAGACGTATATTTACGTCAGGAGAAATTAATGCTTTGGCTGAGCGAGATATTTATATAAGACGGTGGCACTTTAGAAATTAAGGTCATATCGTTGTTTTAGCATCAGAATATAGTATTATTTAATCTAATACATTGCTATTATGTGGAGGGGGCTTGATGAAAATTATGATTGAATATTGTATCGCGAATATTGAAACTTTGAGAAGCATTGATTATAACTTAAGGAATGAATATGAACATAATTCATATTCATCAATTTAAATCAATAATAATTATAATTTATACTAAAGTTTATTTCATTTTAGTTAAATTATACATAAGGTTGTTCACATTTTATGAAAATTATTTTGTATTTCATTTTCTCATTCGCATTTTCAGATAAACTTTGGCATCTTCGAAATAATCGTCTGTAAAAGTTTTATTTTGATCGGAATGTTAAATAAAATATTTATTTTAAAAATGGCTTCTATATATATAATGGATACATTGCTCAAAGGGTACGTAATAACGCTTTCCAAGGAGAAATATTAGTATCAACAGATTATAAAGCGAAGTAAAAATCTCAGTTATTGCATTTCGGAAAATTGGATTTGTAATACATTAAATTTGAAGGGAAAAAACGTCTAGTTGAAAGTAAAAATGAAAACATGATCACAAAACTTGATATCAAGACTATTAGAACGTTGGCAAATATTAAGAAAGCAAAGTGTCTTATCCTTAAAGAGAATCATTTGAGTCAAAGATTCGTTGTATCGAAATTAGGAATACTACCGGAGCTGTAATTAAAATAATCCGTAAGGATTTAAAGTTAAAACATTTGTTTAATCTTAAAGTTTGGCTCCTTTTTTAAAACATATGACTGAAATAAAAGAAAATTGTAGACAATTATCTAGAAAAAACCTTGCTGCTGAAAAATAGAAATTTGTGTTAACACTCCATGATGTATGGGTATATTTAAGTGACCGTAGTAAAATAAAATCAATTTAATTTTCTATTGTTCAACAGACGAGTATGTCCATACTAAATGCAGTGTACAGAAAAGTTCCCCCAAAAAATTCCGGATAGCTGAAGGATTTTGTTACAACGGCAAATTAAAAATCTGCTAAGTCTCGGTTAAAGCCAAATTAATTAACTCAACTATCAGCAAAATATTTTAAAATCAATTTCTGAAGAAGAAATTCCAACTTTATATGGAGAGGACATTGGTATATTAGAGCTACATAAGGACAAAACCTTTAATTACATGTTTCAGTAAAATGCCACTTATTTTGCAAAGAAATAATCATAAACAGGAATAAAGAGTATCTCATTTGATAAAATACGCGTAAAACTACCCTACACTTCTTAAATGGACTTTTGTTTTGTTCCATTTTAAAATGAGCCTTAAGGAAAAGGCGTCCAAAAACACTGAACGGGGCATCGGAAAAAGGTTCAAGGGGAATGGAAAAAAATTAGCGTGAAAGTACTAAGAAAAATTTTCTTTCAGGAAATTATCAAGCTACAGCTATTGTCAAGAATCATGGCTACCAGACAGAAGAAAATTTAAAAAAATTGAAAAAATATTGAAGTCCATTGAAAAACAAGTGTAACACAAAACAAAATTTTTTAAGGCAATTCCTACTTAGATCAACAATGAAAAATTTTTTTAGCTACTTTTTATTTAATAGTTACAATTAATATAAATATGTATATACATATAAAAGAATCACAGCATTAAATGGTAATTAATGTTTATTAATTATGATTTAAGTATCGTATTGTCATCCAAGAGAATCGTGTCTGTAAAATTTCAATTCAACTGAATGCTTTAAAACGTGAGAAAAAAACATTTTCAAGTTTTGATACAAGTCACCAAAAGGGTCGCTAAGTCGCCAAAAGTGATACAACGTAGTTGTATTTGTAATTCTTTAAATAATTAATTTTAGACAATTCATTTTTATTAATTATAATTGCATTATTAAATTGTCATTCAAAACAAAGCCATGTATATAAAATTTCAGTTCAATTGAGCGCTTTAAAATGTATTTTATTAACGATTGAAAACTCCACTAAGATATATAAATAAATAAATTAGAAAGGGAGTGTGAGCTAATAGTAGGAATTTAAAAATTAACTAACAAAATCGTATTCATAAAATGTAAAAGAACTTCTATAATTGTTTCTTTCCATCTCATTTTCCTGCAGCTTTCCAATTAGACTGAAATCAAAAATTAAAGCTATTTAAGGCTACACAGTACTCTAAAAATTTCATTTTTACCGAGAAAATTTTTTTGCATGTTTTGGTGGACAATATCATTGAGATGCTTGCCACGAAATTTCAGATCTGTTAGCAAATTAGGTTTTGAGTTATTTGAAGTTTTATGAGCTATGGTTTTGGTTTCGGTTTCCTTTTAAATCATTTTTTCACACTTAGGTGGAATTAATTACAAATATTTTTGAGCTTTTAGTTTGAAATTGTTATTAATTTCAATTTTCATTACTAAAATCATTTCTGCTTGATTATGTTTTGAGTTATTTGAGTTCTCCTAATTAGTTAATAAAGATTAATTTCATGGCCAATTTTTGCTTTAAAAATAGTTTATATAACTTAAAAGCGTTATCATTAATTTTTTCATGTAGAGAAAATGCCATGACAAATGCGTTCTGGGTTTCTGTGGGAAACAATATTTCGAAGAGATGGAATACACTACTGAAAATGATGTATCTAAAAATCAATCCTCAGCTGATTCTGCAATTAGACTTCCGAATACAAGTATTCTGTATTCAAATGCTGCAGATATAACTGAATATTTCCTTGATGTATACCAAACTACATTATACTAAACATATTGTTGTACTATAGTTTAGTATTTTAAAGTCGTACGACAAGAGCTAAAACTTCCTAAACTGCCCCAATTTAAAACTGAAAAGAATTAAATTTTATTAGCAAACCTGACTATTTTTAGCTTAAGTTAGTAGCATTATTATTTTGTACATAAATGCTTCGTGTTTCAAAACTTTTGTGAAATATTAGGTTAAGATAAAGCTGAATAAATTGACGTCTTAACAAATGCTATCAATATTATTCAAAAATATATTTTGAATTAAAAATATAATTTTCAGTCATATTTAATAAAAATAGTGTTTTAATGTAGAACATACATTGGCAAATAACATAGTAAAAATTAGAGTTTTACGGGCAATATAAGTATTTGTTTTATGGCTTTACAAACTTTAAATGCATTTTTCTCAGACTTTTATTTTGAAGGTATAAGTGTTTTCTAATCCCTAAGGCTTTTTTCCTGTTCAAAATAGAGCCTTGAATTTTTTTGTATATACTCCCAAATGTATGCTCTATAAAAGTTAGTTTGGATTTAGGACTGATAACTCTAGTTATTTTTTAAAAAATGCTAAATTTGATATTTTAAAAAATTTCGTGTTTTTTCCAGGTTTTTCTAGAAAAATAATTATTAAAAATCAACAAGGGAATAGATTTTCAAATCCATACTAAATATCATTTGTAATAATCTAAGAATCTAAAAAATTAAAATTACTAAATTATTTTAAAAAATTGAGTATTTTATAAGAGTTTGATAACACTTCAAAAATTCCTAATTTCTTAAAATTGTAAAATAATGGCCGGTCAAACTGACTTTTTGCTTATAGAATCAGCTTAATAATATAATCTAAATATAAAACATCAATTATTTTTACTGTAACTCTCTCCAAAAAATTATTTTGAAAAAAGGTACCGTGTAGCCTTAATACTTTTATTTCTGCTTTCAGTAAGATTTTGTAAAATACTTCATTAATTTTGATCACCATTGAATTCGATGACACATATAGATTTTTCCCCAGCTCAACTCTCAAATCTTTAGAGGAAACGCTCGTTATATATAGGATAGCGATATTCCCAACCTTTCTCTTGATATTTAACTTCGTTAAAAATAGGTTTGTGTGGAATTTCGGTGGGAAGAACATTACCGAGTTATGGCCTTCGACGAATGACTCAAACAATTTTATTTCTAGGAGTCAGGACATTTCCAGCAATAAAATCTTTGGTTATAATATAGCACTTCTAATTATTTATTTTTAAGTCAGATTCTTTTTTTTTTGCACGATTTTCGTCATAAATTTTATAGGGTTTCCGTAAAACATCACTTCTCTTACACTGAGCCATTAGACTAGGTCAGTTAAGGTATCCGAACACGTTCGGAAACATGATTTTTAAAAAATCGAATGAGTGAAAAATTTTCGTGATATTTAGTGTCTCTTAGATTAGAATACATGCATAAAATAGTTTTAAGGATAATTTGACAAAACAAATTATTTAAATACAATATTTCTGCAAAAAATTAACTTAGAATAACCTTTTTTTTTCCCCAAAGATTCTCCTTTTGTGAAAAATGCTTCTATTAAAGGGTGTTTTTTTAGAGGTATATATATATATATATATATATATATATATATATATATATATATATATATATATATATATATATATATATATATATATATATATATATATATATATATATATATATATTGAAATATATAAAAACAATCACAATTATCAGTTTAAAAATTGAAATATATGAATCCCAAAATACCAAAACACTTCAGAATATCAATGGCGAATATAAAAGATAATGTTCCATCATTTTCAAACAAAATTAAAAAATTATAAAATAAAATAAAAAATTTATAAAATATCCAAGTGCAATCTCATACTTAGGACCGATAAGTGGGGTTAAACTAGTTTGATGGCGCCAACCTTCCCCCTATTGCAACTTGGTAATTTAATTGGAAAATTTTCAAATTTCAGAAAAAAAATTAAAAATTAAAATTAAGTATATATATATACATATATATATATATATATATATATATATATATATATATATATAGAACTTTAAATTGCAATAAAACAACGATGTATTATTCGATTGCCATGAATTTTTTTTATTCGAAAGATAATCTTGTGGCATTACATTTTAAATATGATTTCTGGCATATGACTGCCACGGCTGGCTCGGATGTAGTCCAATCTGGACGTCCAATTTTCGATGACTTTTTCCAACATTTGCGGCCGTATATCGGCAATAACACGGCGAACGTTGTCTTCCAAATGGTCAAGCGTTTGTAGCTTATCCGCATAGACCAATGACTTTACATAGCCCCACAGAAAATAGTCTAGCGGTGTTAAATCACAAGATCTTGGAGGCCATTTCACAGTCCAAAACGGGAAATTAGGCGGTCACCAAAAACGTCTTTCAATAAATGGATTGTGGCACGAGCTGTGTGACATGTTACGCCGTCTTGTTGGAACCACAGCTCCTGGACATCATGACTGTTCAATTCAGGAATGAAAAAGTTAGTAATCATGGCTCTATACCGATCACCATTGATTGTAACGTTGCGGCCTTCATCGTTTTTGAAGAAGGATTCCACTATCCCATAACACGCACCAAACAGTCAGTTTTTCTGAATGAAACGGTGTTTCGACATACACATTTGGATTACCTTCACTCCAAATGCGGCAGTTTTGTTTGTTGACGTAGCCATTCAACCAGAAGTGCGCTTCATCGCTAAACAAAATTCGCTTATGAAAATCGGGAACAACGGCAATCTCGTTTTGGCCCATTCGACGAATCTACGCCTTGCTTGATGATTGTTTTGATGAATTGCCAAACCAAACTGAGAATAAATCACTTGGCAGCTGTTAAATCGGTCCCCATCTTGGAAAGTAATGCCAACTTAAACTTCTATACCTGGAAAAAAAACACTCTTTATAATAATATTTGTTTGTATATATCTCAGACCACTCTACAGAGGCTCAACTATGATTTTTTTAAAAAAAAATCACATTTTTTCATAGTTACAACCAATTGAAATATTTATTCGCGTGTTTTTCTTAAAGTTTCTTCCCTCTGTTGTCGTAAAATATGGATAAATGCACTTCTAAGTTATAAATTTCAAAAATTCTAGTTCAGCCTCTGAACAAATTTCTGAGATATATACAGGTAAAACATTATTATAATAGAAGCATCTTTCATTAATGGATAATGGTTTGAAATGCGATCCTACTATTCTTAAAATAATTTTTTATACATTTCTAATCAAAGTGACATTAAATATCTTACATATTATCCATTTACAGGCTTTTGCAAAATCAGGGTTCCTAACGTAGTTGGATACCTTAATTTCAATGTTTCTTCTTTCTCAGTCTGGTTTTTTTTAGATCTATTCTTTTGAAATTAATTATTGTACGTTTGAAGCTAAATATGCGCAGTAATCGTACTTTTTTAGAAATATATTTTTTTGTTTAATTCTTTGGGTACAATCATTTACCAGATATTTGTGAATCATGAATATCTGCATGCTTTATAAAGGCTAAGACAGCGTTTTTCAAACTGTGGGGTGAACCCCCAAACCCTACCTGGGGAGGGGGGTTAGAGCTTGTTAAAAATAAAAGACTGAACAATATTAATTTACTGGAATGAAGCAAAAAGAAATACATTCTGACATGAATAAAAAAAAACACATTTACTGAGAGATATAATATATCTGTGCTGCACAATGTATTTGATTAATAACTTAACAATACTGAGTTAATATCCTTCCGTTGACGGCAATAAGAGAGAGAGAGAGACTTTAATTGTCTGATTTCTTGTTAGTGGAACTGTTTTGAATAACCTTTACTAGAACGTTATAAACCCTGATATTTATTTTGTTTATACATGTTGATTTGTATTATTTTAGTCATTTGTTAATCGTTGTCTATCAACAAATCTGTTAGTATTTAAACAAGTGAAAAAATCGGCTCTCCTGCTGCTAAATTGTACATTATTACATCGTATGCCTTCCATTATTCGCGTATTCTTTGTATAAAATATTTTAATTTCCTGGAGCACTTTTAAACTGCAATACTGTAGACAAATTTAAATAAGCTATATTCTTTAAATCGTTAAACTTAATTTATAGCAAAAAAAAAATCTTATTTGTTACACTTACACCTTAAATAGTCCAAAGTGTGATTTTCTAAAAAAAACATTTCGCATTAAATAATGTATACATTTTTTTCTGTATCAATTTGATCTAGAATGCTATTTAAATATTTAAAGTATCAGGTTTGTAGAAAAGTTCACTTTTAATACGGAAATATTCCTCACTTCTTAACCACAGAGATGGGAAGATGATTGTGATGTTTTGATAACGTAGAACTCATTAGCGTTAGATTTAGCGTAGATGAAGTTTGATTCCGGAGGCTTTCACGACAAATTACGTGTGAATCCTTGTTTACCCTTTGAACCAGCTGGTCATTTATTAATTCCCCTCACGTTGTTCGAGTTGGAAGAAATCCCGATTTTATATCATTTTCTTTGTAAAGAAAAGAAGAAGAAATTCCACATTTAGAAACATTCTAGTTATCAGTGGAAAGGAAAGTCCCTTTTTACATAAATAAGTAGCTTCGAAAAAGAAATTTGTCTGCAAATTTATTTTAAGTATTCGCGATTAAAATGCAATTCCAGTTTTAGGTAAAACCTTTTTTTGGATTTCATGATAAATAGATGCGCATGCACTAGAAAATTGTATTTTTGCGTAATTCTAATGGAAAATGCAAATAAAATTCACTGTGTAAACTTTTTAAGGAATATCTTTATTGATGAAGCTTCTTAAAGGAAGCTTACTAATGGATGAAGATTTATTTTAAAATATTTTTGAAGCAAAAAGAATGAAAAAAATAAAATAAATAAGTAGAGTTTACAATAGATTGTTATTTAATCAAAAAAAAAAATTAGATATATTTTACAATCTACAGTAAAAATGCTGAATTGCGACGTTATGTCCTTAATGAAATTCATTCTAATGTTAGCAATAGAGATTAAATTACGGATTCAAACCGGAACTGAACCAAAGACCGAAAACCGGAAAGAAACCATTACTTTGGTCATAGCAAAAAACGGATATGAACAGAAAAAAATATCGGCTTATTTAGGTTAGAATATCTTCAATCATTTTGTTACTGTAACCAACTAATGGATATTTTATAAAATTGAACGTCCATTATATAATTATCATCATTATCTATACAGTGCTTCTCGATTTTCTGTTTTATAGTTCCCTAGTATTTTTAAGTTCCAGTTTCGCTTGAAACTACCAGTAGATGACAGATTTAATCCAATTAAATAAACTAGAAGTGTAGATGATTTAAGATAAGAATGTACATAAAATAATATTATTCATTCGAAATTCAACCGAAAACAAGACCTTAAACAATATACTTTTTTTTTTAGTTGAACAAGAACGAAAAAAATTACGGTTCAAAGCACTGTATTTCATGTCATATATTATGGGAGAATATTTAAATATACATTTTAAAAGCTATAATGTGTGTGGCTATAAACTGGTTATTATACAGCTGTAGATCAGTTGTATTAACAATAGAACGCGTCCGGGATTTGGATAACCCCTAAACATCAACCACTGTCATTTCGACACCGCTATATAAAATACATAAAATATTTGTATTAACTAAACAATTGCAGGACTACTGTTCACTAGAGTTTAGTTTTAAAACTTTTTAATAGTATTTCATACGTAGTTATCATGTATTACGACCCTTTATTTCATAAAAAAAAACTGACATTGACGTTATGTTTCGGGAAGCTTATTGGACCACTGCTTTGTCGCAAGACATTTCGAGTCGCAAATCTACCATGAACATTATCATTATGCAGTATATAATCTATGCCGTCCCTAGCGGCATATATATCAGTATTTTTTGGAATATTATCAATTACATCTGCACTATCTTCAGATTTCTCGCAGTCACTTTCACTCGATCTAATGTCTTCATCGGAATCTAAATTAGAGGAAGACAGCTAACTACTTTCCGATTCATTCTCAGAAAGCTTTCGCAACAAATTAGCAATTTCATCACATCTTAGATCTTTTCTACGAGCTAACACTTCAGGGTATCTGCTCGGCACGAATTTTAAAATTCGAATGAAATTTATGTTATGAGCAGAAAAGCAAATTCTATGTAACGAAACACTTCGACACAACAATTTAAGTATAATTTACTCATTTCCACAAGAAAAACCCAATAACACTGCATTCAAGATCAACTAAACGTGTGATATGACTTTTGAAAGTTTCTTTCACTAATAGTATCTACTTAGTGAACTATATTTTGTTGAGTGACAGCTATTTATAATCATAAATTGCGATGGTGTCGAAACGACACTAGCAAACGTTCTAAGTATATTTAGTTGTAAAACTACTCCTAATTAAACAAGAACCACAAAGCCTTTTCTGAGTAATGTCCAGGAAAAATTATTAAAAATAAGGAGCAACTTTCAAATCCCCTTCGAAAATGCGGAAAAGAGAACAAAGTAAACAGGCTCCAGAGTCCAATTGACACCAACGGAAGTTGTAGTGTAAATTTAGATAAACTGACAACGAAATTTTTTTTTAATATGTTAAATTACGTATATATAGAAAAAACCAGATATAGAGAAAATAAGATAGACAGAGGCAGAAAAATAGTAGAGAGAAAAGGATCTAATTAGTCAGTGATAACTGAAATTAAGAGAAAATGAATCAACAACTCTAAAGTTTTTCGCTAATGTTACATAACAATGGAATAATTGTGCGGGTTTAAAATACAAAGGGGATCATTATCAAAAAGATTTTACCAAACAAATATATAAATATTAGTATAAAAATATTATATAAAGATTTTTTGAAACATAGCATTACATTCTTTATTGACAAGCACTGCAAATGTAAAAGTAATGCAGGGTGTTCGGGCTTAAGGTATCAAAAAAAAAAATGGTTTATTATTCCGGAACTACCCATCAGAATGTAATAAACTGTTCATCCATGGATTGGAAAGAAACTTTTTGCACTGAATTCATCAGTATGCATGTAGACGCTACAGCAAAAGGTGCAGTGTGTACTTAGATTAAAATAATTTATATCAGTCATGTATGTACAGCGCCGTGTTCGAACAGAATGTAATGTCGTTACAAGCTTGCCTAATATACTTATCAAGACTCCTACAAAATGAATCACGCACACAATCAACAATGTCATCTATCACGGAAATTTAAGGATAATTACCTATATCAGACAGCAAAATTTCAGTCTCCTTTTAAGTTATTTTCCCTTTTTTTTTATAGATTTTAATGTCGTTAGGTCGACATTCCATTCTGTTCGAACACGCGCGATTTATTTAAGTTCCGTTAACCAAAGTGCATACTGGACTTTTTGCTGTGGTGTCCACATGTTTACTAAAGCAGTCAATGTAAAAAAGTGTGTAATCTGCAATTGCCAAATAATGCGTGCACGTGTAGTGGATCATACTAGACCCAAAAAATATCGGTGGGTTTTCCAATCCATGGATGAATAGGTTGTTACATTGTGATGGGTAGTGCCCTAATAATGAGCTATTACTTTTGGATACTTTAAGCCTGGCCCCCCTGTATATTATATAAATATATAAGTACACATTTTAAACGCTTAAATATCTATGAATTGGTTAATATACAGCTTCAAATTAATTGTATTAATTTAGTGAAAATTGACATTATAAAAATTTTAATTGGATGAATTTTGGATTAATTAAGTATAAATAGAAATAAAGAGAAATAGAGAAAATTAGACAGACGGAGACAGAAAAATAGTAGAGAGAGAAAGATCCAATGTGCGGGTGGAACTAAATTAATGTATCAAACTGGCTGCGACAACTTTTTTTTTAAAAGAAAGGAGATATGGAGATTTTTTTGTGATTTTTAAGTTTATTTTGTACATTTTAAGATAAAAAAGGCTAAATTTAAAAAGAGAAAAATAAATTATAACTACTAAAATGGGTAAAAAATAGGTAAAAATTGACATAAACGGGGCCAGCTCTCTACAAACATTAAATGAACAAATTCTCAATTTTTCAAATTTGATGTATTACTTAACTATTCATTTTAGAAATGACCTTTAGGATAAGATACATTTTATGTTTTTCAAAAACCAGAGAACTTTATCTTAGTTATTGTGTGAAATTGTTAAAAAAAAACAGTGATTATAATCACATAAAGAACTGTAAATTTTGTAATAAAACAATGACTGGTAAAATCTGAAGAGTAAAACTCTCCTATTAATATACATAACACACACAAACAATTTTAGCAAATTATTTAAGAAACTTTTTGAGCAATAGCTGTTCCCCCGTTTGAATTTTTCGAAAAAAACCTATTTCGAGTTAAACCCATTTTAAGGTTTGATACATTATGTAAAGTTATGACATCTGCGTTTAATAAAATCCTTGCAGTTTTTGTTCTAATGAACGGGAAATGAATCTTTGGTATTTTTCTAAAAGCTTATAAGAAGGCCTATAAAATAAAATCATAGAAAAAAGTATCAATTTTTTAAATAATCACGATTTTATTGTAGTTGTATACCTTAAATAATCTAATTGAAATTAAAAAAATCAATCTAAGCCAATGACGCTGACTTTCTTCAGTAATGTTACATAACAATATATTGATTGTGCAGGTTGTAAATACAAGGAGATGATTATAAAAAGTTCTTGGAAAGCAAATATTTAAATATTAGTATAAAAAGTAAATACTATATAAAACATAACATACACCATTTAACTCTTTACATATAAGTATTACTAATTTGAAAGTAAGATTAATACAAATTTTCATCAATCAACCAAAACTCGAATTATAACTAAAGAACAGCAAATAATCTACGAAACATTAACTTCGAAATTAAATTTCTAAGATGAAATTTCCATTTACCCGGTGACTAGATTTTTTTTTCGTGTCTTGATGCATAAGGTTTCATTTTGATTGTATAAAAAATTGATGCTTTTCAATTAATTTTTTATTTGTCTTCTAACATTTTCTAGGTAAAAATATTTTTTACTTACTAAAATCTTTGAAATTTAGTTTTTCTAATACATATTTTTATCCAAGTAACACATTTAATGATTATACCTGTCCAATGTTTCAAAATTTTAAAATATTTTTCCAAGACCATTCAACTTCCATTGCTTCACATTAAAACTTCGTAGTAATAAATTCATAGAGAAAGACAAATCACAGAAGTTATCGGTTTTAAACATAAACATACTCCTTCAAACTTTAAATATATTTAACTAATTTTATACAAGAAAGCTATCTTTTTCCTCAGTCTAAAAACATTTCCATGAGCGCAGTATTTCTAATTATTTTATTAATTAATTATCTTTCGCTTAGAAACTCATTAAATATAGATTGTGTTTAGGCTAAACGTAAACATATAATTGTTTTTTTTCTTGCGTTTGTTTCGCTTCTTCGTCCTTATATGTATGTTATCCTGAGTCATCGGCATACCATTAATATGTTATTGGATTGTGTTACATAGGGAGGTTGTTATTTCATTTTAGCTCTAATAAAAGTATATTTGCTTAAGTTTCTTTTTTCCAAATTGCTTCAGTTTCTCGTTTTTTAATTAACACAAATTAGTATCAATAATAGTAGCTGTAAACAATTATTTTAGCTACGTTATGTTGAGTTGAATAGATTTAATACTACAACGTCCGTCGGTGTCAATTTGACACCGGGGTCTGTTTACTTTGTTCTCTTTTCCACATTTTTACAGGAAACTAGCGATCCTCACAAACGTTGCCCTGTATACACGTCAAAATCCGAAAATTGCAAACTCTTTTGAATAAGTTGCAACAATCTAGAACATGTTGATGATTTTTTTATAGATAAAGTTATTACAATACCTAGCATCATCACATGTACAGTTACCACAATTCGAACTATCGATTGCGTGTGAGTATGCATTTACAATGAACTAAGTTGAATATAAACCTATTCTAGATAGAAACTTCAATTTGTTTTGATTAAAGGGTAAAAAAGATAAAACTCGAGCTATTTTCATAGCAGGTTAATTTTTTAATGAACGAAAAATAGATTTATCGTAATGCCATTGAATGTATAATGTTTTTGGTTAATCCTTGTGAGGTATAAACAAACAAATGCGATGGATTGCCAAACATCGGACATGCAACATATAATTCGCCGTGTGAAACGCAAGGGTTTTCTAAATCTAAGCCCCGACTTATCATTGTTTGACCTTGTGACTTCTTAATGGTCATAGCAAATGACAAATGAAATTTAAATTGCAAACAGTTGAATGGGTAGGTGCGTCTTAAGGAATCATTGTTTATCTGTGGTAGAAGTACAACTTCACCTTGAAGTTTGACGCTCAAAATAGTGGCCTCAAGAATATTGCCCACGACTTTTTTATGAACAATCGAGCGCTCTTACATAATTTTGGCGCTTTTGTGAATTTAAATCATTCTCAAAATCACTTGAAACCACACAAAAAAACACTGCTGCACAATTGCTAAGGACGGATCACAAATTGCTATGGAGCATAACATTAAGCGAGACATGAGGACTAGTAGGATACAATATAGTTGCCGCACTGTTCAGATATTAGAATAAAGAATATTTATTGTTCTGGAAAGTACAAAAGCTGTGAAACATCTGAAAAATAATGTTCATTTGATCTGCGTACGGAGAAATGGAACAATGCATCTAAAAATCAGCAGGCACCTTAAAGAAAGATATCAGTACGGGATATGTCCACCGTGGAGTGTGATGCAACATTCCACACGCCGTACCATACTTTGCACAACATTATCCAGCAGCTGTTGAGGCAATTTATCCCATTCCTCTGTGATTGCACGGATGAGGGTGTTCTTGTTTGTCGGAGGATAGTTTCAACCAGCAGCTTGCCTCCCCAAAGCATCCCACACATTTTCAATGGGGTTTAGATCTGGAGAACGCGCTGCCATACGAGACGTTGAATACCCTCGCTATCTAGACAATCCTGAACATCGAGTGTTCGATGACATGTTGCGTTGTCGTCCATTAAAAACAAATTTATCACAGACAGCACCACGGAAAAGACAAACATGAGGAAGTAAAACTTCATCAATGTATCGTTGGCCCGTCATAGTCCCATTCGCAACCACATGTAGGCACGTGCGGCCATTGATCATGATGCCGGCCCACACCATGATACTGCATGTTGGATATCGGTCCTTTTCCTGGATATTTTCTGGACGATAAGCAGTACCACTCTCGCGCCAGATCAGTTGGCGTCTACAATCCGATGACAGACTGAACTTACTCTCATCTGAGAATAGTACGCATGCCCAGTCCTGTTCAGTCCAATTGTGATGCTCACGACACCATTGCAAACGGGCAGTACGGTGCTGTCTGGTCAATGGGACACACACAATAGGTCTGCGTGCGTATAGTCCTCCTCCCCTCAAACGTCTGGCAACAGTTTTTCGGGAGATCTGCTTTCCTGAGACAGCAAGAAACTGATTTGCCACCTGCTGAGCTGTGGTGCGCCTGTTCCTTTTTGCTGATAGGACGATATATCCGTCTTCTGCAGGCGTCGTACTTCTAACACGACCTCCCCCGTGCTGTCTACTACACATTCCAATAGTTTTATATGACTTCCACAGCCATGAAACAACGCTGTGAGCGATGTCAAACTCCCTGGCAACATCTGTTATTTTTCGCCCTTCTTCAATCTTTCCAATAATTCGGCCACCCATAAAATCATCTATGTGATGTCGGGAAGACATACCAAAAATTTTAAGTTCGTCTATTAAATCTTTGCTGTAAAACTTTGACTTGAAACAACAACTGCCCACATGCGTCAAAAACCTTAAAGCTCTTATGAACGCTATCACGTGATGAACAGACGTGGAAAAAAATTTGCATACTCATACTTCTTCTAACTAATATACCGCACTTCTTCTAATTTTACATATTTTGCTTCCTTTCATTTTGTGGTTGATATGGATGATAGTGTTATCCGTCCTTAGCAATTATCCAGCAGTGTATAATACAAATCGGTCTAGCTCTTTAGGAGGAGTTCAGTCACATACACACCCACAAAAGCATTATATATATATATATATAAAGATGTATGCCGTATCTCTCTCTCGTGGCCGAATGAATAATCATTCCGATAATGTAATTAATTTTTGCCTAATTTTGATAGAACAACTAGATTGCAATTTTAGAAATGGCGAGAATATCGAAAAATTACTCCCCTTTTCTTTCTTTTTCTTTGCAACGCATTAGCATAATAAACATCACACATGGGTAAAACAATTATGCGTTTTAGGTTTTCAGATAATATACTTTTAACTAATTGCGATTTTGGACCAAATTGTTAAACTACATCATTCTCGAATGCACTTGAACCCAAAAATGACATCAAAATCGGTCCAGCTGTTTAGGGAAAGTCAGCCACATACACACGCACAGTAGAATTACATATATAAAAATTATTTTAAGATTTATTAACTAAAAACGCTAAAAAGCCTGATTCCTCTGCAATTTTGTAACAATAAAGACTCAGTTTGGCCAGTTTGGCTTGAAATCTATTTTCGATGCCAACTTACGTCATTTTTATAACAATAACATTGTTACAACAATACAAGCGAATATTGAGCTTAATATTTTTAATGTTTTTAATTATTAATTTTTTTCACTAATTGCGATATTGGACCAAATTTTGAATCTAAACCATTCTCGAATTTACTTGAACCCACTAAAAAATTTCATCGAAATCGTTCCAGACGTTTAGGAGGAGTGTAGTCATATCACACTCACAGAAGATTTTTATATTTAAAGATTTGAAAAACTTTACGTGACTTTTAATTATTTTCCCTGGTAACTACACAGAAACGGTTTTGTTGTTCGAAGTTAATTATGAGTGATTTAAAAACTAAATATATTTAGAACGTCTGCTGGTGTCATTTCGACATCAATACAATTCATCATTATAAAAAGCTGTTTTTCAACAAAATATTGTCCAACAAGTAGATACAATTAGTAAAAAAAAATTCACAAAGTCCTACCACACATTTCCCCCATGAGTACAGTGTCATCGAGTTCACAATGGAAATATATAAGTTATGCTAAAATTGTTGAGTGTAAGTGTTTCCTTACATAGTATATGCTTATCTGCTCATAAAAGAATTCATTCGATCTTCCAACTTTGTGCGGAGCAGACACTACATGAACCGAAGGCTCGTAGAAAATATCTAACATTTGATGAAATTACTAATTTGTTGCGAGAGTTGTCTGAGAATGAATTGTATCGAATTTAGATTCCGATGAAGACATAAGATTGAATCAAAATATCTGCGAAAAATCTAAAGAAAATGCAAATATAATTGATAATATTCCAGTAAATCCTGATATCGTGGAGTAGGGGTGGCATAGATTGGATGCCGCTTGGATGCTTTGGGACTCGAAATGTGTTTTGTGACAAATGAGTGGTTCAACAACATTTCCGAAATATAATGTAAATGTCCGATTTTTATGTTTTAAAGCAGTGATTCCCAAAATGACCTATATAGACCCCAAGGGTCTATGAGGACCTGCAAGTGGTCCTCGTTGGCAAAAAAATAATTTGGGGGTCCATGAGTTGAAAATGGAAGTCTGTGATACAGCTCTCTCATTAAACCAGATCGCGACTTTTATCTTTAAAAAAATTAATCAAGTAAAAACCAGACTTACTCAATTTAACTAATTTATTTATTAAATTTAATGAGATCAGTTTGTAGTTACAGGTGGAAGCTTAAACTGTACTAAGTAATGCACAACTTCTGCATTTCCTTCCAGAATTAAGCTAAAGAAATATAATATTGCCAGTTGCAAATTTTCTCAATTTGTCATAGACAAACTGTCAGAACATTTTAACTTTAATCCAATATTTAAATGTCCTTTATTCAAATTTTGAACAAGGTTTGAGACTGTTTTCACATTGAAAAAAAACATCATATTACAAGAGGAATTGATCGGAATAGGCGTTAAAGGAGATTTTAGAGCAAATTTTTAGAAATAAATGTCAGCAATATTGGCTTCAAAAAGGCATACTTGTTATTTATCCGAAATCATGGAGTATTGCGAGAAAGTTTTTAATAGTTCTTCCACAAGTAAGAGGGCGTTTCAATAAGTTTGGCAAACTGAAGGAAAAAAAGAAAAGAAAAAGAAAGGCGGGAAAAAAACTGGGCACTTACGAACAAAGAGAGTTTAGAGTTAAACCCGGACTAGATTGATATTAAATGTTCAAAATTTGATATTGAAGCCCAGATTAATCCCTTTCATTTAAAGTATTTGTTTGTTGTTCAGTTGTTTTATGTATTAATTTAATTTAAATTTAATTCATTAACATGTGATTCTTAAGTTTTAAACGCTATACACTACAGCTAGAAATTTAATTCTTTTAAAGCAAGTAGTAGTACCAGCTGTAAAAAAGACATTTAAGTTGATACATTGGCAAAACATTAACTATTAGGTACGCAGGGGTCTACCGGAAACCAAAAACCATGGCAAGGGGCCTACGAGGCAAAAAGGTTTTGGAACCTCTGCTTTAAAGGATCATAATATATCATAATTACAAGAAATAATATTAAAAATGTCTTAAAAACTAAACCCTAGGGAACAGTAGTCCTACACTTATTTAGTTAAAACAATTACTTTATGTATTTTATATCGTGATGTCAAAAAAAACAAAGTAAGACACTTGAGAGTAATCGAAATACCGGACGTTCTAGTGTTAAAAAAAATGGCAGAAATAACATATATTTTTCAAATATTTACAAAACTGAAGGAATCTGAGGAAGTATTGCATCTTTAAAAATGACATACTATACATAGTTAACTTTTTATAAGCTTTGCTTATATTATTTAGTAGCATAAATAATTTAAAATAAATAAGTTTCTATTAGTATACATGGACATTTTCTTCTTACGGTAATGTATCGCTTAGATTTATTGATTCAACATGGGTCGTCAGTTACCGCAGGAATTTGTATCCTATCATGAAATTATGCTTTCACCTTAACCCATTTATGCCTAGTTTTCCACTTCTGGAACAGCAGTCAAGTGAAAGTTTTTTGTAGTTTAGAAGTTTATATTGCGTTTGTGGTTGGATTTGTGACTTAAACCTGCTTCGTATGAGCATAGCAATTTCGTTTAAAACATTCATTTAGTGCCTCCTGTTGATAATGGCATGCAAAGAGGTCGTGAAAGTCGGTTTATATTTCAACCAACAGCATAAATGGGTTAATATCATCCACGTTAACCAAATTAACTAATTGCATTTCATTTTACGAATTCTAAGAATTACTTAAGAGATGTATTGAAAATGTAACAAGTATTTGTTTTCTTTTTATTCATTTGGTCTGCAGCGATATTCTTTAAAATAAACTTTGCATTTTTCTTTAACTTTAATTTAATTTAATTACACATAAATTATTCATATTCGTTAATGGTTCTTTCATATTACTTTAAATGATTCGGTAGAAAAGTTTATAAATCTTTTAAGTTAGTTTAATGAAGTAAAATGGTTATTGAAATTAAATTTATTTCAGTTAGTTATTTCACAACACCATTATTTACTATTTTTATAGTACATGCATATTAGCAATACATTTCAGTTTTTAACCAGACTACTAATTTACTAAATATAACTTATGTAGTGTTTAATTTTAAATTTAAACAAATGCATTATTATGTTAAAAGCATAATTTAGGATTATAAATAGACTTATCTTATATATTTTAATTATAAGTATGTCTGCTTCATTACTATTATAATTTTCCTTACGAAAACCATGTATGTAAATTGATTTATCTATGTAAATCAGTGCTTCTTAAATTTTCAATATTTGCGAGCGAATGTTCAAACATAATTCTTTCTCTCTCTCTCACCACGCCTCCTTCCTCCATACAAAAACAATTTATTGAATTCAATTATGGTATATTTTAACGCTAAACCTACAATATGAATGTAATCTGTTAAGTGCCACTGGCGTACATAAACATCTCACACAGCCATTGCGTTAATTGCCTCGGACAAATATATATATATATATATATATATATATATATATATATATATATATATATATATATATATATACTCGTTTTTCCGAAGTACGATCTTTTCTGTGAACTGCTTCCCATAAAATTATTCCGAAGACTTTGGAATGCAATAAAGGTACCTTAATAATATTTGGGAAGGATTTACGTATTGCAGAGAACGTCTTACTCATTTATTCCTTTTCATCCCCCTAATACATCTCATACTCGAGCTTACGTATAAAATGGAGGTATTGGGGGATCGAGTAACTTTTAATTGTTATTTAAATATCAATTATAAACCGTAGAAATTAAATATGTGACGATTTTTGCATATAATTTTATATGTAACAAGTCCATAGAGATAATGGTAATTATTAAAATTGTTCCGTATTTAGTGATTTTAAATTAAGAGGACTTGGTACCCTAAAAATCACAAACCTATCGTTTTTTTTATTTTCATTTAATATTATTCTTTGCATTATTATCTTTCGATTGATATATCACTTGTGCATGTCGGAAAGTTAGAAGTTGAATAAAACTTCATTTGAAAACAAATTAGGCAATTCAGCCACACACCCTTTTAGAAAAAAGCTAAAAAATGCGTTATGATAAAAAATCTATTTTATAAATAGAAATAATAACTATAAAAAGAATGTGTAGTATTAAAAGCAGAATATTTCCGAGGCAATATAATAATGTAATTTTTCTTCCTTGTGAAATGTGTGCATGTAAAATTTTTAAATTAAGGCATTTTATATTAATAATTTTATAATTTCAGTTCTTATTCCTGATATATTTTTCATACAAATGTAATACTTTAATATTATAAGAAGAAAAACAGCTAAAATTTCTGTCGTGACAGAAAAAATATTTTTTAAAGTTTTTCTTGAGTTTTCTTGTGCAATTAGTACTCTCTAAAAGTTGATCATTTATAAAAATGTGTGGGTTGAAAACATATGAAAATGCAATTATTTTAAAGAAAAACGTATAAGTAATATCTTAAAGTGGTATTTTAAGTTTAATTAGTTTATAATAATTTTTTTTTCAGAATTATAAACTTTAAAGTGGTTTTTCTCAGTTTGTGTTTTTCGAAACCTTAGTGCATTCAAAATGCTACTCCTTCGACAATTATTTACCAATCACTTCCATTTTTTCCTGCGAGTTAAAAATAAAGCATGTAATAAAATTAGGGATCCGTTTTGCTATAAACTGAACACTTTTTTTAAAAAATAAAATGTAAGATTTTTAGTCTGTATATCAACATTTTATTTTTTTTTCGAAAACGAATGAAGTTATTTTAAAATCGATCCCTAAAGTTGTTAAGAACATCCATAAGAATATTATAACAAAATTTCAGGTCAAAAAATTAATTTTTACAAAAGGAGTAGGATTTTAAAATTTTCCCAATTTTCTTCAAAAAATTTAAATTTTTAAAACTGTGTGAATAATATATGAAAATTTTCATCTGGTAACATTTTCTTGAATAGAAACATTGTATAAAATGTTAAAATATAATTTTTAAATACGTAAATAAAGAAGTTTGCTCAAAGGGTGCCAAGTCCCTTTAAGTATAGGAAATACATTGTGCACATAATAAATACTCTTACAATATATATTGATAATGCTATTTTTTACATCAGTGTACATATGTATTTTGTTTTATGTCAAATAATGAATTTTTTTTTGTTTTCTTGCAGTAAATTAATAGTCTTTTTAAATAATTTTTTGTGTTCGACTTTTCAATAGGCTAGCCCCCCTCGTAAGGTTGTCCCGTCCCCAAGGGGTGCGCCGCACAGTTTTAGAAACACTGATGTAAAGTATGAATTAAAATTGATATTAGATACCAAACAATTACTTTACTTACCAAAAGAATCATTTTATGTGTGCATGTTATTTCTTTTACATAAAACTCTACATACACAAAGATGAGTACTTCTATGAAATGTGAAAATTTGTAACTTGTTTTTCTCCCTGCTACATGATTTTTAAATATTTTTTGGGAGAAAATAACTCATTCAGTTTCTAATATGATTTTATCAAATAAAATAAAAAAAAAAATTGTCTGCGAATTTTAATCAGAAATTTCATGAATTCATATATTCTGCAGAAAATACATATTTTCAGCAAACTCTAATTACTACAAGAAAATATGTGTCACTATGTATCTTTCATAGGCACACAAAAATAAAAGAATTTGGATAAATGAATTTTTTTTTTGCTATTTTACAAAATTTAAGTTAGAAATATATAATTGATTACTAATATGATTTTTTAAGTGCTGTTACCAAACAAATATTAGCAAAACGTTGAATAACTTGAAACAGTTAAAATGTATTGTTTTTAAATAATATATATTTTAATTTTCTTTGAAATAAATACAATTAAATATATTAATATATAACTTAATAATTACATATTTAATGTTTCTAAGACAAATAGGTTATAAATGATTTAATAATTTAAAAGAGTATTCTTAGAAGATAACCTATATTTATACGAGAAGTTAACTGCCTTAGAAAAGGTTTGCTTGAATAATGAAAATATCTTATGAAGAATATTAGCTTTATTTTTTTTTATTTATGCTGTTATATCTTAGTCACACTTTTAAACATCTATGCGTATGGAAGCGGCAGTAAAATTTTCATTCATTATAACGCATTTAAAAATTTACTATTTTTTTTTCAAATTGTTTGCCCCATTTATATAAAAAAAAACCCTATCCAGAAAAAAAAAATATTTGGTGTAACAATCGAATTATACTATAATTTTCCTAAAAAAATTTTTTTCTATAAAAAAAGAAGAAACATTTACAAATGTATTTGATTTTGATACTGGAGTTGTAAAAGGGATCGAAATATAGTTGTTGTTTCGAAAGACATACATAAATAACTGCAAAATCAACTGATGAACTGTTTTCTGTGTTGTCCCGAAATTTGGCACAGAAATCAATGTATCAGAAATAATGTAACAAAATAACAATATAGAAAATATTTTAACTGTGAATTAAGATACAAGTATAACCAAAAGAGTGATATTTCATACATGAATGAGAAATACAGTATTTATACCTCGAGAAATGTATTTCTAATATGAAGTGTGACCACTGTGTACCGCTATACAAGCCTCACAACGATCTGCCATGTTTATGAGGGTGTCAATAAATATGTGTGGCAACAAAGCTTATTTTTCAAAAAGTGGGACTTTTGATTCCTGAGGGGACCTGGGAGGGGAGCTACGATTAGAAAATAAGCATTTTCCTAGACTATTCTAAACATATTCAATATAATTGGGATCATGAGTCTTCGAAGGTCAATCCATACAGTGAATGTCAATTCCATCGTCAAATTCATAAATAATGATAATTCTTTGAGGCAGAGCATTATATCGTAAATAAAAATGTAGCCTGTCCCACAGCACCCATAAAAACCCCACATAAGCTACCGGGATTTCATCCCTATAGCACCGTGCTTTGACAGTACCCGCATCAAAAACACACAGGGGCAGTGGCGCACAAGAGGGGAACCCCCAAACCTCTTGATTTTTTTCCGATTGATTATAATTCCAAATATATAATACGTAAAATTTAATTAAGAATTTGTTATTAATGATTAATTTTATTAATTAATGCTAATTATTTACTCAATAATTAGTTTTTTACTCTGTTTTGTTCCCGAAAATCAAAAAATCAAAGGGAGCATAATGCAAGAATGGTGAACTTTCGATTCCGGACCCCCCCTTCCTTAAAAATTCCTGTTTGCGCTACTGCACAGAGGTGTATGCCTTCTCAACTTTATGCCGCCCTACACAGGGATACCCTGGTCACCAAAGCATTATTTTTTTGTTACGCAGTAGGGATGAAAATGAGCTCCATTTTCTCACCAGGTGAACAGTTGATGAGAATAGATTGTCTGTGTGATACGTTTCAATTAATCACTGAAAAGAACACGTCTTCATTCTTCTGGTATCCACGAATAATATTTTTAGCTTCAAAATATGTAGCATTTCCTGTAGGATGCAGTCAAGGAAGGGACTAGACTGGACGCTAGTTGTAAAGGCTGATCCAGCGATACTTAACCTTCATCCCACCGAGTATTTTTAAGTGGCGCGGTCATGGCCCATTTTGCTCTGAGAAATTTACTTATTTAACATTGTATTTAAAATTTGGAGGAAAATCCATTGGCAAGAAATCAAATATATTACCTTTGTTTTTTGCTGTTGTTGTCGCCGGAATAAGAATTGATATTATTTTTCTATTTGGAACGGTTAGGGTTAGTGGTAATATACAAGAGTGGAGGAGCGCAATTTTTTGGGTGGAATTAATTTTTAACTATCTTGCAAGCGAAAAATATTCGAAGAAAATACACTGTTCAAAACAATTAGAGGAGCACATGATTTTAACAAAAGCAAGCGAAGATGAATACCAATAAGTAACATAAAATGAATTATCCATAATGTAAAGCCTACCAGGAAACGGAAGAAGAAAACTTTATATGCAAATCAAAGTTCATGACGTCAAAAACCAGAAAAAGGAGTTAAGGGCAGAAATCGGGATGTTTCAGAAACGTCTGTTTTATTGCCGTAACTGTGAAATTCGATTGCGCAGTATTTTTTTTGAGACAAGGTTACTTGAGAATGTCTCAACAACGTGATTTACCTGAATCCATGGCATGGCGTGTTATAGGGAGACTGGAATCCGGGCAAACACAACGTGGTGTCTCGGACGCTGTTGGAGTCGCCAGAAGTGTTGTTGCAAGGCTGTGGAATCGATTACAAGAAACAGGAAATGTTAGACGTCGACCAGGGGCAGGTTGGCCACGCGCCACTATATCAACTGATGACCGGTATATACAGTTAACAGCCCGTCGAAACAGAACAGAGAATGCTACGCAGCTGCAAAGACAGTTGCTCTTGGCAACAGGACGAAGGGTGTCCAGCCAAACAGTACGTAATCGGCTTCATGAGGGAGGGCTCTATGCACGTAGGACAATGGTCTGCATTCCGTTGACCCCACGCCCCCGTGCGGACCGAAGAAGATGGGCTGCTGAACATCGAGATTGGGAGCAACATGATTGGAGCAAAGTGCTGTTTACAGACGAGTCCCTATTCAGTCTAGAATGTGACAGCCGACGTGTTCTTGTATGGAGGGATAGGGGCACTCGAAATAACCCCGCATTCGTCCGTGAAAGGTCACAATACAGAAGAGCTGGTTGGATGGTATGAGGTGGAATCAGCATAGGTGGACGTACGGACCTGCATATCATTCGGAATGGCACTTTGACTGGCCGAAGGTATGCAGACAAGATACTTCGACCTCATGTCATCCCTTACGCTGGAGCCATTGGAGATTCCTTTGTTTTCCAGGATGATAATGCCCGACCGCATAGAGCTCGTCTGGTGGAGAACATGCTTGAAGCTGAAACAATACAGCGTATGGAATTGCCAGCGGGCTCTTCTGACCTGAATCCAATGAGCATGTTTGGGACATGCTCGGACGACGCATTGCTGCGCAACCAAGGCCGCCTGCTACTGTCCGAAACTTGGAGATTGTACTTCTTGAGGAGTGGAACAGTATTCCCCAAATTCTGATCGATAACTTCATCGCATCCATGGCAAACAGGTGTGCAGCAGTCTTAGCTGTTCGAGGAGACCACACGCCCTATTAAAACTCATGCAACATGTCTAAACAGTACCTTTTTTTTTATCGTTTACATGTAACCAAATTGTTGCCTTAAATCATCTTTTTCATGTTTTTTTCCATATTTTCAAAGAATTAAAGCTTAATTCCAAATTTTTTTACGCCTTTTTTCTGTATTGCGCATTGATACGCTTGTACTATGCATTGCATGCCAATACGTGGCTGTCTCACACGGTATTCTTCACTCTTTTGCTTGCTCCCCTAATTGTTTTGAGCAGTATATATCGTTTCAAGACGATTGGGAGGTTGACTATTTTGTAGTGAAAAACAAACATCGATCAGTAATCGTTTGGTTTGTCATAAAAGTTATCTATTTAAAAAATAAACACGAGTAAACAGGGATCATTCAATTACACTTTTTCTCCAAGATTTTTTTCAAGATGTGATGAATTGCCTTTCTTGAATAATCTTTGCAAAAGCAGCAAAAGTGTTTTGTCAAAGGTAACAAAGTCAGCGGAACAAACTTCAGCGGAAACAAAGAAATTATATGAAGCTTATTATATTATTGATACTCATATGAAACCGTTTACTGATGCAAATATTGTGAAGGAGTGTTTCTTAAATGCTTCTAATTTAGTGTTAGTGACAAAAATAAATAATATAAAAATAATAATTAAAAAAAGCAGAGCAGTAGTTATAATATTTTGGTCAATCTTCCACATTTTAAATTTCTAATGTTATCTTGGTCTTAAAGCATTTATCCCTCATTTAGCATTATGCTGCGGCTCGCGTGAAATGACTTACATATGTAAGCGGCTCAGCAGAATAAAAAGGTTGAGTACACCTGGGCTAGTCTCTATAAGACTTATTTAGCCTGTTTGCATGGCAATTCTTCTTCCAGACACATCATCAAAGTCACGAGTTAGCTGATTAGCCATGGTCCTGCTATGTCGCCATGTGCTTAATGCCAATTAGTGATCCTGCGCAGATGTCATTTCTCTTTTTCGACGGACCTACCTGGAGGCAATACCACTTGCTAGAAATTATTTAGAAACGGGAAGACCACATTCGGTGCCCCTTGTAACCATCAAGCCAATTCCGCTTGAGACTATCCAGCTTCAAGGCTACCAATGGTTATCCATCTCATATAAACATCTAAACGATTAATAGAAGTCATTTTCACGGCAAGCAAACTAACTTGTTTCTTTTAATGTAATAGTCACAAAACTGCATACAAAATTCCCATATGCATGAATGGTCTCAATCCAGTAGTTCTTCAAAATATAATGCTAAAAATATCATTTCATAAACTGAAGGTTGATATTGTATACTAACCGTTACTTGAAATATATCAAATACAACTTATATTAGTTTTACTCTGAAGGCTTTTTAATGTTATGACGAAAAACATGCTTGTGACCTTAATTGTGAGTATATTGTTGCTCGGAAATATTGATAAAAATATAAAGCTCTATTTTACACTATTTTTTTATACTTGATTAGATCAAGGAATGACAATATTTTCATACGCACTTCTGTTGTTTCCCTTATCTCTAGTAGCTCTTTACTAAGTGTGTGAAACTTCATAACAGTTTGACTTTTAGTCCACACATAATTAAAGAAATGAGAAATACGCATACATATTATACTTTAAAAATCAGCATATTAATGAAATTACGCATTCTTACTTTTACTTCACTTTATAGTAAACTTATATATTAGTGACGTATATAAATATATAAATAATTTTACTTCATTTGACTTTCGTTTCTTTTAAACATGTTTGGACTGTTCTGGATCATCAAGTTAAAAATGTGTTCTCAAACACCCCACCTGAAAATAATTATGAATTTAACTGGTATATATGTCTGAATATAATATTTTTCTTTCAGTGATATGAATAACATGATACCAAAATTCAACCAATGTTCTAATATGAAAAATTCTAGAAACGTATTTAGTCTCTGAAACATAAAGTGACTGAATTTTGCCCCAGGAAATAAATTTAAGTCAGTTAATACTTGTCTTTCCTGAATATATCATTTTTTTCATTTAACTAATAGTTTTTTTATATCTTGTAGATACCTTGTGCATATCTTTAAATCTCTTATCTTATTTACAGCTTTTTCTATCTTATCTTCATTTTTTCTAGTCTTTTTGAGTATTTCATATTTAGTAATATTTCGAACTTACGGGATAGGTGGGACTGAGTGATAACCGCATAAATCAGGGTAGGATTTCGCATGCAAATTATCTTTAGTTAGAAGCCAAGAGACTAAAGATAGTTTTAAAGTTCTAGATAACAAAATTACAAAATCTCAAACTGATATTATTTCATTGTAGAAATTTTTATAAAATCTAACAAATTTATCTGTCGGCTTAAAGACTTTTTCTCCCGTAAAATTTCCCTGTATTTTTTGTTGTTTTTTGTTCCTTGTTTTGTAGAAAAAATACGCTAATCCTGTGGGTGTCTATATTTTCTAAAATTCGTTTTTTTTTCAGTTAAACTGAGACCTTCTGTCACAGTTTTCTTCACATGATCATTGTTCAAAATTACGAGATCCACCGCAAAAAGCCCTCAAGTAACTGAACAGTGCAACGTTAATAATCAGTTACTCTATCCAAGTTCAAACCGTCATTCGATCTTGTATGTCTTCTTGCTCTTGCTCATTCATTTCTTTGAGTTCATCAATTGTCAGCTCTTCATTGTCAGAATCCAGCAGTTCTTGAACGTCATACCCTCCACATCTAAATTTATTCGCCTGTCAAGATAGAGATTGAGAGAGACAACTTCTTCAATCATACTACCTATTTTACTAACTTTTTTCTTCTGAATGAGTGAGTGAGTGAATATTAAAGTCGCACTGTTCAGCTGCATAAAGGCTTTGGGCGACGGACCTCATAATTTTGAACCGTGGTCAAGTGACAAGGACGACACGTGATTTGGCACCCCCTGTCCTAACTACCACACCAACGGTAGGACGTTTGAACTCTCAACATATTTAATGTGCATCGCCTCCTACACGGCGGGTCATTAGGTTGCACTGGGCTTGAACTCATAACAAGCCCGCTACGAACCGATACTTTGAACAATAGACTACCGCAGCCATTTTTTTCTTATGAAAGAAAAGACGAATCAACGGGATTTGAAAACCGATTATCTTTGGATTCGCGTGAATCGGAATAGCGTAAATTCAGCTATTGCTGTACTTATGTCATATAAAAATTGCCGTTAGATGAGAACATAACCCTATCATATTTGATTTCATACCATGTCTGTGCATGTACCTTAAATGTGTGATTGTTTTGTGTGTATGTGTTTTTGTGTGTGGTAGTGGGGGTTGCGTGTATATTCTACACGCTCTTCAGATTTGATTTTTAACTGGTTACTTTGTTTCGACATTCAGAAATTCTCCCAGGAATTCATAAATTGAGCAAATAACAATTACCTTACCTTTAGCTTGTTTATCAAACTGAAAAATATCGGTTTCGGTAGCAGCGATTAATCTAGCAGACACAAGTTTAATTGGATTGGGAAATGAAAAAAAAACATTCCAGCATGACTTTTGGCAAAAATAATTTGGAGCGGAGCTTAAAATCTTTTTTTTCTTCCTTAGCATGTGGTATTCTGATTGTCTTTATTTACTTTTAATTATTAGTTTCCGGAACTATAGTGATGTAAAAAGGATAAAAAATGTATACTCTATAGTTTTCTTTTTGATTTTTGTCTGTGTAATTTTCTTTTTACACGTGACCAATAAAAATATTGTTACGTTTTCGGGGTTCGAAATGATTGAAGCCGAAGAGCGGGATCCAAAACAATTTTATTCTTGGCCAAAACAGTCCTCCACAAATTGTAGAACAGTTCTAGAAAGTCACGTACAATCGATGAAAATACTGATAACACAGATGTAATACACTAACAAAAGCAATAGTAAACACTCAGCACAAAAAAATAATAACTCAATAAAAGCAATAACACACGCACTATGCAATCGTCTCTCTCTCAAGCTCAGAGAGGTATCACTTGCATGAAAGCTGAGATCTGACTGACTGACTAGCCGGCCCGGGCCTTTTTATACCTTTCGGTCAGAAACCTCTTGCACTTGCCAGAATAATCGAGAAATAGAAAGGTCTAGCAAAATCCGGAGCGTACGAGAAAAGCTCAATACAGTAATACATTCAATACAATAGTGTTACAATACCGCGATAGGGTTGCCAGACAGGGTTATTAGGAGCAGGGTTGCCATGGTCGCCAAGCTTATCGCCCACATTTGGCGATATATCGCCAAATTTGGCGCCAAAAATTAAGTCGCCAAATCCGTCGCCAACTTGGCGCTAGCTGCAATATTTGGCGAGTTTACCATTTAAACCAATGTTAAAGCATGGGGGCCGTGCAATGCAGTGGAAATGATATTACAGGTAAACAGGGTTGAAATCACATTAGATACGACAAATTAAACTGTAAAAAAATGAACACAAATGAGTAGAAACAATTAGAATAAGGCTAAATTCGTAACATTGCCCCCCTCCCAAGAACTGCACGTCCCGGGCAGTACAACCCTTCATCAGACGTTAACATAATAATAAAGCAATTGATTAAAAACAATTAAATGAATATGCAATAATAAACATGTAATACATAGTACAAAAATAAACACCTAATGCATAGTACAAAATAAACACGTAATGCATAGTAGAAAATAAACACTTACAAAACAATAAACAAAATTATTTACAAGATTATTTACACACTAACTTATTTATACAAGACCATGGTCAAAATAAATTACACGATAATTGACACACTAAGAATTACGGCCATAATATGGAGCAAGCCTGTCGTAATGAACGACTCTAGGCTTCGAATTCGTTGACTTACGGATCCGGATTACGACGTCGTTTATTATCTTTAAAATTGTATAAGGACCGTCCCAATGCGATTGTAGCTTAGGAGAAAGTCCTTTGCGTCGAGTCGGGTTGTAGAACCACACCTTGTCACCTTCCTTGAATTGATGTCCTGTGGCTTTTGTGTCGTACCGAGTCTTCATCTTCTCCGTCCTCAGGTTGATCCGTTCTCGAGCCAAATTGTGTACATCTTCAAAACGTGCCTGGAGATTCTGCACGTACTCCTCAGGCGATGAAGGTGTATCCGGAGGGCGACCAAACAGCAGGTCACAAGGGAGACGAAGATCTCGACCAAAAAGCATCTGGGATGGTGAATATCCGGTAGTCTCGTGAACGGCGCTGCGGTACGCTAGCAGAAAGAGAGGAACTTTCTGGTCCCAGTCTTGTTGGTTCTGGAGACCATCAGTGAGAGGTTATTCAGGATGGTACGATTAAACCTCTCCACCATGCCATCTGACTGTGGGTGCAAAGGTGTGGTCTTGGTCTTGTCAATTCCGAGTAGTTCACAGACCCCCTTCAATACCGCCGAGACGAAATTTCTTCCCTGATCGGAATGAAGTTGAAGAGGTACCCCATATCTCGATATCCAGTGCTGCACTACAGCCTCCGCTACGGTGGGGGCTTCCTGATCCGGAATGGGGTACACTTCGGGCCATTTCGTGAAGTAGTCCATGACAACAAGTAGGTACTTATTACCAGACACAGTCCTTGGCAGAGGTCCCAGGATATCGAAAGCGATACGTTCGAAGGGTGATCCAACATTGTAGCGATGCAGCTTCCCTCGGCTACGTATCTTTGGCCCCTTCCGAGCTGAACAGGCATCACAGGACTTGCACCACTGTTCCACGTCAGCTCTCACTTAACCCCAGAAGAATCGCTCTCGAACTCGGTGCAAAGTTTTCATGACGCCGAAATGACCTCCTGTTGGGCTGCCATGCAATTCTTTGAGTACCTCTGGGATACGAGATCGAGGAAGTACAAATTGCCACCTGAATGTCTTTCCATCCTCTGATTCGAATTTTCGGTATAGAACACCATTCCTGAGATGTAGAGAATTCCAGAGGGCCCAATACTGCTTAGTTGTAGGACTATAAGCCGAGATGTCCTGCCAACTTGGTTTATTGCTGGAAGACTCCATAAACTCTATAAGGGGTTTAATATCAGGATCCGCCATCTGGTCTTCTCGAACTTTCTCGTCACTCCAGGGATCGGGTGGCGTCGCTGTTAAAGTTGTTATCTGGCGTATAGCATAGTCATATTTGGTCTCTACTCTGGAACAATGACGACAATTTTCTGGGCATGGTCTTCTTGAAAGGGCATCAGCATTTCCATGCGAGGAGCCTTTACGATGTCTGATGTCAAAGTAATACTCGTTGAGCCGTTGTATCCATCTGGCTACCTGGCCTTCAGTATTTCTAAAATTCATTAGCCAGGTTAAAGAGGCATGATCGGTACGTAGAAGAAATTTTTGGCCATAGAAATAGTGATGGAAATGCTCGATGGCTTTCACAATAGCCAGTAGCTCTTTTCGAGTGACACAATAATTTCTTTCCGGTTTCGATAAACACTTACTCCAATAAGCTACGACTCGTTCCTGGCCATCTATTTCCTGAGATAATACTGCTCCGACACTCTCATTACTGGCATCAGTGTCCAAGATAAATGGCTTGTCCGGTTGTGGATATATTAAGATCGGTGAATACGTCAAAGCTTCTTTAAGCTGGAGGAAGGAATCTTCACATTCTTTTTGCCCACTGAAACTTTTGTTTACTTTCTGTTAGCTTGTGCAAGGGTCTTGCGATGTTAGAGAACCCTTTCACAAACTTTCGGTAATAAGTACATAGTCCCAGGAAGCTTCTCAGCTCACGGAGGTTTTCAGGGCGTTTCCAATTGTTTACGGCTGACACTTTTCGGGGTCCGTACGAACACCTTCTGCAGAGATGATGTGTCCCAGATAATTGACTTCGGTTTTTCTGGAAGAACTTGCATTTCGAAGGGTTTAGCTTCAAGTTAGCGTCGCTTAATTTTGATAACACCTTCCGGATATTTTGAAGATGTTCTTCAAACGTACGCCCTCCTATTATGACGTCATCCAGGTAAATAAGGCAAGCTTCAAAAGTCAGACCCTTTAGCACGGTCTCCATCAGGCGCTCGAAAGTAGCTGGCGCATTGCAGAGCCCGAACGGCATGACTTTGAACTGCCATAGTCCTTGGCCGGAAGTGAATGCTGTTTTTTCTCTATCTTCGGGATGGATCTCCACTTGCCAGTATCCGCTCTTTAAATCTAAAGTCGAGAACCATTTATGACCGGAAAGGGTATCCAGGGTGTCATCTATCCTTGGAAGAGGGTAGCTGTCCTTCTTGGTGACGTCGTTAAGTTTTCGATAGTCCACGCAAAATCTTGTGGAGCCATCTTTCTTACGAACCAAGACGATTGGAGATGCCCACGGACTCGAAGACGGTTCTATGATGTCATTTTCCCGCATCTCTCGTAGTAGTGTTCCGACCTCTTCCTGTTTAGCAAACGGCAAGCGTCTTGGGTGCTGTTTAATCGGCGGATGGTCTGCTGTATCAATTCTGTGTTGTGTCACTGTAGTATGGCCAATATCGCTACTGTTTCTAGAAAACACGTCTTCAAATTCTTGAACAGTCTCTTTCTGCGGAGCTTTTCTGTTCGGGGGACAATTCAGCATTTTCTAGAAGGTCGGGAGTCAACTGTTGAGGCGAGTTGGATAGGAGAAAGCTCGAACTTTTGCAGACACACGTTACTGGACTGCAGGTTGCCAACACTTCACCTTTCTGGAACACTCTAGGTTTTTCAGTTACGTTGCAAATTTTACCGATAGTTTTTCTGAAAGGTCCACTAGCGTCGAAGCTATTAGCAATCCATTCGCTTTATTTTCCGCAGATCCAATTAGGCCAGAGTTGAAACTCACATCGTTACCGATGTATCCAGGTACTATGATTTCAGTCCTTGGGGGAATGGTAATATTCTCGTTAGCGGTTACCTGTCGAATAGATTCTGTCCTGTATTCAATTTTGAATATAGTGACTTCTTCGTGTATGGAACGTAATTCGTTCTTGTTGAAGTCTAGAGTGAAACCATGCTCCTTTAGAAAGTCCAGTCCAAGAATGAAAGGATCTGCAATATCTGCGACATACACAGCATGTTGGTAGGTAGTGTCTCCAAACTGGATCTTGACTTTTAATTTTCCGTGAATATCAATCTTTTCCCCCGTCACGGTCTGTAGCACCACGCGGGCGGGGTCCAGATAAGTTTCTCTTTAATTTTTGAGCCAGATCGTTCCGAATGATAGACACATTGGCTCCTGTATCGATGATCATGTTGCAGGGAAGCTCGTTAACATGTCCCATTATAAAAATTCCATTCTCACCGGTACTCTTTGTCGAAATTTGACACACTGGAATGTGGGGCTTTCCAAAATCTGGCAACCTCCGCCCCACGAGATGGCCATTAATTAGTTTTCCGACACCTCCTTCTGGAAAGCGCTTATTAGTTTCAGCGCCTTGGCGTGCCCGGCAGCTTCTCTGCAGATGCCCTTCTCGACCGCAGGTCCAGCATTTAAGGGTCTTCTTCCCGTCTGATTTCTGGGACATCAAAGACTCAACTCTATTCATGAAGCTATCAATTTCATCTGTCGCTCTAACCGCTCCACACTTGAGTTCGACGTGCCCGATTCGTTGACGGCTCGTATGGGGTGTCTGTCCTTTCGTGTTGCTTGCTGGGCTGCCTCGAATTTCATAGCAAACACTAGGGCCCCCTTTAAGTCCTTGAGATCCGCCATTCGGAGAGCTTTCTTTTGTTTTTGGATTTCCGATCACGCACCCCGTCGATGAAGTGTTGCAGCGCCAGGACTTCTCTTACTTCAGTCGGACAGTCAGAAAACGCCAAATCTCTATTAAAACTTGTACAAGTAAAGTACTATGTAACGGAAATCGATGCTATAAAAAGGGAAATGTCAGTTCCATCTACAAGTAAGTTGAGATTTCTTAATCCCTTCATAGATAAATCCGGAGGATTAATTAGAGTAGGTGGTAGACTAGAGCATTCTAATATGAATTTTAATCAGAAACATCCAATTATTTGACCAAATGGAAATAAATTAGTTAAGTTAATATTTCAGTATTATCATAAACGAGATTTTCATGTAGGCCCCCAAGCCCTTCTTATTACGGTTCGTTTAAAATACTGGCCAATTCGTGGGAGAAATTTTGCACGCAAGGTAGTTCACGAATGCGTAGAATGTTTCCGAAACAAGCCAATTGTCGTAACGCAGATTATGGGAGACCTTCCTGCAGAAAGAGTTACTTCTAGTTCAACATTTTTAAATGTAGGAATCGATTTATGTGGGCCATTTAAAATAAAATATATGGAGCAGAGAAAGGACACATTTCAAAAAATATATGTTGCATTGTTCGTATGTATGGTAACAAAGGCACATAGAGTTTTGTCTCAGATTTAACTTCCGAAGCACTAATAGAAACACTAAAAATATTTTTTCGCGTCGTGGTAAGAGCTCCATCATTTTTAGCTACAATGCAAAAAATCTTACTGGAGCTTCAGCAGAAATAAAACGTTTATACAAATTAATGATATGTAACGAAAACATTTCAAATATGCTTTCCTCCGAAGGTATCACATTGAAATTCTCGCCCCCTAGGGGACCCAATTTTGGTGGCCTCTGGGAGTCGGGCGTGAAATCATTTAAGTATCATCTAAAGAGAGTAGTAGGTTCCGCAAAACTAAAACTTGAAGAGTTTTTAACAGTAATAACTCAGATAGAAGGCATCCTCAGTTCACGACCCCTCTCACCTTTACCTACTGACACTGACGATTTTCTAGTTTTGACACCAGATCATTTTCTGATTGGAAAACCTATAAATTCCCTCCCAGAGCCTAACTTAACCGAAAGAAGGGACAATCTACTCAATAGATGGCAGAGTTCAAAAACTGGTGCAGACCATATGGAAATTGTGGAAAAACAGTTATTTAAGCCACTTGCAACAGCGATCAATGTGGTTCCTTAAAAAACAAAACCTAAGTCCTGGTATGTAAGTTTTAATAAAGGACATTCAACTTCCAACTTACCAGCGGCCCCTAGGAAAATAATTAAGGTATATCCAGGTCCAGATGGTAATGTCCGAGTAGCGGATATCCAAACCACCAAGGGGATTTTCAAAAGGCCTATTTCTAAAATTTGTAATGTACCAATTGTAGATAATTTTGATTTAAATTGAAATGTATATTGTATCTGTTCAACTATTTTTATTATTTGTATTGATTATGTCAATTGTAACGATTGTGCTTCATTTTACATTTATACGTCGAAAGAGTGTTGTAATTATACATATATATATTATTTGAAACATTGCATATTTCAACGCCGGTCGGGATGTTCCGTACTTTTAAACACGCCTTTGGCGACGGGGCACCTTTCTTGGCGCACTCTGTAATTTCGCCTTTCTGGCAAACATACTAATTTCAACGAGTCTTCGCATGTACTTTGATGATAATAAACGCATCTCTTTTTTGTCCACTCGCTCTAAATTTTCTTACGCTACCTCCTCACAGCTACTAGATACTCCCCGCTTTGAAATGTCCGTCTTTCATGTGTGCACAAAATTGTCAAAATGCACCTACCAAACTACAAAAAGCATTTGGTGCCTTGTGTGGTTTGAGTTCTCCTCATTTCCACTATGACGCGAGAAGGTATCTGAATGAACATCTCCTACAACTTTGGACAGATCGCACTGATTGTAATGATAAAGCGTTATTGAAATGGCCTCCGAGGTCTCTGGAGATAACGTTCTGAGAACTTTCTGTTGGGCTTTATAAAAAACAAATTCTTTGTTCCACCATTAACTTGAGATCTAGTGGAGCTGTGAGGGTGGATCAGATATAAATTTTCTGTCGTTGCAAGAGACGTGTAAGTGTGAGAATGGACGGAAATGGAGTATCGCCTAGATATCTGCCGTGTCACGAAGGACACCCATATTGAATATTTGTAAGTTGTAACTTTGGTACAAAAAAAAATTTGAAATTTTACCTAACTTCTGTTATAATAAAACATTCCAATATGTCCTCACAGAAACTAAATAAATATTTTAAGAAAGATAAAACTTTTTTTCGGACACACTGCACATAGCGAGTTTCAAATTTTAACGACACACCAGTCTTCAAAAACATGATAGGACGATAACAATTTCGGCCATGCTTTTGCTACCAGGACCGTATAAATGATTGGAAAGCGCAATGCAAACAAAAATATCTTTTACGGCAGGCATAAAAAAAATGTGGCTTTATATAAAATTTGCTAGAGTAAACTTTATTTACTATTTTTCCAATGTTTGTAGGTTATATATGTGGAACTGTATTGAGCAAAAATTACAAAATATTTCATACAATAGATGTTAAGCTATGTTAAATAAACATATAAATGGAAATTTTAGCTATTAGTAATTACTTTAAAATTTTCTACCTGACAAAGTATTTACATATATCAGTACCCTAAGCACACAAATTACATATTTCGATACAGATATTATGAACAAAAGCCAAATCAAGTTTTCCCGTAGACACATGGAAACAAAGCTGTAAATGTAAGCAAAACATTAGATACCGCAAATCTGAATATCTGATACGATATAAAATTGTTTTTATTATTAGAGGATCATTCTTTATTGCATACAATTTATAGAAGGTTCAACGTATGGTACAAAACATGTTTCTACAGTTTCTAACCAATTTAAATGTAGTAGGGATATGAGATACATATATTTAGCAAACATTCATTTGGTTACTAGTTTTTTTTTTCAATTCCCGGCCTCTTTTTAATATAACTAGTAAACAACGATATGTTTTTAAATCTAACGTTTCCACAACGATATGTTTGCCTCTCTTTGGCAAAATACACCTGCTTGTATTGTGTATTCATATTGATGGTTTGAGATAACAAGACTACATCACCTTCAATTAATTGGCACACATTATTATTAGCGCAAGAAAACTAATCTCACTTGCGATTTTTGCCTTTCCTAACCAAGTTCCGAGATCTGAAAAGGAAGTAAGTTTTTCAGTTAACCTTGTAAGAGGTTCTCGCTTTCCTTCCTAGAGATATGAGAGGAGGGGCAGGAAGACTATATAACCATGCTCAAAATTAGACAATTTATTTGTAAAACGAATAACAAAATAATTTCAACCAATCCAAACTCAAGGAGGCGCCCAATTGAAGACAACACGTAGATAAATAACGAGGTACGCGAAGTATAAGAACACTTTGAATAGCAGTCCACTTGCTTTAGGTTCATATATACTTTCCGAACTATCTAATCTCTTTTGACTAATCATCGCTGTAATAATTATAATTATCAAATATCTGCGTAACACTATCAATCGATCAATATCTGATGCAATAGTAATCTATCCTATATTCTCTCACTTTCTCTCTCGTTAGCTTTAAATCCTAGACTATGCATAGTACACCTTATTTAAATAATCACGTTCTCTTCTTCAGAGGGTTCGTTGAAAATAAGAAAGTTTTAAGTAATCAAAGATTTCCCAAAAGGGCAAGTTAATTGGAAGGACGCGAATAGTGCAGTCACAACCATTTATCTATAGCATTATGATCTACTGCAATTTTAATTCGTGCAACATATTTTATCTTCAATAACAACATTGAAAGTCTAGAGATATACACAAATAAAATACTCAGTATTGAAAAATATAATACGTCTGAGCTAACTAATTAAATTTGTACTTTAAAGTACCGTTAGTACACGGAGGATTAAAATTATCAAATAAAACAAAATAACTGTATGCCTTTTTAAACAAAGTTTGAATTCTTAAAAATGCTAAACAACAAGAGAACAATCATATTTTACAGCACGAAATATTTATTTTTGAAAATTATAAAATTTTAAAAATCATTTACCTTTTTTTAGCATCAAGTAGGTTTTTACACAAACCAGCGTTTCTCAAACTGTGAGAAGCACCCCCTAGGGGGGGCATGATACCTTTACGAGGGGGGCGCGGGCCCATTAAAAAGTTGAAAATAGGAGATTATTTCAAAATGTTTTTAATTTACTGAAAGTAATAAAAAATACATTATGAATTAATAAAAAAATATAGCACGCATTTACACTGATATAACTTATAAATGTATCAGTACTGTACACTGTGTTTTATGATTATATTAACAATATTAAGTTAAGAAAAACATTAATAATTACCAATCACCCCATGGGCTTATCTCATATATAAAATTATTTTAAAAAAATTAACCCTTTCTTATCTGAATAATTTGTAACACTTACCTTGATAATTAATCATTTAGCTGCCTATTAAAAGTTACGCGATTCGCTCCCCAATGCCACCGAGGAAAGAATAAATAAGCAAATCGTCTGAAATAAGTAAATCCTTTGCAGGCACTCTCGATGTCCTTTTTTGCATTCTGAAGTCTTTGGAATATTATTCTGGATTTCAGTGCACAGAAAAGATCGTACTTCGGAAAGGCGCTTGTATACGTCCGGGCACTTAAAACTTTTGCTTAACGAGATGTTTATATTCGCATGTGGCACTTAAGAGATTAATGTCATGTTACAGCTTTAGCGTCAAAGTATAGTATTATTGAATTTGATGCAATGCTATTGGATGGAGGGGGCGCACGATATCAAATTTTTTTAAAACATTAAAATAGAACAGTAAAAAAATTAAATAAACTAAAAAGAAATTTTAAAAATGTATAAATACTGCTTTAACATCCAGTGTAATTTCGGTATCTATGCGTGCCAAAGAGTTATTTAGCTGCAATATTAGTTTTATACACTTTTCACTTAAAATAAATAGTCAAAATGTATTTTAAAGTCTTAACTAATATTAAATAAATAAGAGATTTATCTTTCGATATTAAGTACTTTTTCGGATCAAAAATGGCGATATTTACAATCCTATCAAAATATCAGCTGTAACAGCAACTTCTGTTTTAAACCTATTCGCCTGCTCCGCCAAAATATTCATCAAACCGTGCTGGAAGAGGGGATTTCAAAGAATATTCCAGCTAAGTCTTGGCAGAGTATTGGTAAAAATTGTTATGTTATGTAATATTAAAGTTGACTGGTACTTATAAGACAGTTAATCAGAAACATTTGAAGGTTTGGAAAGTCCTCAGTTGTAAAATACTTTACAAATGACTGTCTGCATTGAGGACAAACCTTTTCAAGAAACATGTTGGATACACTTTTATTATTCTGTTATTTTTCGGTGTTTTAAATCTAAGAGGCCATACGATTTATCATAAACAATAATATTGTTTTAATAAATGCATTCTACGTTGAAACACAGAAAATTGAACCACAAATTGAAATTGCAGTGATATTTTTGAAATCTACCCTCCCCCTTTAAAAATTCAATTCGTTGCCAAAATAAAAGATTAATAGCCTTTAACCCTTTCCGATTTAAATAATTCATATTAATATTTAATCAATTTCAGTTGTAGAAGAAATATAACATCCTTGTTTGTATTTGAGAGCAAATAACTTTTAAAATAAATATTTATTGAAGCATTTAAGTTAACATTAAATGTAGTTAAAAAGAAAAAGGAGTAGAGTAATACCTTGACTTAGCGACGCGAACCTGGATTTAAGCGATTTTTACAATTCCGTCGATTCATCTTTTGTTTGTGAGCTACATAACTGCATTACTGACTCCCTTATTCCTCTTTAGCTAGTGTAAAATTCCAATGCTTAAACATAACTTATTTTGTGTTATTTATTTCTCATCTACCGAGTATGTGTTTGTTATTAAATGTTATAGTTGTATATATATAACGTGTTTTTAAATGTATTATATTTACTCACATTTGTAATGTGATTGAAAAAGTTGTACATTTTGCCAGGCAAATAAATTTAGAATTGAAAAGCGATTATATTACAGAACTTCTGAGTTCTCACAATCACGAACTGACAATTGTTTAGCTCATAGAAATATATGAACAAGAGTAAGATATTAAAAAACCTGAGTTTTCAGACCTAGTTCAATCAGAAAGTCGAGATGATTGGGAATTTGACAGAATGTCTCAGTTTAATTAAAAAAGGAATTTTAGAAAATATAGACTTGAACTAAGAGCGTTTTTTTAACAAAACAAGGAATTAAAAAAAATATTACCATGATATGAGGAAGTTATGTAGGTAAAAAATCTTTAAGCCGGCTGAATACTTTATTAGGTTTTCAGATTTTACGAAACCTTCTACATCATAATTACTTCAGCCTGCGATTTCATGTTAGTGTTAACCAAGATTTTGTTAAATATTTTTTTTTTCTCTAAGTTATTATTTCCTTTCGTTTCCGATCCAAACTAATAAATAACTTATTTGAAAATACACTAAGAAACATTTTGAAAATAGCGACCCAAGAAGAAAGCATCGGATTGAAATTAAATTTAATACACATAATGACACAGATCAAAGATTCACTTGATATCAAAAGCAAGACAATTAAACGAATACAGGGTGTGCAACGACACAAATACTGGGAAACTTCAATAGCGCGTTGGACCACCTCCAGCAGCAATACATGCCACCAAACGGTCCGGCATTAAGTTGATTAGACACTTTATGTTGTCTTGCGGCAGATGGGCCCACAAATCTTAAACAGAGCAACTCTAAATCATGTACAGAGTGACACGATGTCATCTGTCGTTTTAAGCTGTTCCCACACATGCTCTACAGTGGACAAATCGGGAGAGCGGGCTGGTCAAGGAACATTCTGAAAATGACGTAGGAAGTCTTGAACAACTCTTGCTGTATGCGGACGAGCATTATCTTGCTCGAAATTTGCCCCTGGGAGACCATTTAAGAAAGGTCCTACATGGAGTCGAAGAATATCATCAACGTAACGTTGGCCCGTTAAGGTTCCACGCATCACAATTAAAGTAAACCGCCTATCATAGTCTATTGCCCCCAGGCCATTACACCATCTGCGCGGGCAGTGTGCCTTAGAACAGTGTGGAGGGAATTGTACCGCTCACTAGAGCCCTCCACACCCGTTAGTGGTTATGATCTGTCCCCAAAACAAACCGAGATTGATCACTAAACACAACCTTTTGCCAATCTGTGACATTCCATATTGATCTGGCTTGGCACCACTGTAGACGCAGTTGCCGATGTTCCGGTGTTACTTACTTACTTACTTACTCCAGAGAATCGAGCTCACCCAAAGGGTTTAGAGCTGCATCCGACCCTCCGAGAAGTATTTTATTATCAAATTAAACGAAAAACATGTACAAAAAGTCCCTTCCCCAAAATTCTTGAGAATTGGGGGAATACAGAAAAAAAACGCTTAACAATTACAAATTACAATGCAAATACATAAAAAAAAAAACACTTAACAAACACAGACAAGAATGGCGCCAACACTCCCTGTTGTCGTTAGATTTTTTTTTTTTTTGAAAAAGCATAGAAAAGATGATTTTTTTTTTCATTTCCTCCTCCAATTATATTTTTAAGACACTAAAAAGAGAAAGAGGGGAGAAAGGGGGGAAACAGATAAGTTATTGAATTTTATTAAAGAAACCATTTTTGCTAAAAAGAGAGAAAAAAAAAAAAAACAAGAAATTAATCATAAAGTAAACCCAGAATGATGACTAAGGGTTAAAACAGGAAGCTGCAAAAAATTATGGGAGGGGAACAAAAAAGATTTAAAGTTATAGCAAGAACCGAAGAGGGAAAAGGGAAAGTTAAGCCAAATTATCACATATGGATTTGGAAATAGCAAAGCAAGAAATTAATTTATTGTGAATTGCACGATTATTAATAATAGAGTTGACCCAAGGATAGAGAGCGTTCGGGCTGGGGTTAACAAGATGGTGATCAGAAGTGAAGGGGCAGTGGAATACGTAATGGTCGGCGTCTCCAGGCGACCCATACAGGCAATTTGGAGAGGGAAGGAGATTGAACCTGTGCAAGTAAGCGGGGAAAGGCCCATGATTAGTTAGAAAATGGACCAGATATTTAGAAATGGGAAGAATGTTTAATTTAGGATTATTGAAAAAGCGCTTGACCCTTAGTCCAGTATTGCAATCATTCCAAGAGGAGGTCCAAGACTCTAGGATAAATTTATTTAAGGAACTGGAGAGGAAGGAGCGAGGAGCGGGAACCGAAAACACTTCGCCATCATATACAGCCTGTTTTGCATAAAAATCGGCGTAATCATTATAAAGGTTATTGTTATGAGCTTTGACCCAGTAAAGATTGTAGTAGCTTCTGAATTGAAACAATTTGAATTTAATGGAATTGAGATAACTGGATTTATTTGTAAGATTATTAAGAAAGAGAATAGAGGAGAGACTGTCAGTATAAATATGAATTTTAGTATTATGATGAACTGCCCAACAGACAGAGAGACCGATGGCAGAGAACTCTGCCTGAAAGACCGAGTTAAAATCCTGAATTTTAAAGAGATATGTTTTAAAGGGAGACCCCCGAAAAAAAAATACACACGGCGAAACCAACATTGGAATCGATTTTGGATCCGTCAGTATACACTTCCCACTCAGATGGGCCCTCGAAAGTATTAATGGGAAAGGAAAGAAAATCGGGAAGGATCTGATGAAGAGAAATAAAAGAGTCCAATTTCGTAGCTGGGATAAGGCCTGGAAGGAGATCGTTCCTGTTGTTCCAAAGTTGGAATTTAAAGTAGAGAGAGCGAATAACAATATGAATGGGGGGGAATGCCTGATAGGATATTAAGAGCGTCAGTAGGGGAGGTTTTATAGGCTTTAGTGATTTTTAATAAGTAAATCCTCTGAATAGATTTAAGCTTTTGGACCTGGATAGAGGTCAGGGATCCACCCCACACTCCTGCTCCGTAGGAGATGATTGGTTGAACAACCGAAGTATACCAAAGTTTCATTAAGGAAATATGCTGGTTATTGAAATTTTTGGAAACACGATAAAAGTTGGAAGAAATCCAGAGAATCTTATCCTTGATAGAATTTATATGGGGAGTCCAAGATAAGCGATTGTCAATGTTGACACCCAAGTATTTGTATGACTTAGAGATATGGATGGAATTGGAACCAATTTTAAAAATGGGATTCCTCCTGAAGGTCGTGCTCCCTCGAAAACCACGGCCTTGAATAAAGGGACATCTGAAAACAACTGAAACGGTTTTAGCAGTTGCTATTGACAAATTGAGCTCGGAAAGCTTAGAATTTACTAAACTAAGGATTTTATTAGAATTATCTTCAAGTTTCTTACGTGAAAGGCCAAAAGAGACAATTGCGAGATCGTCCGCAAAGGCTTGGAGAAGAAACAGTTCAGAGTTAAGAGAAAGGATAGGATTAAAATAAATATTCCAAAGAGTTGGTGAAAGAACGGACCCTTGTGGGCAGCCTTTAAAAATTTGTTTTTTAATGGTAAACGTATTATCAGTCCAGATAATTACCCTGTTAGTGAGGTAAGAGTGAATGAATTTCTGAAAGTGAAGAGGAATACGGTATGAATGAAAAATATGGAAGAGAGTCGACCAATCAACGTTGTCAAAAGCAGATTTGATATCAATAAACGTAGAAGCAGTATGTTTATTCACCCTGGTATTTTTAATGTGATGCACTAATTTGTCCACGGCCTCAATGCAGCTGCGGTTTTCCCTAAAGTCGAACTGAGATCTATGGAGAATATTATTCTTAGAAATCCAACGGAGAAACCTATTAAGAAAAAAATTCTTTCTAAAATTTTGCCAAGGGTGGAGAGCAAACAAATTGGTCGATAGGAGAGAGTAGACGATGGGTCACGCCCGGGCTTTAGTAAAAATTTAATTTTTGTGTTCTTAAAAATGGAAGGGAAGTGATTAAATTGGATGCAGAGGTTAAAGAACCGAAAAAGCAAGTTGGGGGAAGGAGTTATAAAGAGCTTTCCAAATAGCATAGTCAATGAGATCAATACCCGGGGCTTTACCCCCACGAAGCTTCCGGAAGACGACTTCAACTTCACTGGGGCTCAGGCATGAAGGAGGAGAGCAGTCATTGAAGACAAGAAGAATAGGAGGAGATCCTGAAGGGAAATGAGAATCAAGAAGAAGGCTAACCTTACTATGGAACAAAGAGGCAGGATCGCCAGTCGAAATTTGATGAAGATTAGTTGGGCTGGATAACTTTCCGAAAGCTGCTTTAAAAGTAAATCCAAAATTATTAGAATTCGTAGAACAGAAATACTCCCAAGCTTTATTCTTGGTGTCAATTATTGACTTTTTATAGTTGGCCCTGAGGGCTTTGTACCTGGAGTGCATGAAGGCAATCTCGTCGACCGACATGCCATGCGTAGTGAGAGAAACCACCCTCCGCTTGTATGCATTCAGCTGATTACGCTGGATTCTTAAGGAATTGTTCCACCATTTGAAAGAAGGGGTATTTAAAACCCGGCGCTTTCTAAGAGTTGAGAAGGCCGAGGCATTTGTAGTATTAATTAATAGACTAGCGAAATCATCAAGTAGTTCAATTGAGGAGATGTTAGTCAAGAAGGAATTAAGAAGGTTATAGTTCTTGCGAAAATTATAGATGAATTTATTAATACCATATTTGGTTTTAAAGACAAAGTCAGAAAAGATTAGATCACACCGGAGATGAACACTGATAAAACTATGGTCGCTAAGGGATTCGGTGGAAAGAATTTCCCAATTCTCAACAAAGGAAACCAGGTCGCAAGATGCGAGGGTGAGATCGGGGTTCCCAACCGCGGACCTAGGGCCATGAAAGGTTGGTCCCAGTCCTGGAATATTGCAAAGATGCAAATTGTTGGAGAGTAAAAATCAGCCAAGATATCCCCCTCCTGTCAGTGTTCTTATACCCCCAAACAACTGACCTTGCATTGAAGTCCCCGGCTAACAAACAATTCTTATTAATTCCTTTATAGAGGTTCAATTGATTAATAGCCTCGGAGAAATCACCATGAGGGGAAAAGTAAACGTTAATAACAGTAAGAAGAACTTGATTTAATTTAATGTTGACGGACACAGTGTGATCTGTTTTCATGCGAAAGTTGCAAATGATATTCCGATTATAACAAACAATTGCACAATTGAGAGAATTGGAAAAGAATTGAGAGGAACCAAGTGGGGAATTTAAGGGAAGATTAAAGTTAGGGTAAGGATCCTGGAGGAGAAGTAAATCGAAACCCATCTCCACTGCAACCGAATGAGCTTGAAGATGGGCAGACCGGGAGTGATTCGCATTTAGTTGTAAAATTCTAAGAAGATCTGCCAGAATTAAAGGAGTGGTTATAACTGCAATGGATAAGCAAGAATTGAAAGCATAAAATAATTAAAGATAGAGATAGTAGTATATGCAAAATGAAAATAAAAGTAATAAAAGGAATTAAAATATCAAAACAAATACAATACAAATATAATATTATAAAAATCAATAAAAATACAATACTAGTATAAATACTTAAAAATGAAATACAATAAACGGAATGCATGAAAGATACATAAAAAATAATGTACGTGAGTAATAATAACTAAGATAAAAAATTATTGGCCAAAATCTGCCTTGCAAAAAATTTTGAATAAGGAAACGAATCGAAAACAAATAAAATCGAATAATAAAAACTAATTAGGTGAATATAATAACACGCAAAAAATGTGCCTTGATTACATAAAAATAAGAGGTGAATCAGAACAATTTAAGAACAAATATAAACAGAATATATCAAAATAATAATAAAAATATATGTACATAAAGTTGAGAAGGTACTACAAAATAAATATTAAATATAAATATTAAATATTAAAGCACAAGGTACACACATAATATACAAAAATGAAGGAAAAAAATAAAGAATAAAATGCAGCTCAACAAAATAAACATGAAATGAACTTAAACATGTAATTTCAATATGCTGATAAATAAAAATAAATGGAATAATTAATTATAAAAATGGTAAAACAGGTTGCGAAAGTGAAGAAGTCAGAAAGTAAGTGAAAGAAATCAGCGTCCGTAATCAGTGTGATCCATTGTACGTTTTTAAATTGGATTAATACTGGGCAGTGTTTATCACGGCATCCGTGATTTTCTGAAAAACCTGATCTAAACCTGATATTATGATTTGTACAGTTTATGCATCGAGGTTCGCAGGAGGTTCGATCATGGTCGTCCGTGGAACTACAACTGAAGCAAGCTTGAGTATTGGAGCAATGATTCCTTGTGTGGCCCAAAGTACCACAAGTAGAGCATTGCATGACAGATATAAATGTTTCAATTCTAACTCTCTCAAAATTTAGATAAAGATAACCGTGATCTTTGATAACGGGGTAGAGATCAGGAATTACAGATATGACCCAATTATTGGAAGATTTCGATTTTATAGAGAAATTGACCTCAAAACCATCATCCTTGAAGATTTCATTTTTTAGAAGTAATGCTTTAGTAATGGAGTCTTTGTTGTAGGATGAATCCACACCAAATAATATAAACTGTGGCTTACGTCGGACTGGCTTGGATATTGAGAAACTTGCAAAGTCAGCATTATTGGAGAGTTCTTGGCTTAGTTTGCTTACATCCTCGTCAGTGGTCAAACAGATTGCAATTCCACCATTATTGATATTTTTAATTCTGGTTATTCTAAAGGGTAGATTTTTGCTCAGCAGAAAGGAAGTTATTTTGTTACGGGTGGTGGAAGAACCGGCATTAGGTTCCAGAGGTCTGACCAGAAGGACCTGTTCACTCGGAGGCGGAGGAATGGTAAAGGAGGAAACAGCTGCTGGTGAAGAAGCGACCTGTGCGTAGCTAGGCTTGGCGATGATGGCTGGAAGGGGAGGCGAGAGTATCAGTGTTATGCTCCATGAAGGATTTCAGATCGCTTACACCGGAAACGGTTGATTCAATGTGTGAAGCCAGGCTAGAAATGATCGAGTCGAAACAGCGCTGAGATTCCTGTAATTTTCCTTCGGATAGAGCCACTTGCTTTTCCAAATCTCGGATGTGTTGATAGGCGTTATCCAGGGCCTCAAGAGTGGGAGCGTCGGAACGTTCTTCAGTTGGAGGGCCAGAAGGGGAGACGCTCGAAGATGGAAGCTTCTTGACTACGAGGCCACTAAAGATATGGAAGATGGGAATGAGGAATTCCATAAGCATAGGAGAGGAACCCTTGAGACGTTTTGCGTCGGCTGTCTGGAGGAAAGTTTCAAAAGCTGAAAGAGTAGCCTCCATTTTAAGGTATTCATCAGTTCCTGCAGCTCCCGGGAAGGACTGAAGAAGGCTAGTAATAATGCCTTCATCCTTGTTTTTTCTTTCTTTGTTTTTCTTAATCTTGGAGCCCATGTCTTTTTCAAAAGTATCTTTAGGTGTTAAAGGGAGGGCACGGAAAGTGCGCTTGGATTTAAGATTTGCTTCTGCAAGGTATCTGGAAATTATTTGTGGAACAATTGCTACGCCTAAGTCTGCTTGTATCGTTGAACGAGTCACTGTGGGGGCCACAAATGCTTGCCGTACGATCCTTAGATCCTCTTTCCTCGTGGTCTTCCTGGTCGCTCCAGACCTGGTTTTCCGCGCGTGGATACCTTCTCGTGTCTACTTCTCCCAACAATTTCTAACAGCCCACTCCAAACGATCCACCTGACTAGAAACACTACGCGTCGACCAGACTGCAGTTTTCTTCCCGATGATCAGGCCTCTCTGAAATTCGCTTAACTGTGAGAAATGTCTTCTAGTACGTTTACCTGGCATTCTTGCTTACCAATGTCTTCCTACAATCGGCGGGTAATCGTCCCGTTTATGAATCTTCGAATTTGCGCTGGCTTATATAGAAACCTTTTCCTGATCGTAGCGCCTCCTCGGCGTGTATGAGCATCCGTATTGGCACAAAACTTGGATCATTTGCATATCACATTACGCTGTACTTATTTGCAAAATTTCGCGATTGTACTTAGCTTCCTTCTTGGGTCGCTAATTTCAATGCTCCTGAGTGTATGTATCGAATTTTCGCGAATTCGAATTCCGATGATATCACTCATAAGAGGAGGGCGTGATTAAGGAAACAAGACTTTGTGTATTGTAGTAATCATTTATGGTGTTTAATTTTCAGTGCAAAAGCCCCAAATATGCAGTCAAATAAAAGAAAATAGCCTTCGAAAATCATACTTAGCGTTTATGCATTTACGTTTTAATTAGCTCCAAGGATGCAGTGTCATAGATGCTAGTGTGCTTGTATGCGTTGCGGTTACTCAGGGTTCAAGACTCACGATCAGATTGCTTTTTTAATTTTATTAAGTTTTTTTTAACTATTAAATAAATTAGTTTAAAACGGTTTAAGAAATATTATATATATATATATTTTATTGTATTTTTTTAAATTTTAACAGTTATTGAGATTATATAAATATATATATATATGTAAAGGAGAAAAGCGACTGTGACTCCCTGACTATTCACTATATCTCCGGAACTATTAAACCTAGAGACTTGAAATTTGGTAGGAAGGTTCCTTTCATGAAGCAGACGTCAGCTAAGAACGGATTTTGCAAAGTTAGAACCACAAGGAGCGTTACAGGGGTTTAAGGGGCATTATAGATAATTATTTCCATTAATAAACTATTAAATGTACAGTCGTATATAAACTTTGTACACATATTTCTTTCATAAAGTAGAGATTCTCTACATAATGATTTTTAAGAAAATCTCTTCCAAGGGGCGTTATACATAATTGTTTCCATTTTTAACCTAATAGACGTACAGTCTTGAAATTTGGTAAGCGGATTCCTTTTATAGAGTACAGATTCAATACCAAATGGGGTTTGTGAAAATCGTCTCCCAAGTGGCGTTGTAGAGAATTAAGTGGCATTATAGGCAATTTCTCCCCTTTTTAAACTATTAGACGTAAAATCTCAAAATTTAGTATAAGCTGATTCCATTCATTGTGTAGAGATCCACTATAAGATGCTTTTTGTGAAAATTGTTTCCTAAGTGGCGTTGCGGGGGCTTAAGGGGCGTTATAGATAATTATTTTTAATCTATTAGACGTACAGTCTTGAAAATTAGTAAGCGGATTCCTTTCATAGAGTACAAATCCGCTACAGAATGGGTTTTGCAAAAATCAACTCCCAAGTGGCGTTGTGGAGAATTAAGGGGCTTTATAGACAATTAACTCCCTTTTTAAACTATTACACGTAAAATCTTGAAATTGAGTAAGCAGATTCCATTCACTGAGTAGAGATAGGCCGTAAGATGGCTTTTATGTATATCGTTTCCTAAGTGGCGTTGCGGGGGCTTAAGAGGCGTTATAGATAATTATTTCCATTTTTAAACTATTAGAAGTAGAGTCTTAAAATTTGGTATAAGCGAATTCCTTTCATGGTGTAGAGATCCACTACAAAATAGTTTGGGGGAAAATTGATTCCCAAGGGTCCCTGAGGGGGATTAAGGGGCGTATATTATATAATAGATACATATTTCCGCATTTCAACTAATAGAAACACCTGCTTGAAAATTAGAAGGTATGTTCCGTTCATGGAATAAATTTCCTTTTACAAAGATTTTTGCGAAAATGGACCCCCAAAGGAGTAGGGTTGCGAGGGATTAAGGCGTGTTATAGAAAAATTCCTGTTTTTGAATTTATTTCATTTACTTGAAATTTGTTGAGCACTTTTCTTTAGTTGAATAGAGTTCCACTAAGAATGGATTTTACGGAAATAAACTCCAGGGGGAAGCGGAGAGAGTAATTGGGGCGTATTGATAGACAAAATTCCCGTTTTCGAACTACTAAGACTACAGTAATAAAATTTGGTTTGCATGCTTCTTCTGTTGAATTGGAATCCGCTAAGAGTGCTCTCAACGAGGTATTGATGATAAAAATTCCGTTTTTGCTCTGTTTCCTTGAAATTTAGCACGCATGTTTATTTTATGCAGTAGAGATCCACTGAAAGCTGCTTTGGTGGTCATCCACTTCATTATTAGTTTAAGTGTGAGCGAAAAAAAATCTTTCTCCTTTTATTTTAGATATAAATAGAAATTATATATTATAATTTATGTTCTTTTTATATCAAGGGGCGAGAGTGTAACAGCTATAAATATATTTTTTTTATACAATCGAATTCGTAATGCTAGATATCAATAATGAATATGTATGTAAAGAGACCCAGTGAAGCGGGTGGGTAACGGCTAGTATATATATATATATATATATATATATATATATATATATATATATATATTAAACGCATTATAATAGTAATTAATTATTGTATTATTAATAAATTAAAACAAATTTATCATAAACAGATGTTATATTGGAATATTAAATTGTATTTTTTCATTATTTTATAAGTTGAAAAATTAAAAAGTTACAAATATTTTTATAACTGTATAAAAATAATTCTGTAATACATATATTATGTTATTATAATATATGTATTAATATAATATATATACATTATTATAATATATGTATGTATATAATATATGTAATTATTACTTTATTTTACATTAACTATTTTAAAATTAATATAAAAATAATATCTATATGTTATTTTGTTATTAATTTAATTATTTTATATTTATATAAAATATTTAATAAGCATTTTTAAATAAATTTAATTTATTGTAAAAGTAATTAAATACATTAAAAATACACAAGTCTACCGCAGGAATCGAAACCTGACCTACCGAATTGAATGCATGTAAGCTTTCACTTATGCTACTGCATCGTTAATGGTAATTTAAACTTAAATACATAAAATAAATAGGAATTTCGATGGTTATATATATATTCTCTGAATTGACTGATCATTCAGAGCCATTTAATTGAGGATTGAACTACCCTAAATGAATATCACTATTACACACAGTCTCGTCCTCAAATGAGTTCGCCTGGTAGTGACCTCTCCTTGTCAACCCTACCATTGCGTAAATTCATATTATTACTGTGCTCTAAAATCAAGATTTCATGTATAAAATATTATTAAATGAAACGTATGTTATTTGAAAGTATGGTATGAGATTTTTCGTTTTTAACATAGAACAGATAACATTCTTATTTCTAATTGCTTCTATTACACTTTCACCGATCAGTTTTAATCAATTTTATGAAATTTATTGGAAAATCATTATTCACTATTAGACTTATTCATAGGCATGGATATAAACTCACAGCAGAAAATGCATTGACTAACCACTGACCAACCAGAGAGCAGTCTACCTTAGGCTCGCCTTCCTTATCTTTTCTCTTCAGCCAATGACCCACATGCCTCTCAGCAGAATAAAAAAATCTCCTTCTGCCATGTCCCACATCAAAGAACTCTAGCTATGAGATTAAAGACTGTTTTCACAGTGCATATAGCCAGAGAAGTACGCCCATTCAACACCCTTAAACTGACTATGCTAGGCCTACGCGCCCCATCATATTGCGCACAGAACTAATGGACCACATAGTTTAAAATCTGGTTAGGGTAGAAGTGCTTTGAGATAAATTCCACATGAAATACTACCTAACAAATAGCACAGATGGTTCCCTTATGACTATTTTTTATTACATTTGTGCATGTCAAATACTTTTGAAGTCAACTCTAGATAACAAGATATACCTTGACAAAACATTATGAGTACCCGATTGGAAGGTATTTTCGACCATCCTCTGAATGCACCGAGCTTTGTTGACAATTAGGAGAGAATTCCGCTTGATAACTCAGTAGTTCTCGCGCAGGGTATGCCATGACCATCGTCCAACTTTTTTCAAAGATCCTTCTAAACCTTTTTTTGCAAAATTGATAGTTTCTCGCGTAGCTGACTTTAAGGTCATATCCTTTGCGAGGTCTTAGCTTGTATGCGAATTCTAATTCTATATTTTTGGATACCGCCTCTTCGGGTATGTAATACACTGAACGTGAATCGCTGTTACAGTTTTAAATGCATGATCACGCTTTAAAATATTTCTTATGCAAAGGCGCATAATTGTAGTTATGATGAAGGAATGGAATATTTAATTAATTTAATATATATAGTATTTAAATATATATATATATATATAAAGTACAACAGTATTTTCGGATGAAGAAATTATCTTCGCGATTATTATGAGGAAGAATGAAATGAGGAAAAGTATAACATCAAGTATGATTCATCCGCCGAAATTGATACATATTTAGAAGAGATATACAATGTCGAGAGAGAAAATAAATATTTTATGTGTAGAGGCACACAAAAAAAGCATTTCGGAAGAGCGTAATTATAAAAGAGACAACTGGTACACTTTTTATTCATTTTCCGATAAACTTTTGAAAAAAAAATTTTTTTTTTGCAGGAACAATGAGAGAAAAATAATAAATTCCAAATTTTTTTGAATTTAAAGAATACAGAAGTTTACTTCTATACGTTTAGTTTTAAAAACATACACATTAAAAAATAAGAGCCAGTGAAAACATCGCATTCACTCACGACGAGATTAAAGTGTATAATCATTGTACATAATCCTCTTATATAAAGAAAATAAAAACTAAATTTGCGTGTGAAAAATGTAATAAACACGTATTTCATTTCCTACTTTTCTTACTGTTTCACTTTTGTACACAAATTTTACGGTAACAACACAATGTAAACAACCTTGGGCAGGAGACATCCTGCGTTAGAACTTTTCGTCGTTTTTTTCGCGCGAGTGATGCTGGGATAAGTATATGTGGGCGAGCATCTTCCGATGATACAAATTAATTTTGGTAACAAATTACACACATATTTATTAATCGAATTGCATTATAGCTACATAATAGAGTTGTTTTTACTTTTTAAAATAATTCATCCCTTTTACATTTAAGCCAATTCAATGTTTTTTATATCATGACTAGTCTTTGTAAACTTTTAGAGAACTAAAATCTCATTTGGTGAATGTATGTTATTTTTTCTTTGAATGCATTCTTAAATAGGAATTAATTTCTTTTAGAATATAAATTAAAACAGTTTTAATAATTCTTAAATTTCATAGAAATCATAAAGTAATATATTATTTGATGAAGAAATAAAAAATATATATTGGTTAGCTGGGCTTACTTTAATAGCTTTATAACGTGTCAGAACGATTCAATAAATATTTAAATTTTTAAAATTTCATTATAATGAAATTCGTCTATGTCTTGGCATGCAATTTTTTAATACTTAAAATTTGGTTCATAACAAAATTGCATTGCATAAATAAAGTAGGTAGCATATGCGTAATAATGTGCAAGAGAAATTTACACTTGGGAACCTATATGATTCTTTCACCCTTTGATATCGTTAGATAGGATAGTATTAAAACATTTCAAGCAAGGAAACTCTTTAAATTATAAGAATAAAGGATTCCTTTGAACTTAAACATGTGTATATTCAACATCATATTTTGATTGTAGAAGCTTTAAAAGAATTGTTCTCTCTCTGAACTTAAATTAAAATTATGTTTTTAACACCTTCAATTCAATTGTTTAAAATGATGTTGAAATCGAAAAAAAAATATAATGAGTATTAGAAATCACTTGAAAAATTATATATATATATATATATATATATATATATATATATATATATATATATATATATATATATATATATATATATATATAACGCATCACTCAATAAGTCTCGGGCATAACATGTAAAGGACGTTATTTTTGAACTTTCTTAAGTCTTACTTTACTTAGTAGTAATAACTTTCAAACGGCACGTGTTAAAACGTCTTTATAATGTCTTGTGTCGCGTGTTCTTTAAACTTTTTTTAAGGGGAAAAACAGTGTTCAAGCAAAACAATAGCTTTATAAGTGTTATCTGGAATCTGCACTATCGCCAAAAATGGTTAAGAGGTAGTATGCAGAAATAAAACGAGGCCGTTCAGGCACAAACGACGTTAAACGTTCAGGTCACCAAATTCTGTAGTTGTTCCAGAAAACATTAAATAAGTCCATAAAATTGAAGTTGCATGAGATAGCAGAGGATTTAAATGCATTAGAAGGCCGTGTATTCACTATTTTCGCGGTAATTTGTCAATGAGAAAGCTATGTTTGGAGTGTGTGCTGCGTTTGTTCACTGTCGATGAAAAAGAACAACACATTGACGATTCAGAACGTTGTTTGAATCTGTATAAGCGAAATAAACATGAGGTTTTACGTAGATACCTGACAATGGATGAAACTTTTATCCACTACAACAAGTCTGAATCAAAAAGATCGTCAAATCGTCAGCTGCTTGGACAGCCGCCGTTGAAAGCCGTCCAAAGAGACTTAAAACTCAAACGTCAGCTATACATGGTATTGACCTGTGAGTGTTGCCCTATTCCTAAGTTTTCATCGTGACCTAGAGGTGTGGGAGTGAATGAAGAACCAGGCGTTGCCATAATCTTAATATATCTTTATTAAGATTTTAACTCAAACAATATACAATAAGTATATTCATATTTCAACTTAACGGATCTGAGGTGAAGAAACACATAATATGTAATTCCAAATAAGCGTGACCCTGATCACTATATATAACTTTACTGCCTTCTCTAACCTCAGTAAATACACAGTTCCTAACATTAATTTGAACAATCCTTTGGTAAGCAATAACTCACTCGAATTCTAAATAACATTGAGGTTTATCTCGTGTGGAATGGTATCCATCTTGACTTGAACGCTCTGTCACGAATACATTAACTCTTAAATTCGGATAACTTCTCTTACTTTAGCTTACACACTTGAACACATGGACCTAGTAAAATCATTTGCCGTAGCCACCCTGCTTACGCTAAACTTCTGCTATTTAAAAAGTTCTTAATTTGCATAATCATGCTTCGCTTCTGGATTTGGTTGGAAAGAATTTGTCTTTTCGACCCCAAAAAACCCAAGATGAGTTTTTAGTTGAAAACGCGATGAGGTCGTCACAACTCGTTCCAAGAAGCAAAACGTGATTTTTTCGAGGGTATTATTGTACCTTAAGAAATTACGTGCATAAATTCTATCTTTCAAAAATTTTCTCAAGTTTTAACTTTCAACATTTGTCTCAAATTTTAATTCTCAATCGGCGCAATAATCTTACTCAAATAACACTATACCAAAATTATTAATTATATATTTAATCACCTCAGATTTACTTTGACATATTTATGAAGATATACCCCATTCGGGTTGGGCTGCGGTAGCCCAGTGATCAAGGTATCGGGTCATGGCAGGTATGTCATGAGTTCGAGCCCAGTACCACTAAAGAACCGCCGTGTAAAGCAGCGATGCACGTTAAATCCCTAGAGAGCTGAAACGTCCTCCCGTTGGTATGTCGTGGTAGTTAGGAGAGTGGGTTGCCAGATCAGGTGTCATCCACTCACTTGACCATGGTTCAAAATTACGTGGTCCTTTGCCAAAAGCCCTCATGTAGCTGAACAATGCGACGTTAATATTCACTCACTCACTCACCGAATTTGGATTAGAGACCCGGGGGAAAAGACCGGAGAGCTTCTGGCTATGAAAAAAACCAGGGCCATACACTGACCGTACTTAAAATTTTTAAATATACTTAAATATTACAATTTTCCTCTGTTCAATTTATTTCTATTGTATCCTTTAGAACTTATTATTCAGACCTATAAAACATATATACTTCTGCAAACATCAGTGTCAGCCACCCTGATTCTTATGTCTTGTGGCTGACTTCTTCTACAAGCACCTCAAGGGACCGGGATCTTCGACTGTTCGCTTCTCCTATCCTCTCCTGGCGAACCTCTCCTGGCGAACCTGCTGATGATCTCTTCTTTTTCTGGTACTCCTGTCGCCTGACATTCTTTGCTCCTCGGCTTAGTGGCTGTACTGTTGTTTTCTGCTTCTTCTGGATTGAACTGGCCCTCCTTGTTGTGTCTTCTTCTCACTGAATGGTCGGGACTCCACTTTTGCTCCTCTTCTTTGTCTTAGGTTGTAGCCGCTGGTACTTTGCATCACTGTTTCATCACTATTGCATTTTTTTTAAAAAAAAATAGGATAAATCGTTACTATTTACCGAATTCAATTTTGTTTTGCACACTGATGTCTTGGACTATTTCTATATTTCCTTTTTTGTCCACCAGCTCCAGATTGTAACGACTTTTTATATGCTAGGGTTTCCTTTCCACAATTTTTTGCTCTTCTATTTGGTTCTGTACAAGAGCCGTGTGATGATCTGACAAATGGTCTGCAATTACTGGCAGTACTTGTGTGTCTTTCCCCCTGATCACTCTTTTAAGACATGTTCCGTTTTCCTCTAACTCACGCCTTTCTCCTGACCCATTCGTCATATTATACTGCGTCTCCTTTGATCTAAGCTACACACCTTCAAAAATACTCGATTTATATCTTGAACTATTGCTTTTAAAACTATTGGTTCTTATCACCTTCTCATCACTTTTCATATGATAATGTCTAACTAAATCTACATCAACCGTTAATCTTTTTCCCGCTTTCCAAACAACTACATGATTACGCTTTACCTCTTGCACTCTATAAGGGCCTTCAGATTTTGGTTTAAACTTAGCAACCACTTTTTGTGATGCTGAACTTAAAGGATGTGTTTTCACCAGGACCCAATCATTAACCTTAATCTGAACATCTTGCATCCGTTTATTATACTATTTCACCCACTTTTTTATGTTTAGCCTTAGTATTTCGTCTAGCTTCATCAAACAATTTATCAATATCCCCTACTACAAACTCTGTTCCATCCAATACCATCACTAATTTCTGAAATGGGGTAGTCCATTTTCGACCTAAAAATAATTCTGCAGGGGTTTTTCCCGTCGTTTTATTTACTGTCTTTAAAATAGTATAGGCAAACTCACGTAAGAACTGGTCGCATGTATCATGTGGATCATTTACATAATTAGCAATAATTTGCACAAGATCGTGATTCACACTTTCGTTTCAATTCGTCTGAGGTCAATATACAACAGTCTTTACATGCCTTATGCCTAATTTATTACTCAAATACTCAAAAAGATCGGATATAAATTGGGGACCATAATCACTTATCATTTTATTGGTGCTCCACAACGCTATATATAAGTAAGTCCCTTTAAGGGGTAGGATTTCAGCCCACTTAGTGAAATGATCCGTAATTACTGAAACATACCGGTTACGTCTTACTTGCGGTGCAGAATACGGAAATAAGAAATATAAAGTAACCATCTCGTTTGGGCAATTTGTTACTATCGGAATTAAACGACCAATTGGTAATGCGTTTTTATAATTGTTTAACTGGCCCATGTGGAATGTAGAGACATATTGTTCAATATATTTTCTCATGTAAGGAAAATAACAAATATCCCTTATATTATGATACGCTTCAAAGCGTCTTAAATGACCTACTATGGGATTGTCGTGAAATTCCCTCATTATTTCACTTCTGAAAGACTGTGGAATGTATAATATCCTTTCACCTAATGTAGTTGCGTAATTCGCATAAAACAACAAGCCCTCTATTAACCAAAAATTGCGAGACCATTTCTCACATATTGTCGCATCAACTGAGCTACCCTCTGGGTTTTCCATATATCGATATATTACCTAATTCCAGGTCATTTCTCTGCTCTTCGATTAACTTTTTACGCGACGAAAGAAGTGAATCCCTGATTATTGCACAATTAATTTTTCTCCTTTTATACTTTCAAACGGATTTTTATCTGAAACATTTGTCACAACATTTAACTCCGTTTCTAAAACATCAACACTCAAATTCCCTTCATCTACTTCATTATCTTTAACCAGCAAATCCAGAATCGCCAATGCTTTTCGATCAAAATCTAAAACAATTTTTGATCCGCTTATAAAACCAACCCCAGGAATACATGGGTATTCTAAATCTGCCAACACGTGAAACATCCGAGGTTTCACAAATTCTCTGATCCGCACATTCTATTCAATTATTCCGACATTTAGCTTCCTGTTTCGTGATCACCTGAGCATGCGATTTCTTAATTTGCTTAAAGAAAAAGTACTTATTGTATATATTTTCTAATATAAATTATTTCTCCGCGCCTGTATCCCATAAAATCATTCTAAAAATTTTGTTTAACAAATAGGAACATATGGGAGTTCCACCGGATACATGCATAGAGCAGATAATTTAATCGGTACATCCTTTGCCAACTGCGACTGATTATTTTTCTCATCTCAAACTCTCAAAACACTTAATCGTACCCCTTGCCTTTAATCGCCTCTACTGAAATTTTTACTCGAATTCCTATTCCTGCGGACTTCTCTGTAAAATTTTCATTTTGAACTCTATTACGAGACTGGTATCCTCTATCATTAAATCTTCGATCATCCCTATTAAATCCATTCCTGCTTTCGAACCCCTGATTTCTTTGGCGACCAGTCTTGTAATTATCCCTAAAATCATTTCTGCCTTTACTCGGTCAGTGTAAAACTTCCGAATTTTTCCAATTCCTTGGTCTATCGTCATCATTAGAAATCCTACGCTCATTCCAACCTCGTCGTCCAAAATTATCACTATTCCTTGAAACCTGCATGTTCTTGCACGAATATCTTTCCTCAAATTTCGCCATTACCTCCAACAACTGAACTGTGGTTTTCCGTTCCGTGACCTCTACAAAATCTTGGACATGTGGTTCAAGCGGAACAAAAATATTATCCACTAAAGCATCTTCCTACATACTAAGTTTGAGTTTTTTGTGGATCTTCAAAACATCCTCAATGAAACCTATCGGTTCCTGATCCCTGCTCTATTGGGACGAGAAAAACGGAATTTCCAAATCCTTTCTGTTACGGAGCACGAGGAAGGTTTTTGTCAAAGCCGCCTTTAATTGCGCAAAGTCCGTTGCTGTATTCTGCACTAACACTAACCCAAATATTCCGTACCAATCTCGGGCCCTCCCAAATAGATGAAATTTCATATACGCACATGCTAAATCTCTGAGTATCTCTAGCAATTTGATATGATTATCTATGCCCTCTATAAAAGCATCTACATTCTCGGATCGAGAAAATTATATCTCCTGCAAAACTCCTTACCCTTCTTCGCCTCTTACTCTGGGGTTGGGGAAATCTAATCGTTTTGGGCGTCATTTTAAGGCATTGGCCCGTGAGGGTTGCCCTACTCCTACGTTTTCCTAGTGACCTATAGGTGTGGGAGTGAATGAAGTACCAGACGTTGCCATAATTTTAATATAGTTTTATTAAGATCTTAACTTAAACAAAAAACAATAAGAATATTAATATTTCAACTTAGCGGATCTGAGGTGAAGAAACACATAATACTTACTACCAAATAAGCACGACCCTGATCACTATGTATATCTAACTTTACTGCCTACTCCTAAACTCAGTAAATACACAGTTCCAAGTATTAATTTTAACAATTCTTTGGTAAGCAGTAACTCATTCGAATCCTAAATGACGTTGTGGATTATCTCGTGTGGAATGGTATCCAACTTGACTTGAACGCTTTGAATTTTTGAATGTCGGATAATTTCTCTTACTTTAGCTTACGCACTTGAGCACATGGACCTAGTATATTCACTTCTCGTAGTCACCCTGCTTACGCTAAACTTCTGCCACTTAAAAGGTTCTTAATTTGCTTAATCACACTTCTCTTCTGGATTTGGTTGGAAAGAATTTGCCTTTTTGGCCCCAAATAACCTAAGAGAAGTTTTTAGTTTAAAACGCGATGAGTGAATCATAGCTGAGAAGGATACGGCATCGATATTTTGGGGTGCACATGAAATTTTGTTTAATGACCGCATGAGAAAGGCAAAACAATCAATAGTGAATTTCTGATAGCACTTATGGATCAACTAAATGAAAAAAAAAATTAAATGTCTTCAAAGGCTAAAGAAATAAGTGCTTTTTCTCCAAGACAATGCCTTGTGCCATAAGTCTATGAAAACAATGGTCAAATTGATTGAATTGAGCTTCGAATTACTTTTCTACCACCGTACAGTCCAAATCTGGTTCCCCAATGACTACTGGCCGTTTTTATACTTCAAACGAATGCTACAAAGAAAGAGGTTTGGCCCAAAAAAGAATTTATTGAATTTGAAGCCTACTTTGAGAACACAGACGAAAAGTTCAACATAAATAGTATTAAAAAATCGGATGCGTGCTGGACTGAATGTTTCATTCTTGAAGGGGAGTATATTGATAAATAAAGTTAAATCTTTCCTAAAAGTTTTATTAGCTAGGCCCGAGACTTATTGAGTAATGTGTTACTTAAATTAAATAAAAGTATTGTGTAAAATAAAGTAGGTCAATATTTTATGAACTTTTAAACTTGACCAGTACTAATATTTGGAAATTTTAATTAGTATTTAATAATAAAAATGACATTTTACTAGCAACTACTTTTTGAATATTTTTCTACAATTATTTACACATAACTAGATAGAAATAGTTAAAATTTAAATATTTCAAATTTAAAATAAACATTGTATAAAGTGATCACGTTCTTTCAAATAATTTTGCATTTTAATACTCATTTATAAGGCCCGTGATATTAAAAGAATTCGGTCCCAAAGGACTTTTTAAAGACAATTTATTTATTATCTTATATATTTCTTATATTTCTGTTTATTAAATATATAAAAATAATTTGGTTTTATTTTGCTAGTTGAATCCTCAATCTAAGAAAAAAAACATTCTTTCCTCTCCAAATATGTTTAATGCGGTTAAAAAGGATACTTTTTTATAGTACACTGTAGCACCCTTAGTTTCCTTTGAACAAAAAAGTAAGCTTTTAAAAATATTTCTCAGCAGTCTTTCTTTTATTATAGTCATCAAATACATATGACGAGACTCGTATTTTCCGACCTTTCTTTCTATGTGCATTTATATTTAACGAAGCTCTCCCTCAGTTCAAGATTTTGAGTTCCCTATAAATATTTTACTCTATCTTTTGAGGTCTTGAAAAACTGCCAAGATGCATATAAATATGTAATCAATATTTTTCCTAACATTTATAAGTGCTTCATTCAAAAGATATCTACTAAGAAAGACAACATAAATGATATCAATAATTTTCTTCCTTCATGTACACAAAATAACATTTCTTTAATAAAATAATATTTTTATGCTTATAAAAGTATTTACATAATTTAGTTGGCATATAAATATATAAAAACAAAATAGTGTAGTACTATTATGAATTCAAGCTCGTGGTAAGGATAGCTAATATGTATGCTATTACTTAAAATGGAATTCTTACATTATGTAAATACTTTCCATTCAAACATCAAGAACATATTAAACTAAATAAGAATCCAGTCATTCATTTCTACGTTTTAATTAAATCTGAACATGTAATTGAAGTAATTATCTATCAAACGACTCAAAATCTCAAGAAGTTTCCACAGTAAAATAAGTGGGACTACCACAATAATTTCTTTAAGGAAATGATTGGAATTTCACATTTTGCTTAGAGTTTACATATATATATATATATATATATATATATATATATATATATATATATATATATATATATATATATATATATATATATATATATATATATATATGTATATATATATATATATATATATATATATATATATATATAAATATTTTTCTTTAATTTTTTCAAGACTAACATTTATTAGTAACTAACTTTGATTTGTAATGGTCCTGGAACTCAGAACTCACACGTAAATAATAAATGCTCACCTGTCTGACAGGATTTAATCGTAATCGTATCATGAAAGTGTACAACTTGCATTTTTAAAAGTAAGGATATGTCTACAACTATCGAAGAATAACTTTCCACTAATCATAGCATCCTTAAGAGAAAGTATTCTAGATTGGCGCATCAATTTATGGGGTCACATAACTTTTAAAAAGTTGAAAATGGTTAAAAATAGTGTTTTATCTATATTTTTTTTATTATTGTTTCCTGGAATGTAAATTTTGGAGGAATAAACAAATAGGTATCACTTTACTTAAAACATAATCAACAAACACATTGCTAATTAAGATAAATTTTTAATTAGATATTTACAAAAATAATTTTTTGTTTTCTTTTCGCAAGTGATATGAATTACGCGCAGCTTTATAAAAAATTACCAATATTGTTTGCTGAAATTTTTACTCACTGTTGGAAATTGTGTTATCTTTAAAATGACGAAACACGAAACACTGATTTAAAATTTTTAGTAAACTATAACAATTTAAAATTTAACTATAAAATTTGTTTCGCTATTTTTTATTTGTAACTTTAATTTTTTCATTAAAAATTCAAACTAGTCCGTTATCTTAAGTACAGATATGGTCAGAATCTCCAGTAAATAAACTCCTTTTTTCAAAATTGTAACACCATGAAGGAAGCATCATAGTTAAATGAAATTTAGTACACAGTTGAGTGGTAATGGTACAAATAAATGATTACATTTTCAAACCAAACAAACAATTAAAAAAGATAGAAATTAGTATTTTGTGTGGCTACCACGCGCCGCAATAAGAGCTGCTACATGACGCGGCATGGACTTAAACAAATTTTGAATGTCTGCCTGCGGAAGAGTATTCCATATTGTTTGTATGCGCAACCAAAGTTCGTCTGTCGAAACAACAGGACGAAGATCACGAGCGAGACGCCCCCAACGATATCCCACACATGTTCAATCGGTGACATATCCGGCTAATACGCAGGCCAATGAAGAAGCTGTACCTGCTGCGAATCAAGATAGGATTTGACAGTCTTGGCGACATGTGGACGGGCATTATCCTGCTGGAATACAGCCCTGGGAATCCTTGCAGGAAAGGAATATCTTGGGGCTGTAAAACTTCGTTTATGTATCGGGTACTGTTCAAATTGTCCACAATTCGTAGCAATTGTGATCGTCCATGGTATTCTATGGCACCCCAAATCATAACTCCGGGTGTTCGTCTACTGTGGCGTTCGATAATGCACTCCGGAATGTGCCGTTCACCGGCATAGCGCCTGACACGAATTCGGCCATCATGGTGCCACAAATTGAAGCGGGATTCGTCAGAAAAGATGACCTGCAGCCAATCAGCACGCCAGCTCCTATGCACATTGGCCCATTGTAGCCGCAGGTGGCGATGGTTTTGCGTGAGAGGAATCCTGTATAAAGGAATCCTTGCGCGCAGCCCACGCTGCAGCAGACGTCTCTGAACTGATGAAGCACACAATGAAACACGTGTAGCTGTTGACCACTGTGCTGCCAATTTTCTTGAAGAAGCTGTGCGGTCCGTCTGAGCCATTTGCACCAGGCGTCTTTCATCAGGAGCTGACGTCACATTTTGGGGTCTACTCCCGGATTTCCGAGCTGCCCGACCCTCGTCCGTCCACTGCTTCGAAACACGCATGATTGCGCTGCTGTTACGCTGCACACGAGCGGCTACTGCACCATAAGACAATCCAGCTTCACGAAGGCCGACGATTTTGCCCTGTTCAAACTCCGAAATTTGCTCAAATTTCGCTCCCTTTCGTCGACAAGGCATAGTAAAGATCCAGTTAACGTTTACATTAGCATATAACCACCGGTAATCATACACGCCTCGCTACAGCCGTCTATTTATATTCGGTTCGATCCGCCCTTCAGAGGGCGCTGCTCAGCATATGAATTCGCTACCAGTCTGCAATTCTAATCATTTGCATATCATGCCCTGCTTTACATTTCCTGAAAATTTCAGCTTACTCGCGTAGGTCCTTCGAGGTGTTGCAATTTTCACAAACAGGAGTATATTTTATCATTTTCTATGGAACGGTTTTGAAAATATCATGCGCGTAATGAGAAAAATGACGTTCTGAGAAAATTGACATCAAACATAACATTTACCACAATTATATATATATATATTATTCTCGTTACTCAAACAACAACTAAATTTAAATTAAAACTAATGTGATGTTTTTTAGTCAATAAACTTCAATTTATTAAAATTATTATAAGTAAAAACATATATTTTACCAATGCATACAAGCATCGAAAGGATATCAAAAGCTACAAAATGATCAAAAGGCAACAAAGTGATTCATTTCTCTAACATAAAGTTAAAAATTTATAAATATTACTTAAAAAACAATCAATATCTTAATCTCTCTCTCTCTCTCTCTCTCAACAACTACTTATTTCAAGTATTAAATAATTTGTGATACGAATGCAGTGTATTACTAGGATTCTAAAATGCTGAAATTCGCCACATGCATACGATGTTCCCTCTTTTTCAGTTACTTTTTACATGTAGTTTTAAATTGCATTCTTTCAGCCTGTCGCACTTCTTTTGTACGGAGATTAAAATGTCGCTCTGCAGTCTGAATTCTTTTTACATCTACAAGTGTAACAAATTTTTGTGCAAATTGACCAACAGTCAGACCAAGCGATTCTGTACATTAAAGAAAGCAAGATAATTTTGGTTATCAGAGCAAAATGTTGGCATTAAAAACTTATAATAATGAAATTAATCCAAAATAACTGCTTATATACCAAATAAATTAAGAAAACCAGAGGTATCAGCAAAAATGTATAATTATACATTTCTATGAATGTGCAATTTTTTTTACTCCGCTTACAAACAGTATATTATACAAAACTGAATCTGGTTGCTACTACGTCAAGTAATAATACAGATGATAGGAATAAACAGTGAGAAGATTGTGAAGATTCATCTACGGGTAAGACAGTGTTTTTCAAACCTTTATTATTTTCAACTCAACATTTTTTTTTCAATGAAAATCTTAATCGCGCCCACCCCCCTCCACACAATAACAATTCATTGAATTCAATAACACTGTACTTTGACGCTTAAGCTACAACACCACTTCAACCTCTTAAGTACATCAACATTTATAAACGTATTACTCAACCAAAGCGATAATTACACCAGACATATATATACGTCTTTCCGAGGAGCGACATTTTATGTGCACAATTATTCATAAAACTATTCCGAAGGCTTTGGAATGCAATGAAAGGACCTTGACAGTGTTTGTGAAGGATTTACTCATTTCAGAGTGATTTGCGTAACTTTTAATCGACAGTTAATGGAGTAATTATAAACCGTACAAATTATCAAGGTAAATATTGATTTTTGGATATAATTTTCATACGACAAGCTCTTGGGGTCACTGGTAATTTTTAAAATGGTCCTTAACTTAGTATTGCTAACATACTTATAATACATGGTATAGTACTGATACATTTATAAGTGTATTATATCAGTGTACATGCATATTTTATTTTCTGGTATGGCAGAATATATTTGACAGAAACATTCAAAAAGAACAGAAACATTAAAAAAAATCTAAAAAAGAAACATACTCTTTATTAAACTTACCTAACTTAGATTTTAAAGCTGAGATTTATTTATGTTGAAATTGTCTGACTTATCAACATTTAATTCCACTAAAGTTTGGATTTTTGTACATTTCTTTCCAAACTCTTTTTCGTTTTTTAAACATTTTATTACTTCACAGAGTTTAAAAACGTTTTGTAAACGTTTTATTAATGTTTTTGATGGAAAACACTATTGTGCACGATAGCAGAAATTCGTTGCATTTAACGAGGTAAAAATAGGCTGTAAGTAAACAAACATCTACAACTATTCATTTCACTTACTTCCTGAATAAGTTGCTGATCAAAATAAATTCTTTTAATCAATTTAAACCATTTGATAAGGCTGAAAAGTAGCATGTGTCTTTTGTTTTTATTTGAGAGGGTGTGGCAATCAGCGGTTTTGGGGTTTGACAGATGTAAACAACTTTTTAAAAAAAATATTAAAAATTATTTCTAATTAAGCTGGAGCAAAAGATTTAAATTGCATTAGAAAGAAAATGAATGGTATTTTTATGTTTCAATCAAAATTGAAACTCGATTTTTTCATGGATTTTCGTGAAGTGACCCCCTTAATATATAGAACCTGGTTAGTCCCTTCTGTGCACTCATGGTACTTTCAAAGACACTCTGGATCCGCCATATCATTCAAGAATTCCAGATCATATCAAACGGCATTCTCGCAATTTTCGACTGGTCACCTGAGGTGCATGGATTTTGAGGGTGACAAAAGAAGCTTCCTAATTTGCACCAAATGTAACAACACAGTCCTTTTTCTCCTCAACATATTCTACAATGTCTTTGGATTTCCTGTGAGGAGGTTGTTGCTTCTCCCCTGCTGTTTTTAACTTTGTACAGATTTATAGACTCATGGATCTGGTCTAGTGAAACTAGACCAGATGGGGATTAGTCCCACCACCACCAGCATGTACTGGATTACATATCGGTAATCCACCACCAGAAGCTGATCATTTGCATATTCGGTTCTAAAGTACTTGCGTAAGCAATTTCATTTCATTTGAAAAAAGTCATTTTCAAAGCATTGATTTTGTTTGAGTGCATATAAAAAATGCAGATAAAAAAATTTAACATATTTAATCAAATCTAATACACACTTTTTTCTAATGTTAATGCTACAAAAAATAAGGTGCGGCTTAGAATCTAAGGCTTAAAAGTTCATTGGAGGCGAGAATTTTATCTCAATATTTATCGTTAGAGTAACTATAGGTTTATGTATGTATTTAAAAGATTTGATACTAGTTAAATGAATTAATTATTTACTTATTTCTCTCACTTTCATCTTTTAAGAATTCGTTAAATTTTCGATATCGATAAAAACTGTTTATACTATTGAGTAATTTTTCTCAAAGTTGAGAAAAAATGAAAAAAAAAGTCAGAATTTTAGGTGCGGCTTTGGATCAAATACGTGTGGTTCAAAGATTACCAAATAAGGAATGCCGTCTTAATAGTTTTCATAATGGTTAAGGTACCTAATTAAAGGTGGCAGCAGTGTAAATGACTTAACTTAAATTGGATTTTAGTGGATTAACTAATCGACTTATTGACTTCAAATATTTTCCTTTCGAAAACCAATTATTTTATTTTTCAGAATTAAGTTGAGGCCGATTTAAATTCACTATATTCTAACTTTGATTCCAATTTTATGAATAATTAATTCCAGAAACATTGGTTAAGGTGTTCTTCACTATATTGCAATACATCAAGCTATTTACATCGTGGTTTTAAATATATTTTTTCAATGAATTTGATAAGTGAATTAATAATTAATGTTAACAAAGTTTTAACAACGAACTAAAGCATATAAATTTGAAATTGGAATTTGTTTTTTGAACTGGAGTGAGAGATAGAGGCGGAAAATTTTGGATGTGGAGATTTTATGAGATGTTTGATTCAAATATGTTTGTCACAAGTCTACAATATGAGTTCATTCATTTAATGTTATAGCAAACTCCCTCATAATTTAAAAACATTTATGAAAATTTTAAGAATTTTGAAATATGTGTGTGCTAATTTGTAGACTATGAATGTAATACATTAATAAAATTGTGTATCTCAAAGGAAAACACTGTTTTAGAACTTAATTAAATACGATCATTTGATTAATTTTTAAGTTATTTATCATTTTACATGGTTCATTTTAATCCACTTTCAATGAAATCAATTTTTTCTCGATTGCACTGCTAAATGTGAGATTTTTTAAAAGTACCAATATTTTTGACAACGATCTCTCTCTGTACTATATTACTCTTCAATTAAGTTATCTGACTACTTTCGACAACTTTTTTTAAAAAAAAATGAAGGTATGGAGATTTTTTTGTGGTTTTTAGATTTATTTAGTACACTTTAAGAAAATAAGGCTAAAATTAAGAAGAGAAAAATAAATTATTACCACTAAAATGAGAAAGAATAGGTAAAAATTGTCAAAACATTGCAGAAACGGGTCCCGCTCTGTACAAATATTAAATGAACAAATTCTCAATTTTTCAATTTTGATGTATATTACTTTGTTAGTCCTTCTTGAAGTGACCTTTAAGATAAGAGACTTTTTTATTTTTACAAAAACTAGAGCACTTTATCTTATTTACTACATGAATTTGCTTAAGAAAAACAGTGATTATATTCACATAAAGAACAATAAATTTTGTAATAAAACAGTGATTCATAAATCTGAAGGTTAACACACTTCTACTGTCATACAGAGCATACACAAAAAATTTCAGAAAATTATTTTAAAAACCTTTTGAGCAATCGCTGTCCCTGTTTGAGTTTTTCGAAAAAATCACATTTCGATTAAAACGTTTTTTAAAGTTTCACATCTTAAGTAAAATTACAGCGCATGCTTTTACTAAAACACTTGTAGTTTTTGTTTTAGTAAATGAAAAATAAAAAAAAAACTTGGTATTTTTATAAAGCTAATAAGATTTCTTATAAAAGAAAATCATAAAATAAATTTATCAATTTTTAAGAAAAATCATGATTTTTGGATATTTGGATACATTAAATGTATTCAAGTTAGATTTGTATATTTGCCTGGCCTAAGTAGAATACTCTAGATCAGATCGACGCCATTTAAGCGAATACATGATAAATATCGAAAAACATAAGTAGCAAAAGAATGTCAACGTTTCATAACCACTGACGACAAAGTTTCGTGTTTTTCTCCAGAGAAATTATCGTCTGAATAACCCAGAAATAAAGTCGAATGATTTATACTATACGGACTACTTATAATATACCATACATCAAGGACAACGCCTCATTTCTCATACCTAAATCATACAGAAATGAGGAGTTCTATCTACGACAGATTTAACGCGGATCAATCTTTCTACTAAATAGTTTTTAAGAGTAAGATATTCAAACTTATTTCCCATATATTAAGAATATGTTCCCCTACATTCTGGCTAACACGTATACTCATATTAATTTGAAATTCCCTCTGATTAAAATGATCAGCACTAAAGCCAATGTTCCATACTAAAGCCCTCAACCTTCCTTTCATAGGAAACATAATGCCAATACAAGGCTTACAGCGAAATATTTTGTTCTTAATTATCATTCCTTGGACCTACTAGTTTTGCAGTTCAATGGGATTTAAGGTATCCAACTATTTGGGACAATTTTTTTTTGAAAAAAAATGGAGATATGGGGACTTTTTTGTGATTTTTAAATTTATTAAGTATGTTTTAAGGAAAAAATCCTAAATTTGAAAACATAAGTAAATTATTATTAAAATGGGAAAAAAAACTGGTGAAAATATACAAAAAAATACATAAACGGGGGCCGCTCTGTACAAACATTTGATCAACAAATTCTCCATTTTTCAATTTTGATGTGCTACTTTGTTATTCATGTTAGAAATGACCTTCAGGATAAGAGATATTTTGATTTTTACAAAAACTAGGACACTTTATCTTAGTGATTATATGAAATTGCCTAAAAAACAGTGAGTATATTCACATAAAGGACTGTAAATTTTGTAATAAAATAGTGATTGATAAATCTGAAGGTCAAAACACTTCCACAGTTATACAGAATATACACAAAAATGTGATTAAATTGTTTTCAAAACTTTTCGAGCAATCGCCATCCCCGTTTGATATTTTCGAAAAAAAGCACATTTCGAGTAAAACGCGCTTTAAAGTTTGACATCGTGTGTAAAGTTATGGCATCTGTTTTTATTAAAACAACTGCCGTTTTTGTTCTAGTGCATGGAAATTAAAAAACTTGGTATTTTTATTAAGATAATAAGATGACGTATAAAATAAAATAATAAGAAAAAATTGTCAATTTTTCAAAAACATCATGATTTTAGGGTAGTCGGATATCTTAACTTACGTTAGTACCATTATTTGATCTGAAAGAATAAAGTGTAAAATATTTTGTTGATCTAACATTTAAAGTTATCTTTTCTGGCATGTATATGGGACATTCAAATGAAAACTGGCCACTAGTGTAAAGTAACAGAAACGATTTTATTAACTCAAAAATTTAGTTATACTCAGTAAAAATACTCAAAAATATTCGCCAAAACAGTTGGCACATTGATCCCATTGCGACACTAGCTGGTCGATTCTATCTTTGAAGAAGCTAGTAGGCTGCTGACGGATCCAGGGCTAGAACCAGTCATACACTTCGTCATCCATCATGAATCGATGTCCACGAATAGCTTATTTTAGAGGTCCAAAAACATAAAAATCACACGGTAAATGGTCTGGACTGTACGGTGGAATTTCCAGCGTTTCCCACCGAAACTGTTGCAATATAATCTTCATGACATTAGCCGTTAGTGGATGGGCATTATCATGCAGGGGAATAACACTATTGGACAACACGCCTGTGCGTTTCGGCTTGATGGCTCGTCTTAGGTTCAGTAAAGTAGCTTGATAATGCTGGGCATTGGTAGTGGTTCCCCGTTCCAGGGACCCGACAATCAGTGAGCCCTTTTAAAAAAAGTACATCGTGATCTTATCAGAACTGCTGTACAAAGCCTTTGATTTCTTTGAAGGTGGTGAATTCGCACGTTTCCACTGCTTGCTCTGATGCTCGCTTTCCGGTTTAAAATGGTGATACCATGTTTCATCAACAATGATAATTTGTGACAGAAAGCCAATTTCCTTCTCATAATACCAATGAAGATGACTCAAAGACAGCGCCTTTAGAGTATTGCGCTGTTCTGCGATCAGTTGGTGGGGGACCCACATCGTACAAATTTTTTGAAAGTTAAGGTGTTGCTACATTATGGTGTAAGTGGTGTCTACGCTAATACCCAGTGACCAATGGATCTCGTCTACGATGATTCTGCGTTTGTCTAAAACTAAAACATTCACTTTCTCAATCATTTCCAGGGTAGGAAGACACAATGAGCCTGTCAGGGTCAAGCATCGTCTTCCACTAACTCGCACCCCTCAATTAATTGTTTGAGCCATTCCACAACACTTGAACGACACCGACTGTACTCATCGTACACAGACTTCACCCGTCGATGCATTTCACGTCCTCAAACTCCCTTTGGCGCTAAAAATTGAATTACGCTTCGTTGTTCCTTCTTACTCGCCTGCATGTTCAGAATTAGACGATAACTAGTGTGACCACCTTCTCTTTGACGTAAAAACCACACAGTCGCTATGAAACGTCAAACGTTGCACATGCGTCAGTATTTCTAACGATATATGGTGCCACCTTATGTGCAATGCAAATTTAGACGCGTCGACCAGGTTTCATTTGATTGAACCTAATAATTAAAAAGGTGTCTATTTCTCATAAAATAAGAATGGTGAAAAATGTCACATTCTTAACAGAATTCTGTTTTTAATTTTTGAAACCTGTGTCGGAACACAAACTTTTCAAATATGTTTACCAAAAATATAATAAATTAAATTAAAGAGTGTACAGAAAGTTTTCAAAATGATAAATTTTGTTAGTAATGTAATTATAGTAAATTAGAGAAATACTTTTCTTGAAAGCAACAAATTCGAAACATAATTGATGAAGACTAATTTAAGCTTTATAGGTATAGGTGAATCATACATGTAACCCATCGAGTGAGTTTTAAATAGGACTGGAAAAATCCCCTTTTTATATCATCTCATTCAAGATCGCAAAGGATATTTTTAGATTTGAACGATCAGGTTACATTTGATGATGGTCTGCCTATTTATGCAAATGAAGTTGAGAAATTGTTAATTTATTGAAGCCAATGAGTAGTGAATGAGATGCAGAAATTGATAATGAAACTCCTATCAAAACTGTTAAATTTTCTAATATTTTACATTATTCGGAAACTGTGAAAACATACCTTATGCAGCAGAATGTAAATAATGATGTATATTTGTTTCAAGTCAATAAAGAACTGTTACGAGTCAGGAATCATAAAGATTTTAAAATATCTATTTGTCAGTATTTTAAAATGACGAATTAACTGGTGCTTAAGAATTAATTATCTAACAGTATATTTAGCTGTTGGATAACAAGTTTGTATTTTCTAGCTGTGGATATGTTTTCTCTATAGTTGCTATTAACAGAATGTCCAAAAGGTAAGTGCAAAAGTTTGCATTTTGCTTGGACCCGATATAACGAATAACCACGAATTAACGGGCAAAATTTCAATCCCGATGAATTCGTTAAATCGAGTTCCAACTGCATATTATAAGTTTAATTTACCCATTATAGATGCCAATGAAAACACAATTCCTTAATTTTTGTTTTAGAAAAGATTTCATAATTTAGATAGGGAATTATTAGCCTGATTTTGTAAATTTCAATAGACGGTAAATTTATGACATGTAATATTTGTTTCAAACAGCCAAACTTAAATAGACTTAAATTTCCTATCTCTATTCCCCTAATAATATTCTCTAATCTCAAGGATGTGGGTTTGTGTGGTTTATAAAATTAATTCTCAGCTGTTTCGTTAATTTTGTACAACGTCCTGCTTTGTTAGCACATTTTAAAACTCGTGCTATATATTGAATGGAAGCTATTGAAGGGATGGCAATCTGAGATCATTTAATCGAACAATCGATTTCAAGTGCCAAAAAAATCGATTTTTAAATCAATATGCAGCCCCAAATCGATTTAGTGAATCAATTTTTCATCCTAGAAAATCAACATTAGATTTTTTCTATTTTGGTAAATACTATAAAATTGGTAAATTCGAAGTATTTAAGTAACATTAGATAAAAACAAATCATTTAAACACTACTTAACGCAAGAAGTTGTTCACCTGAAGTAAGATCATGTATTTTAGTTGCAAGAACAAAAAAAAACTCTATCTAACATCTCGTTCACTCAATAGCCTTGATATTATATGAGTATCGTGGAACCATCTGTTTCTTGTGAGCGCCGTTTTTCGATTGCCGCAACATCGCAACCACTTTATAAGCGGAACCACTTTTATCCCAGTAGACATGACAGACTAATATTTTTTAAAAAAGCTTAGGTTCTAAGCATTTGGAAAGAGAGAGAGAGAGAGAACTATGTGCTATATTATATTTTCTAAACATTAATATGTAACAAATACATTTAGAAATTAAATGTCTTCTTTTATACCTGGTACTTTGATATGTTAATAAAAATAATTGCAATTGTCAAATTTCTTGAACTAAAAATTACTCTTATTTTACTGATAAGAGATAATTTTTTATGGAATATTTAATGTTTTTCCAAAAAATGAACTTATATTTATATTGTAAGTACAGACTTGGAAAAAAATTCGATTTTTTAGAAATCGATCTTTTATGCCTCGATTTATTTGTAAATCGATTCATCAGGTTACGATTCGAATCTATTTAAAAATCGATCTTTTTAGGAAATAATCGTCTTCCTTAAGCTACTGTCCGTTGTATATAGCCCATGATATTTCGTAATCTTTGGTTCAACCATAATTGACAGGAAAAAGCCAAAACTCCTCAAGGAAGGAGAGTCTGGTATAAACAGTGGGTCTTTGCCCCCATAAAAGGTTTGCTTGTATCATTGCGCGAACACCTTTTCATCCAATTATTTCACTTAAATAGGCGGAGGAGGAAGGAATCATCACCCCGGTCGAAATAATTCTCTAAGACATGCATGAGATCTTCCTTCACCCTCCTTCCTATAGAAACAAGATATATTTTTTTTTGTTAATGATAAAATGTTTAACTTTAACCTAAATAAACTTATTTTTAATGTTTTCATGATGTGGAGTCAATTTTATTTAACGATGAACCTGGCTAACTAAATATTAACTTATAACTCCGTATCAATATATATTTCACTGTTTAAGTCATCGTTATGATGCTTAGGATTTGCAAACCTTTTCAAAATGGCGAGTTACTTAACACATTCTTCACAAATTATATGATTAAGCAAAAAACTAAGGATTTGAACAGGGTAGACGACATATGTACATCTCAGGGATAAGAATATTACAATAAAGTACATCAGCTGTAAATTTCAACAATATGCATGAAATTATGATTTTAAAGTATTATTTGACAGTTAAAAATTTTATATTTCTCTAAAGATTAAACCATGAAAAGACTTAACGCATTATGTATGGAACAGAAAAATTAAAAGTAAAAAAAAAAAAAAAATTTAAATATTCTCCTTGTATTTAAGATATGTGTATAAAGTAAATCAGAGAAAAAAGGATATATTTATGTAAAAGCTTCTAAAAATGGCTGAAGAACTTTGCAAGGAATTGATCGCGAGAGACAATGAAGAACCACTATGCCATGGTCACCTGTTAAATAGAAAACAGAAAATACTCGACACCACAGTACTCAATAACAGTCATTGACACAATGATATCCTAATGGTGTGAAATATATGGTACCAGGCACAAGCTAACTCTTTCTACAATCCTCTCACATTGTGAGGTACAAGTAGTAGCATAGCAGCATGAATTTGATTTTTCAGTTAAAACCGTAAATGTTGGATCAAATAAATGTCGGATAAATTTGGCCAAGATATGATTCCTAATTTATCAGAATGTTCCTACAGCCGCCCTTTGACGATTCGATGATTACGACTGGTTGCATTCTCTAATTTGTAAACGCTATTACATATTTAGAAAACTGTTGTCATGAAGAGTACCTAGCCGGGAAAGATTTTCACTTACAGCCAAGTAATCAGGAAGTATTCCATGGAAATGATGCGGCTTAATATGTCCAATGAAAATATCACACATGACATAATACAACACCAGCTAATTGTGCACCTAAAAGTCAGGGTTTTCATTTGAAATTGGTGTATTAATACTCTCCCGTCAATGTGACTGACCAGAAAATATGATTTATCGTATCAGGCAACTATTTATTTTCTTCTTTGATTCAATGTGGATGTTCTACTGTCTGTACCAAACTCTGGTAGTAACAATGTGCCGTCAATTCAGGGACACACTTGAAATTCAGAGTAGTGTATGCAGCACTGTGTGTGGACACGCACCTAAAGTGTCATCACTGCTGTAGCTGCTAGTTATTTTGGACGTTCCATCATGAAAGGCCGTTGCAATTGTGAGCATATGCAACAATGCATAACAGTATCCGCTTTCTTCATGAGTCAAAATGTCATAGCTCAGTACTTCTCAGACTTCCAATGCTTGCGACCCAATATTCAATCGTAATTTTCATCGTGCCCCCTCCGTACAATAGTATTAAATTGAATAATACTATGACGTTAAACATACAATACGACTTAAACCTCTTAAGCCCCCAACGTATATAAATGTATCGTTCAGCCGCTGCATTTATTAATCTCAGACATATATATATACGTCTTTCCGCAGTTATATCTTTCCTGTGAACTCGTATCCATTAAATTAACCCGAAGGCTTTAGAAAGCAATGAAATGGCATCCCCTGCGTTTGCGAAGGATTCACTTATACCAGAGAATTTGATTATTTATTCCATATCTACCAACCACCCCTCAATACACCACATTTGGTTACCTGCGTGCTAAACAGGGACATTTGAGAGCGAATCGCATAATTTTTAATCGGCATTTAAGAGATTAATTATAAACCGTGCAAATTATCAAAATAAGTGTTAATGTTGGCATATAATTTTATATATGACCGATCCATAGAGTCACAGGTAATTATTAAACGTGTCCATTATTTTGTATTGTTACGTTAATTATAAAATAAATTGTGCACTACTGATACATCTATAAGTGTACTAGCCGTTACCCCCGCTTCACTGGGTATTTAACTATGTTGTATAAATGTATACTGTTTACATACATATGAATTATTGATATCTAGCATTAAGAATTCGATTGTATTGATAAAAAATTTATAGCTGTAACTCTCGCCTCTTGATATGAAAAGGACATATCTTAAAATATCTAATTTCGATTTTCGATTTATATCTAAAATAGAAGTAGAAAGAGTTTTTGCACTCACTCAACCTAATACTCAAGTCGATTTCCACCAAAGCAACTTTCAGTGGATCTCTATTCCATAAAATAAACATGCGTGCTAAATTTCCAGTCTAAATCTAACAGAGCAAAAACGAATTTTTTTCATCAATATCTCGTTGAGAGCATTCTTAGCGGATTCCAATTCAACAAAAGAAGCATGCTAACCAATTTTTTTATTATTATAGTCTTAGTAGTTAGAAAACGGGAATGTTATCAATCAATACGCCCCAATAACTCTACACGCTCCCCTGGAGTTGATTTCCGTAAAATCCATTCTTAGTGGAACTCTATTCAACTAAAGAAAAGAACTCAACAAATTTCAAGTAAATAAATTAAATTCAAAAACAGGAGTTTTTCTATAACACGCTTCAATTCCTCGTAACCCCACTCCTTTGGGGGTCCGTTTTCACAAAAAACTTTGTAAAATAAACTTTATTCCATGAACGGAACATACATTCTACTTTTTAAGCAGGTGTGTCTATTAGTTGAAAAGCGGAAATATTTATCTATTACGCCACTTAATCCCACTCAGTGACCCTTGGGGATAAATGTTCCCCAAAACTATTTTGTAGCGGATCTCTACACCATAAAAGGAATTCGCTTACAAAATTTTAAGAATGTATGTAAATAGTTTAGAAATAGAAATAATTATCTATAATGCCCCTTAAGACCCTACAAACGATTTTCACAACGCCTATCTTATAGCTGATCTATACTCAATAAATGCGATCAGCTTTCTCTATTTCGAGATTTTACGCCTAATAGTTTAAGAAAGGAGTTAATTGCCTATAACGCCCCTTAATTCTCCACAACGCCACTTGGGGACAATTTTCACAAAACCCATTCTGTAGGGGATCTGCACTCTATGAAAGGAATCTGCTTATCAAATTTTAAGACTGTACGTCAAAACGTTTAAAAATGGAAATTATCTATAACGCCCTTAAGCCCCCGTAACGCCACTTAGGAAACGATTTTCACAAAACTTATCTTAAAATGGATCTCTACTTAATGAATAGAATCAGCTTACTAAATTTCGAGATTTTAGTCTAATAAATTAAAAAAGGAGTATTTGCCTATAACGGCAACTTAATTCTCTACAACGCCACTTGGGAGTTAATTTTGACAAAACCCATTTTGCAGCGGATATGTACTCTATGAAAGAAATCCGCTTAAAAAATTTTCAAAACTGTACGTCTAATAGTTTAAAAATGGAAATAATTTTGTATAATGCCTTTTATGCCCCCGCAACGCCACTTATGAAACGATTTTCACAAAACCCATCTTATAGCGGATTCCAATTCAACAAAAGAAGCATGCAAACCAAATTTTATTATTGCAGTCTTAGCAGTTCGAAAACGGGAATTTTGTCTGTCAATACGCTCCAATAACTCTCCCCTCTTCCCCTTGGAGTTAATTTCCGTAAAATCCATTCTTAGTGGAACACTATTCAACTAAAGAAAAGTGTTCAACAAATTTCAAGTAAATGAGTTAAATTCAAAAGCAGGAATGTTTCTATAACACGCGTTAATCCCTCGCAACCCCACTCCTTTGGGGGTCCGTTTTCGCAAAAATCTTTGTAAAAGGAAATTTATTCCATGAACGGAACATACCTTCTAATTTTCAAGCAGGTGTTTCTATTAGTTGTAAAGCGGAAATAATTATCTATTGTGCGCCCTTTAATCCTCTCAATGACAATTGGGGATCAAATTTCCCCAAAACTATTTTCTTGCGGATCTCTACACCATAAAAGGAATTCGCCTACCAAATTTTAAGACTGTACGTCTAGTAGATTAAAAATGGAAATAAATATGTATAACACCCCTTAAGCGCCCGCAACGCCACTTAGGAAACGATATTCACAAAACCCATCTTACGGCATATCTCTACTAAGTGAACGGAATCTGCTTACTCAATTTCAAAATTTTAAGTCTAATAGTTTAAAAAAGGAGTTAATTGCCTGTATAACGCACCTTAATTCTCCACAACGCCACTTGGGGTCGATTTTCACAAAACCCATTCTGTAGGGGATCTGTACTCTATGAAAGGAATCCGCTTATCAAATTTCAAGACTGTACGTCTAATAGTTTAAAAATGAAAATAATTTTCTATAACGTTCCTTATAAGCGTCCGCAACGCCACTTAGGAAACGATTTTCACAAAACCCATCTTATAGTGGGTCTCTACTTAATGAATGGAATCAGCTTACTAAAGTTCGAGATTTTACGTCTAATAGTTTTAAAAAGTAGGTAATTGCCTGTAACAATACTGAATTCTATACAACGCCACTTTGGAGTAGATTTTGTCAAAACCCATTTTGCAGCTGATCTGTACTCTATGAAAAGAATCCGCTTACCAAATTTCAGGACTGTACGTCTAATAGTTTAAAAATGGAAATAATTATCTATAACGCCCCTTAAACCCCCGCAACGCCACTTAGGAAACGATTTTCACAAAACCCATCTTATAGTGGATCTCTACTCAATGAATGGAATCAGCTTACTAAATTTTGAGAGATTTTATGTCCATTAGTTTAAAAAAGAAGTTAATTGCCTTTAACGCCACTTAATTCTCTGCAACGCCACTTGGGAGTCGATTTTGTCAAAACCCATTCTGTAGGGGATCTGTACTGTATGAAAGGAATCCGCTTACCAAATTTTTCAAGACTGTACATCTAATAGGTTAAAAATTTAAATAATTATGTATAACGCCCCTTAAGCGCCCTCAACGCCCCTTGGATGTCGATTTTCGTAAAAATCGTTATGTAGAGAATCTCTACTTTATGAAAGAAATATGTGTATCAAGTTTCACGTCTGTAAATCTAATAGTTTAGTAATGGAAATAATTATCTATAACACCCCTTAAACCCCCGTAACGCCCCTTGGGGTTCGAACTTTGCAAAACAGTTCTTAGCTGACGTCTATTCCATGAAGGGAACCTACCTACCAAATTTCAAGTCTGTAGGTTTAATAGTTCCGGAGATATCGTGATTAGTCAGTGAGTCAGTCAGTCATTGAGTGAGTCGCTTTTCTCCTTTATATATATACATATAGATTATATTGCAAATGAGTATTTTATTTTTTATTACGTCAGAATGAATGTATTTGTTTACTTTTAGTAAGTTAATAAATTTTAAAAGATTTTTTTTAAACTTTTCAAAAGGCTCGCTCCTCCTTAGTAGAGTTATGACGCAACTAGGATGGCGCGCCCCATAGTTTGAAAAACACTGTCATACCTGATAATCCGCTTGCCAGTGATTGTCATTTCATCATTAGCATACCACTATGGATAAGTACTGACAATGGCTGCACATGAGCAACCCACCAACCACATCATTTTATAGTTCATGTTCCCAGGCGCTTAGTGGTAGCTATTTGACATTTAATGAAATCAGATAAATTAGTTACTTTTTCACGTTAAGCATTCTACGTATAGAAAGGTTATGCATGGGCATTAAACAGGTATAGGAAATAATAGGAGCACCCAATTAAAAATCAGTCGTCCTTCAACCGTCCAATAAATGGTCGTCATGTTTCGCGTTTGCTACTTAGTGGCGGTGAACGGTCAAACATTTGACAGTGTGAGGGTTGCATGATAAATTTCTATTCACATCAAAGCGTAATTATGTCCGGCCTCTCCGACGTGAAAAGAAGAATGATATTTCGAAATTACCTTACTGGAGTGTTCGTGTCCCTAACAGCCAATCTTGTAGATTTTTCAAAAGATAACTGTGTCAAGGGTAACAAAGTCCTACACAAACCTGGATAAAATGTCTTTTATGAAACACAAGTATGAGTGAAAGTCAAAGTTGAATGATAGTGAGAGACGCGTGTTGAAGAGAATAATCACCCGAAAACGCAAGGTTACGCGCTGTTGCAGATAACATCAGGAATGACTACCCACATTCAGAAAACTGTATCCTTGAAAATCATTCAATGGGAGCTGTATGATGCGAACATTCATTGCTGAGTAGCTTTTTCAAAACCGTTATCTTCTGCTCGGAATGTTATGAAGAGACTAGAATGGTACCGAGAGAGAGATGCCTGCTAAACTGGACACATTTGGAATAGGAACCAGTCATCAGATCTGATGAATCTTTATTTACATTTGTCCAGACCACCGGACGTGTGTTCGTCTGGTGAACATTTGCAGAAGCATTTCATGTTGACTGCCTGGTCCCAACCTTAAACATGGATGAGGTTCTGTAATGATGCGAGGCGCAATATCTTCCCATTGATTGAAGCTTATCGTTGTTCATCAGAGAGATTATTACAGGCGACCATATTATCGAGGCATTCTTGTAGATCATCTTTGCCCTATGTTTCAGACTCTTTCCGGTCGAACGTCCTTAGTTCCAAGATGATAACGCCCCTGTTCACACGTTTTGCTGTTATCAAACACGATTACATGAGCAGGATGATAAAGTGCAACATGTAAAATAGTGTTCCTAGTCACCTGATTTGAACATCATTGAATGCCCATGGGGTATTTTAAGAGGACAAAGTTCGTGGTCAGTTTCTCCATGTACACTATCTGGATTAGAGATGACGCTGCACGAGAAATGAGTGCGAGAATTCCGATGAGCTTTGTTCAAGACCTTTATTTGTGAATTTCACTTCAAATGAAAGTTATTTTTGAGGCCAAAGGTTGTCCAATTCCTTACTAATAAAATAATTTCACTTTTTCATGGTTTTTCCTATTATTTTGCACTTTACCTGTACATTCACTCCTCATCTAAATATGCATCTTTGTTTTGTCAATGGGAGAGTTCATTTCTCTACATGATGAGTAAACATAATTTAATGGCTCTTCTTTCTATAAATCATGCTCATATAGACATATTGATCGGATATTTGGCCTTTGTTAAAATCTTATTTTCATTGCAGAAGTCTAAAATTATTCTAATGATTTGCTTTTATAATGTAACATATTTTCTTTTATATTTTTTGCAAGGCAAAAAAATCACTTTGTCATAAAAAAGTATGATACAAACCTAATCATGCCGAAAATATAATAAACCATTAAAGTTTTTATAAATTTTTAATATAAATTATTGTTTTCATATCTTACTAAGTGAGTATTAAAAATTAAAGAATATAATTTTTCGGAAAATGTTTTATTTAAACCGGAATTCAATTTATAATTAAATTCTCGTTATTATTAGCTTTTTTCGGTTTTGGAAGGTAAAAAAAATATGTATCATTTAATTGTTAAAAATAATGAGACAAATCTAGATTGAAATGAGAAGTTTTATTTTTTTGTTATTAAATAAATTCCATTTCAATCGGTTCAAAAGCATTGCTAAACATAACATCTAAATATTTACTTAAACATTCTCCAATGACTAAAAAAATTTGGATGAAACAGCTCTCTTTAATATAAACGGAAAAGCAAGTTTTCTAGAATAATTCTCTCTCTTTGAAGTTTAATTTCTCTCTTTGTCAGTTTAAGCCTTTAAATCAGTCATTCTAAAAAAATTGTATTAAATTTTGGGTACTTCATCAGGTACAGAATGATATTTTTATATTATTGAAATATTCTAAAGCTTTTTACGTTTTAATTCACTTTTTATGCAAAATAACTACTAATTCCTTGCATGTAGATAAATAGATAGATATTTATAAAGTAAGCAAACAGTTTCTAAAACTTATTATTTATAGGAGATTATATGAAGTATTATACTATATAATATTTATTTTTCAGTACTCTGTTTGAAAGGACATTTTATACTTTTGAAAAGAATGATGAAAGACATTTTTTAAATTCTTTCTAATTAAAGATTTGAATGTTAGCACAGTTAATTAAATTTTTTTCGCTTTATATGTCCTGTGAATAGGATAAAAATACTTTCAATTGTTTCTTCTAGTTTTTAATTTAGAACAAATAAAAAAAAGCTTTACAACAACAAATGTTTTTTTTTTAATTTTTTTAAGAAATATCTATTAGTTATCATAATTCGAAATTCAGAACATCATTAATTTTGAAAATGTACTATTTTGGAAAAGAAACAAAAACTTTTTTGAAAACACACAATTATTTCATTTTTAAAATGATGAAATAACAAGAACATATGATTTTTAACCGACAATCGCCTTTTCAATGTAGGTGGAATAATTTAATCTTTCAAATTAGAAATTTTGCATTTTTTAAGAGTTAATCCAAACTCCAAAAAAGTGTAATGGCGTACTAAAACTAATTAATTTTTTTTCCTATACACAAATTCAATTCCCTTTCCTTCGAATTACATTTTGCTCTCAAACTTTGCTGAAGGACTTCAGTATTTTAAGTTGTTAATCTCTTTTTTTGTCTATTTTAATTTATTTCCATGAAAATTAATTAGGTTTTTTTAATCCAAATTCATAAAATACTATTTTAGACATTTCCCAGGAATTTGAAATATATTTATTTTAATAATACCGAGTAGTAATTTATTAGTTTTTATTTACCAAACTACAATAGAATTTATTTGCTTTATCACTGCTTGCACTGACAGAACACATGGAGTTATCCTTACTGCTGACATAAAACGCACAGCAGGTAGTGGAATACTAATAAAATATTAGTTCAGTTTTAAATTAATTCTTGTATTGAAGAGCCCAGTTTATTCATTTGATGGAATCTTTCCAACAACTAAACAGAAATTTTTAATTTATCAAAATTAATCAGCTGTCAGATGAAAAATATAACTACAATAAACCGGAACTTAAACTTAAGGTATCCGACTACCCTAAATATGTGAATTTTATCAATAATTGACAAATCTTTTAGGATTTCATTTTATAGGTCATCTTATTAGCTTTACAAAAATACCAAGTATATTAAATTCTGTATTCACTATAGAATAAAAACAACAAGTGTCTTAGTTAAAGAAGATGACATTACTTTAAGCTAGAGATATCACACTTTCAAATGCATTTTATCATAAATGTGTGTGTGTGTGTGTTTTTGAAAATGCTTAAACGGGGACAGTTATTACTCAAAAAGTTTTGAAAATAATTAACTAACAATTTTGTGTATGTTCTGTATAATAGTAGAAGTAATTTAAAGTATCCGACTACATTCAGAACCGTGACTTTGCAAAAGCGTATAAATGCATAATATTTATGATATTTAGTGCTAATTAGTTTAGAAAACTTATATAAAATTCTTTTAAGAAAATTATTAGAATAAAAAATTATTTAAGTACAAAATTTTGACAAAAAATGAACATCGAATGACCAATTTTCAAAATATTCTCATTTTTTGAAAAAATTTCTATTATAATAATATTTTACCTGTATATAGCTCAGACCTATGTACAGAGGCTCAACTAGAATTTTTGAAATATATATTTTAGAAGTGGGCTTATCCATGTCTTACGACAACATAAGGAAGACATTTTAAGAAAAAAACGCCGATAATTCTTCAAGTGGTTGTAACTCTAAAAATAATGGGAATTTTTCAAAAAAAGTAGTTAAGACTCTCTGGAGAATTTTTTACTTTATATAAGCACAATATTTTTATTTAGAAACATTTTTTATAAAGGGGGAACATTTTGAAAAAAGGTTATTCTAAGTTATTTTTTTCCAAAATATTGTATTTAAAAACACTTTTTTTGTCAAAATGACCTTAATACCATTTTCTACATGTATTCTAATCTAAGTGACTTTAAATATCATGAAAATTATCCATGTATGCTCTGTTTTAAAATCACGGTTCCGAACGTAGTCAGGTACCTTAACCTTCAGATTTATAAACCACTTTTTTGTTACAAAATTTGCAGTCTCATGTGAATAAAATCACGGTTTTTTTAAGCAATTTCTTGTAATTATTAAGATAAAATACTTGAGATTTTACAAAAATTAAAATATCTCTTTTTCTGAGCGTCATTTCAAAAATGAACAGTAAAGCCACACATCAAATTTGAAAATTTGTTCATAAATATTTTGTACAGAATGGGCCCCGTTTATGTAATTTCTTGTAAATTGCTACCATTTTTTTCCCATATTAATTATAATAATTTTATGTTATCCTCTTAGTTTTATTATATTTTTTTCTTAAAATATACTAAATGTATTTAAAACCATGAAAAATCCCCATGCGTCAATTTTTTTTTTTTTAAAATGTTATCACAAGTTGTTGGATACCTTAATAGGAATTTAAAAAGTCATAATTAAAATTTCAATAGAAAAGTATTCCAAATCTTGGTGTTAATCTGATATTTTAAAGTAGTATAATAAATTAATGCACAATTTAAGTTCGACAAATGAGGTTTATTACAATTAATTTTCTTATAAATTTTAAACCACGCTATGTAACTTTCTAAATGAATCTCTATCATTACAAATAAAACATATTGCATTGCCACATTACAGATGAAGGACTGATATTGTGAATTTTACCACCTTCAACAACGTTCTCATGGAATAAATTTATCTCTAAACCAGCGTTTCTAAAACTGTGGAGTACGCACCCCCCCCCCCAAAGATGGGCGTGATAACTCTACTAGGAGGGCACGAGCATATTAAAAAGTCAAAAACAAAATATTATTAATTTACTGAAAGTAATCACACACATATGGAATACATTATGATACATTAAAAAATAAAATACCCATTTACAATGATCTAATACACTATAAATCTATAAATATATCCGTATTGCACAATGCATTTTATAATTAATTTAACAAACTAAGTTAAGAATAAGTTTAACAATTATCAGCAAACCATGCTCTTGTCGCTTTTAAAACTATACGCAAAAATTAATATTAAGTTATCTTTAAAATTAGTCTCTAAACTGCCGATTAAAATTACGCAATTCGCTCCCTAATCCAACCGTTTTGCTCGTAGATGCGCAAATATATTGTATTGGGGGGGAGGGAGAGAGGAATAAAAATAATCAAATCCTTCGCAAATATTGCCAAGGTCCTTTTATTGCAATTTAAAGCCTTCGGAATAATTTCATGTACATCAATGCATAGAAAAGATTGTACTTCGGAAAGACGTATATATACGTCCGGTGCAATTAACGCTTTTGGGTGACGTTTATATACTCCGGTGGCACTTTATATGTTAAGGGGTCACAGGGGTGTTAAAAATGTTTCGAGAGCACAAAATACAAACAATTTTCGACTAGAAATAATTCTTTGAGATTAAAATGAAATAATTTGTTCTTTCACACATTTCTTATAAAGGAATAAAGTTTCAAAAAAGTATAAAATATCTAAAATATAATCATAATTTTAAAAATATTTAGCACATAAAAATAAGAAAAAATTTTGTAAGAAACAAATAGTAAGTTTTACGACGCGCATGATATTTTCTGCAATAATAATTCTAATTACTAGCAATAAGTTGATTTATGAAGTCAAATATATCCTTATTACATGCTAGCCTATCTTATATAAATAAAATAAATAAAATATTTTTAAAAAAATACATTTTTTTAAATTTTTTTTTTAAAAATTCAATTTTTGTTGAAATATTTCAAAAAATTAAAAATTTATAATACTATAAATAGCTAGAATTTGAAGATTATGATAGAATTTATAATTCTGCAAAGTTTTATACATCAAAGTATGATAGTTTTTGAAACGCAATGCGCGTAATTGAAAAAAACACAAACTGAGAAAAAGGGCTTTAAAGTTTTAAAATTGAATTTGAGAAAATAAACCTAAAAATTTACATGCTAAAATGCTCCAGGATCATAAGATATACCTTCCTGTTCCTGAAACAGCTCAATTTCTTTACTCTTTTTAATTTTCTTGGCACTGCGAGCTTCAAAAGATGATTCTAAGCGCCTCTGTCTTGACGTAAAGATTCGACGATTGTCACGTTCAGCCAGAGACACACAAACATTTCTGTTAATTTTCAAGCCAAATTTCTCTAAAATAGTAATTAGTATTTGATTTACATCATTAAAACACTGGTTGCTAGATTTGCAGCAATCTCTGCAATCTGAAGACTAGAACCAATTGTCTTAGGACAAATCTTCCAAATTAATGAATTTAAACTTTCATTAGGATTCTGTGTCTTACCTCCTAAACAGGAGTGCCGGATGAGATAAGTCTGCAAATGCAGGCTTAATTACATCTCGAACAGCTTTAGCAACTGAGGGTTTGTGTTTATAATTTTGTAAATTATTATTAATTGCAGCATTATATACTTACACCATGTATTTGGATTTGTAGGACAAAACCAGTGCATCGGTTCATCATCAGTGCTGCAAGAATGACCCCAAACAGCCCAAATGGCTTTCCGCATTTCCTTTACACTAGTAGAATTGCATCGAATAGCATTATCGTAGTAATGCGCAAGTTTATCAATTAACCCTCTGACTGGATGACCCGCTAATTGAATTTCACTTCGAAAGCGATCTACTTTTTTAAAGCTAGCTACTCCGAAAATGCTCCGATAAATTTCGCGAACCGCTTCAAAAACGAATGGCAGTTTAGTGCTTTCCCCTGTTAACGCCGCAGGAGGTCCCGCTTTGGAATTTTTTTTATGCCTTTACAAATTTTAAATATGTTTTTCTCAGATTTTTAATTTTGAAGATGAGAGTGTTTTCTAATCCCTAAGGCGTTTTTCCTGTTCAAGATAGAGTCTTGAAATATCTTGTAAATGTTCCCTTCCATATGTTCTATAACAGTTCATATGGATTTAGGTCTGAGAGCTCTAGTTATTTTTTAAAATATCTTAATGTTAATATTTAAAAAAAGTTGGGTTTTTTCCCGGTTTAGCCATAAAAATAATTATTAAAATTCAACAAAGAGATATATTTTAAATTTTATACTTTTTGTTTCCAATAATCAAAGAAATATTAATCACTTACAATAATTAAATATTTTTAATAATTTAACATTTTAGAAAAGTTTTAAAAATTTCAAAACTGTTCAATGCTTTAAAATTGTGAGATATTGGCTTGTCAAACTAACCTATTGTTTTCAGAATCAATATAATAGTATACATTGAATATAAAACATAAATTAATTTTACTGTGACAAACTGTTTACGGCTTCTACTCATATTGTAAAAAGAATGAAAGATAAATATATAACATAGTGGCAGTAAAAAACACATTCATAATATGTTAAAATCCTGTCCCGATACAAATTTCAATGCATTTTCCAAACTGTAGCTAAAAACAATTATATGTTTATTAAGACAGAAATAATTGATATTTAGATATATTTTTCCTTATTAAGTACATAATGAATAATGGCAAGGTAATTTGTAAAATAATGAAAGATTTTAATGAAGAAAAAAGCCAGACATAATTTTAGATAGTTAGAAATTTAATTATATAATACACAAATATGCATGTTTTAAAAGAAATAAATTGGCTAAGAAAATGAAATTTACTAAAAATATCCTGAATAAAGTAAATCAGATTTCATCCTCAAATACATATAATTGTAAGAAAAGGTTTTATTCAATTTACAATTAGTTATAAAAAATCTTTTTTAAAAAATAATTTTAACAGGTATAAATAGCAAAAAATATCAAAGAAGTATGAGAAAGACACATACATGTCGTTTACAGAAATGTCACAGTGTGATATTTTTCGAAACACGGCACTGCACACACAGTCCAACATTACAGTCTTTACATTGAAAACGAGTTTTTGATGTTTAACGACTAAATCGTAAATATAAGAAACAACAGTCAAATATCTCGAGTGCAGAAGGCGCTCGCTGATATTTGAGTGAGAAAATGAAAGCAGCATAAAATGCGACCTCGTTTGAATTATATCTAATGTGCATATTTGGAACATTTTAGCGTACTCGAATTAACTCAAGAGCACACGTCAAGGGTTTATATTGCATTCTAAGTCAACACGGTGGCTACTGACGAGCGACTACGTAATTTGGAATCGCGGTTAAGTGACAAGGACGATACCTGAGCTGATAACTCCCCTTCCAAACTTCCACATCACACCAACGTGAGGACTTTTGACGTCGACGTGTTTAACGTGCATCAGCTCCTCTTCAACGCTAAACTTTTGTGGTACCAGGGCTCGAACACTGGACACGAGTTCATAACCACGACCATCAGGCTACCGTGGTCGCAAAAGAAAATAGCAAGTTTGGAAGAAATGTAATGGAGAAGTATATTTGAAGAAAAAACTTCAAAACTTAACGAAAAACCAAAATATCAAAATTTATTTTAGGAATAATAGTGAATATAACTTCGTACACCTAAAACCACTTTACGCAGTGTATTTTGAAAGTGAACGTTTCCCCTTTTAGAGAAACTTACTATAATTATGTCAAATTCCTTTCATTTTGCTCTAAGGGGATCCCCGAAACAACGTAATTTATTTGAAACACAAAATTACTTATGGTTGAATCTAATACAATTCCCTACAAAATGAATGAAAACCTTTCTTTATCATATAAATTGTGTTTGAATAGGAGATGGTTAGTTAATAAGAACATTTAAAACGTGTCGGCAATCTATGGACCTGTGGCACGTGGTACAATTCTTAGTGGCACTCAGCACTACTCTACAAATTTGTCAATTCTTGAGTGGATGGAAGTTGATAATAGACCTTATTTGACAAACATCTTCTGAGTTATGGACATTTATGGAACTACAAAATAATCTGAAAGATAATTCTAAGGATAAATTTACAGCTATTTTGTAAATAATTGAGTGTTATTGCTAGGGGATTTAATTGTTGAAAAAAGAAAATTGCATATACTCTGCTTTCCACCTATGTGATTCGGCATATCAAAGTAAAAAATCTTTCCTAATATGAAAAATATTTCGACTCCGCAAAGAAATTGTTTAACAACTGAATGCTCAGAATCGTGTCATGCATTATACCCCTGGTTTTGCGATATGAAAGAAGAGTCGTGAAAGAGTTAATTCGCATTACAATTTTTATTTAACTATAATGAAGGGAATCATTTATATTTCACTTTATCTATTTCTTATTTAAGTAAATTTGTTGGAAACATACATTTTTAATTTTTTTTTTATCTTTGTTGAAGAAATAGTAACATTTTATATTGTTTATTTTTATGTTAATAAATGTACTTTATTGATCCATAATTAATATAAAATAAAGCTGTAAATCTAAATTATTTACCTCTATTCTTTAAATCTGTAAATATTACTGTAAGAATCGAAGGATTTCAAAAATTTCCTACTATGTGGCACGCTGAATGATACTGACAGATTGGTTTGGCACGTCTTAGCTACACAATTGCCACCCCTGATTTAAAATGTTGGGTAAGATAACCATTATATTTTTAAAATTTTATAAATATACAAAATGAGAGTATTTTGTCAATACATGTTTTAAAAGGAGTAAAGTTTACGAGAACGAAATAGAAAATTACGTTAAAATTATTGGTACTCTATCAACCGTACTTTTATATATATATATATATATATATATATATATATATATATATATATATATATATATATATATATATATATATATATATATATATATATATATATATATATATATATATATATATATATATATATATATATATATATATATATATATATATATATATATATATATAAGAAGTACGTCGATAGAGTACCGTAATTACTGCTAACTCGTGACAATGAATTGTAAATTAAGTTCACAATTTCTTTGTTATTAAAATATATAAAATTTTACATGACTTATTTTGTATTTGTTACTTTTTATATTCCTTACTGAAAACAACAAATGGGAGTTCATTACCTGCCAAAACTGCAGAGGCCTGGTTGTTTACTCCACAAGCTCCTACCTTATGCTTATACTGCCCTACTAAGTAAAAATGCCGTCTTCTGCTCGTCAAGATCATGGAATTGCAAATATTGTTTTCCATATATTTTAAATATTAGTTTTCTAACTTCTACATCAGCCTTTTAATAGTCTACACTCCTGCAAAGAAGTCTGAATTCAAATCTATAAAAACTTTTTATTCCCAACAATGTCATTTATACCTTTATTTTTTATAATCTATGAATGCGTTAAACTACTAATTTGTTATGGCGACTATTTAATATTAAATGCGAAAAAAAAACGAATAAGTTTCAGACTGAAACTTAAATTGAATTTTTCAAAAATTGTCATCGATATTCTCATAACTTTTACATATTGTCATTTTAGCATATCACACATCTATCTTCTAAGCAAAAATCTATTATAAGTTCATCAAATGTTTCAGCATATTTTTACTCATAACATGCAGTTTTCAACCACATTGTGAGGCCGCGGTAGCCTAATGGTCAAAGTAACGGACTCGTAGCTGACGTGTCATGAGTTCGACTCCAGCATCACTGAAGATCCGCCGTGTAAGGGAACGATGCTCAAGCGTCATCCTCGTCACTTGAGCATGGTTTAAAATTACGAGGTCCGTCGCCAAGTGAGTGAATATTAACGTCGCACTGTTCAGCTACACGAGGGCTTTTAGTGATGGACCTCGTAATTTTGAAAAATGATCAAATGACGAGGGCGACACCGAGCTGGCACCCCCTCTCCTAACTACCACACCACACCAACGAGAGGACATTTCAGCTCTCGATATATTTAACGTGCATCGCTGCCCTACACGGCGGGTCTTTTGTGGCACTGGGCTCGAACTCGAGACATGCCAACCATGATTCGATACATTGACCACCTGATACCCCGGCCACAGGACCGTCGCCAAAAGCCCTCAAGGAGTTGAGTAGAGATGAGAGAGAGTGCGACTTAAATATCCCCTCACATAATTAAATTATATGGAATTTAAGGAATACTTGAAAAAATATTAGAAGTCGAATATATATATATATATATATATATATATATATATATATATATATATATATATATTAAAAAATTAATCATATGATAATTTTAAATATCCAAAGAATTATTCGTATTTATGGTAAATATATGTTTTTCAACTGAGTATGTGAGACACGCATAAATATCTTTTTTGAAATTCCAATGCAGAATTTTAGTGGAGCTAATACAAAATTCCTAGTTTTGCATGGTTAAGATTATAAAAATGTCCAAATTTTTTAATAACCTTTTCATCAGTCAACCACTAATGGAACATGAATGATGAGGGATTATGCATAAATATATATTTTTTTAACTTCAATTTAAAAAGGATCTTTATATTTATTTATATGCACAAATGTTAACTCTAAATTTGTCCAGATGCTTTTAAGTACTCTTTATTTGAAGATTCAAGTTAAAAAATATAAACTTGAAATTAAAATTCTCTTTGAATGAAATTAATGTTTAGACATTCAAAATTCATATATAATTTGTTATCTGAACAATACAAAACACGAGATTCTATGTAAGATGCCCTGAATATCTGGCTTTAAAATTATGAAAAACTAAAAGATTTAAATAGGGTTTTTTTTAACAATACATATAATTTTTTTTGCAAATAATGTAATACAGAAGCTTAAAAATTATTCATGTTTAGAAGTGTCCGAAATTTTAAAAGATTTTAAATTTTGAACCTTTTTTTTTATTTTTTGACACATAACAAAATAATCATTTTTAAAAAAAATCCCTGAAAGTATTGATTAAAATAAAAAAAATGAAACAGTAAATTATCCTCAATGTTTTAATATATAATTTGAATTTAAATACTACAGATATTTTTTTTTTAAAACTTAGACATACATTATAAAAACTTAATTCCATTTGAGAATTTTAAGGTAAAGAAAAAAATGAGAATTCTCAAATCGTTGACTCGCTATTTGTGTACACTTTAGGTTGAAGATTTTACGATTGCCACAGGAAACGGTGTCCCCGTTGTGACCATAAAAGTTTCCTCTCAATGCCCATTGTGTCTCCCCGACCGTCTCTAATTATCTTTCAAAATCGTAAACCTTTAAAGGGGGAAAAGAATTCGGAAAAATACCACCTTACCGGTTTTGAACACATTACTTGAAGGGGAAAAATCTTTTTGGTTCATTTTTGGTGAGTCCCCGGCCTTAGGAAAAATTCAGTGTGGTCCGTTTTCGAAGCTATCCGTTTTAAACTATCAGTTAACCTACCTTTACCGCCAATAGTTTTACCATCAGATAATTTCTTTTTACTATATACTAATTTAAGCTTCCTAAGTCTTGTACCCAATCTCTTTTGCACATGGCCTATACATTCTATTTTCTGAATAAGATGGTCATCGCCGTATGGCTTGTTTTCAGAAAGGGCATTGAATGTTTTTGTGTCGCCGTCTCCTATGTAGTTCGAATATTTCAGGTTGTGAAGCTTTTCTGATCGATTAAAAATCCTCAACATCCCGTCAACCTCCATCTTACCAGCAGAGCCAGAATAATTTTTCTACATGAAATCTTATGCGCTCTTTGCCATTTATTGTACTTGATACCAAACTTTACCCCTTTATAACTGTCGCATCCTTTTTAAAATGAGGACAACACTTCCCTATCCAAAACCTTACCTGTTTCGGCCCCTATTACAGTACATACTCCAATCAACGGTGAATGTCCTCTTGTTTTCCAGGTACCATCACCACTTACCGTTAAAAGGTTATCAGGTGACGCAGAATTTTCTTCGACAGCTGCCCTTTTCATGCTTTCTTCAGCGACTTCCTTCATAACACGTGAAAGTTTATTATTAATAACATCATATGATTTTTGTTCAACAGGATTAGGAAGACTCATTACAGCACAAAAGGTTTTTAATTACTCTAAACCTTGGCCTATGCATCTCATTGCTAAAATAGATCTTCTGTTAATTTCTGGAGCATTATTTTTATTCCCAGTGTTTTCACAGCTTGAAAAAGTACAAACACTCCCAGTTTTTACAACGTATTTCAAAATTCGAACATAAACCACGAGTGGACTTTTCATTAATTATTAATGGTTTATGACATTTTAAACAACATGATACTGATAAAATAGAGCTAAAAGTTGAAATAAAATCAAAAATACGATATCCTTTGAAGTTTTCACTTACCTTAACAAGATTTGACTTTAATGAAGTCTGAATTCCTGAGATTTTATTACTGGAAGCACACTTACTTTTATCTTTCCTTTCTGCAACATATGTATGAGAACATACCTTCATGAATTGATTCCCTCTAAATCTTCTTTTCTTAGGACGTTTACCTGAAGGTCTACGATGAGTATTTTCCTTTTCAATCCAGAATTTTCAATTGTTTTCAATTTTGATAAACGGTTTTAAACAAGGCTGTTTTGAATTTCGATAAGTTATTGCAAACAACGTGCTAGCATTACCAAAACAGAATCAAAACACATTAAAAAAGCGTGTGTTGAGTTGCAAGCTTCCTTCTCAATTAAGCAAGTGTTTAAAATATTTCATAAGGCTTTTTAAAAACAGAAAAATAAAACGTATGCGGAAATCAAGAAAAAGTGGGTGTGGCATGTAGCCATTTAAACATTGTTATTACTAAATTGCTGTTTGGAATTTTTCGAATAACTTTCGAAGTTTTTGTGGTACTATCACGTGGTTGGTATTAAAATGTTCAAAAGAAAATGAGGAACAACATATATTTTTTACGAAAATTCGAAAAAATCCAAGATTAACACCCCTTAAAGTCGTCTTGAAACTTTAGTGTCAAAGTGTAGTATTATTGACTTTAATACATTGTTATAGAAAGGAATGAGGGCGCGATGAAAATTGTGATTGAATATTGGGTCGTAAATATTGAAAGTTTGAGAAACACTGCTCTAAACACAAGACTACTTAAAGTACACGAAAGCGTTTGGAGTACTCTTTTAAGAAATATCATACTAGAACATTATGAATGCCCTTTTTAGGAATCAATATCAAGGAATACTATTACTTATATGTGTGTGTGTGACACAATATTTCTTAAAAATATATATATAAAATTTACAAAAATCACAATTATAAGGAAAATTTCAGAAGTATTTTTGAAGTTCTTCAAAGCAATTATAGAAAAAAGTAATAAACACTTATATTGGTAAAATTATGACTAAAACAATTTAGATGCAATTATCTAGAGGATGTACTAAAATTTTAATACCTTAGGATTTAAAATTTTTAGAGCTGATGGAGTACATATTATAAGAATTGTAACAGCCTTTATGAGATTATTATTTAAATAACACAGGTCAACTGGTAAATCAAAAATTATTCGTACAATAAGAAATATTTCAGTTCAATTTGTAGAAAATAATATAAATATCAGGTTCAAAAATTGCTATTTAAATACATTCATAACATTTTGAGTTATCAGAATAGCCATAACTGATTTTGAACAATTTAAAAATACCTACTCTTCTGATTGATTAAATACCCATTACCAGTTTTTTTTCTAATTTCATAAATTTGCTCGTAACTTGGCCTCTAGGTAGCGTAGAAGCAATATAAAGGTATTTATTGTAAAGCCAAAAGATAGTTTAATTCAAAAAATAATAATAAAAAAATGTATTTTTAGCAAATTTGTGGTCATTTCAACGTGTTCGGACAACTTAAAAAAACTCTTTGCGTTCATGTTTATTTATTCTAAATTTAACAGGTCTACCATGTTCTGTTATGCTTAAAATTATTAATACTTAATATATATTTCAGCCTGTGATTCTTACTTTTTTATGATCTACCAATCCTAGAATGGTTGAAATCATCTAGTAAAAAAATAATTTAGTCCTCTTATTGATAAATCCATAAATAATTAATATGCTATAAAAGTAACACTAGACGCCATAAGCAGAAAAGCTAACATGCAGAAATAAATTAAAATTAAAAGTAATGTGATTTAAATTTTGGAAAAGGTTTACATTTTTTAAGCCGTTTTCTTGGTAAATATTTCGAGATATATAGCTGTTGAATGTTATTTATATAACTATTATTAAGAAGATTCTTCATCCACTTTCCTTATTAAAAATAAAAATTATTTTGCTGCAGTGGTCACCGAAAGATAAATTACATGTTTTTCAAAGGAGTCTCAATTCTCGAAGTCCTATCACACTTTGAAACAACATTTTTTTCAAGTTAATACTGAAATAAAATATGGGTTTTTAGCTTTTTAAATAATTTTGTATTTTGTTTCAACGTTTTTCAGCAGTGCTTCTCAAGCTTTCAATGCGTTTTCATGACTCTCTATTCAATCATAATTTTCATCGCACCCTCCTCCATACAATAACAATGTATTGAACTCAATAATACTATAATTTGACGGAGAATCTACTGTACGACTGTAACTTCTAAAGTGCCTACGGCGTAGATAAAAAATTCGCTCAGCCAAAGCATTAATTTTTAACGTATATATACGTTTTTCCGAAGTACGATCTTTTATGTGCATTACTATCCATAAACTTATTCTGAAGCTTTAGATGCAATAAAATAACATTGACAGTGTTTGCGAAGAATTTACATAATTCAGAGGATTTGCTTAATTATTCCTTTTCTCCTCCTCTCCCCTCCCAAAAAATATCACATGCCGCAATGATCCACAATGTCATGGAAAACAGGAGCATTGGGGAGCAAATCGCTTATTTTTTTAATCGGCAATTAAGGGATAAATTATAAACCGTACAAATTATCAAATAATGTTTGATACAATTCCATGAGAACAAAGGTCATTATCAAATTTGTTCTTAAGCTTAGTACTGTTAAATTAATTATAAAATACATTGTACAGCCTGATACATTTGTCCGTGTATTATATCAGTGTAAATGTATGTTTTATTTTTTATTATGTCAGAACGTATTTTGTTTGATTACAGTAAATTAATAATGTTTTTAAATAATTTTTTGTTTTCGACATTTTGAAATGCTCGCACCCTTCCATAGAGTTATCTCCCTCCCCCTTGGGAGCACACCCTATAGTTTCAGAAACGTCGTATTATAGAACTTTAGATGCATGTATTTTAAGTTAAATAGATTGCAAAGTCTTGAAACCAGAGAACGAATTTTTTTTAAAAAAAAAAAATTGAAAAATGCTGCATTCTGTGTAAATAGCTTTAAAGTCGTTGATTAATCCTTTTAGATGTGCTTAAGTTTAGAAAATTAACCCCCAATCAAGTTTAAACAAAGAACTTGAGTTGAAGTTAAGCATATGATACATGATAACAACCAATCTAAGATACGATCCACTGCTGTGAATACATATACAATGTAGCAAACTTTAATTGCTGCCTAGTTCCACTGAACATCCGATTCAAATCAACAAGCGTTTAATCAATTGCCCTATTGGCAAAGACAGCTGGTCCCATTATCAATACGCTTTTAGCTCTGGATGAAATACACAACATACAAAGATAAACTAGGCTACTCTAGAGAGGTATGGAACGTTCTCCAACCTATATGGTTAGACCTTTGTTCAAGTGAAGCGTCTGCAGAACAAAACACGAAATGCCAATGAGTGTTGCATTTGAATGATGCGTAAGGCAGTGTTTCTCAAACTGTAGGGTGCACCCCATGGGGACGTGATGACCCTGCGAGAAGGGCGTGAGCATATTTAAAAGAGGAAAACAAACGATTATTTAAAAGAATTATCAATTTACAGAAAGTAAACAAGCAAAATTAATTCTGACGTAAGAAAAACACCATATTTACACTGATATAATACACTTATAAATGTATGAGTACTGCAAAATGTATTTTTGATAACTAGCTATTCTAAATTAAGAAATGCTTAACAATTACCAGCTACTCCATGGGCTCGTCATATGTAAAATTATACTCAAAATTTAACATGTATCATGATAATTAATCCCTTAAATGTCGTATAAAGTTAGGCAATTCGCTCTGAAATGCCACCGTTTTCCACGTAAGCGCGAGTATGTAGCGTTTGAGGGGGAGGAGGAATAAATAAGCAAATTCTCTGAAATTAATAAATCCTTCGTAAACAATACCATGGTATTTTTATTCAATTCCAAATAATTTTATTGGGAGAAGTGTACATAATAGATTGTACTTCAAAAAGACGAATATATACGTCCGTGGAAATTAATGTACTATCTGAGCGAGAGGATTATATACGCGGGCGGAACTTCAGAGTTTAAATTCGTAGTGTAGCTTTAGTGTCAAACGGTACTATAAGGGGGGCGCGATGAAACTTATAATTGAATATTGGGCCGCAAATATTGAAAGTTTCAGAAGCACTGGTGTAAAGTGTGTCACGGTGTCATACATCTTTTCTTTAAAATGCCATTTGGGTTATTTGGGGCCAGAATTAATGTTAACTCTTTTACAACCAAATCCAAAAAGTGAAGTGTGAAAGAAAGATGCAAATTAAGAAACTTTTAAATATCAGAAGTTAGAGTAAGCGCGATGGTAATTTGTGGTAAGTGATGACAATTGGAGGAATGTAAACAGTCCATGGTTCTAGATTGAAGAAGTTTTGGATAACGTTACGTGGCGAAGAATAGTAGTTATACGCAATATAGATCCATTAATCAAGGTGCATACCATTGCATACGAGTTATCGTAAGACCTCATCTAAAACTAGTGTGATCGTTTACTGATACTATATCACGGTAGGATTGGTTACTTGAAATTAGGATCAGTGATTGCATTAGAATTGAATGCAAGCGATTCAGTTATTGATAGTGATCCGAGTTAGGTTAAGTCGTTATTATAAATATATTGTGAGTGGTGTGTTTTACCATCGTAGATTCTCTCACATAAATTATTATAGTATAATTTGTTAAAAGTTTAAGTTGAATATCTTAATAAAGGCATGCTAAGATAAAGTTTCCTTCTAGTTCTTTCGTTAATCCTACGCCTCTAGCTCACGCTGATACCCAAAGAGATAATCACCCTAGGAGGAATTATCACAAGTGTTAAAAATAGGCACTAGTGTATTTGAAAACCGTTAATTGTGTGCCATATGATTCAATGATTCAACTTAATTACTGCATTGAAATCTGACAATGTTTAGAAATTGAAAAACGTTGATGTTTCACTGAGATAGGATACCATTTTTTAGACAAAAGCTTGATTCTTGTTTCGAAGTAACAAGCTATACTTGCAACTCAGAAATGCTGCATGTTATAAAAGACAGTGAGAAAGAAAAAAACACCTTTTTAACAGCCAAGAATTAGATATTTGTAAACGTTTGATGTCGAATACATCTGTTGATACCTAGTTCATATTATGAAGGTTAATTTCTGTTTCCTTCGGCATTTTCTCAAAATTAAACTTTCAATAATTTATTGCCTCCTCAATATTGTACCCGGCGGGGAATGACAATAAAATGTGTAATGATATTGATTCAATAAAAACAATAAACACATCCTGGTTTTGTAAAATGCGTAAAATTTGTAATTAAGATTAAATATGAAAATCGTAAAAAAATTGTTTAATTCTGTTTCTACGATACAATATTTTCAATACAATGACAGTCTTATAAAAGGTTTAGTTCATAGAAGATTTCTACCTTCGTAATAAAATATGCAGAATAATTTTGCATTGATCCTAAGTTGAATAATGAAGTATTACATAATAGCCATTTTTCGGTTATTTTTACGCACAATTTCGACCAAGAAAAATATGATTTTATTTTACATTGGTATATGGTTTTTATGTAAATTTAAGTCTTTAGATATATCCAACCCCATGATGTTTATTTAAATCGATCTCTTACAGTATTGTTTTAATGCATCTAAATATAGGATAGCACTTAATTGTAATTTCATTGAGATTACCCAGGGAAGTAAAAATGCCTAAAAAGTCAATTGATGAAAGTGCAGAGAAATTTGATGAATGGAGATATTGTTTGAGGTGGGAATAAAAACGGTTTAAGCTAGTGCGCCGTTTCTGCAACTGTGGGGCACAACCACTGAGGGGGCGTGATATCCATGTAATGGGGGTGGAAGCTTATTCAAAAGTCGGAAATAAAAGATTTAAAATAAGTATTTATTTACTGAAAAAGTAAAACAAAGTTCATTCTGACATAATAAAAATTAAATACGCATTTACACTAATATAATATACAGGGTGACCATAATTAAACTGCAAGTGTTCAAGAGGTGCTGGAGAGAAAACTACGGGGAAATTCTAGTGAAATTTCTATTTTTATATTTTTCATTCTCTATTTATATAAAAGTGTTTTTTTTTCGTGATCATGTAATAAATTTATTACGTACTATCGCAACCATGCCAAGTTGGCTACTCCGAATTCGCATGAGTTGTACAAGCTGAATTGGCAACCATATGGTTTGTTTCATATAATAGCATACATTACTACAAGCTCTGGCCGAAAAATATCGCAATAATTAGACTGAAATAGTTGCATGAGAAGAAAGTCGTTGTCTCATACGAATACTCTTAGAATCAGCGGAACTGAAAACTCAACTATCCAGGAAGCTGCAAAAACTGAAGGTTTATAAAAATCTGAGAACTTAATCAATTAGGTTTTGGACTGTGCATCTTAAGTGATGCATTTAATTTAAAAACAGTGTCAAAAACAAACATTACAAAATAAATAAATAATCTACATAATATTTGTAAATCACACATTTACTATTTGAGTAATGAATATGAACAGTTGTATACTTTGTACAATGGGGACAGGTGTTATCTCCTTCCCTAAAGCCTCAATAAAATTTTAAAAAAATAATTTAACAAGTAGTATTAAAATGCATGTTTATATTGACTATCTATGTTAACGATAAGATTAAATTTAACTATAATAAATATACATTTAATTAACCAGAATTCATCGTTTATTTCGCTTCGTAAATATAACTTCAGAATCTGCAGTTGAAACGCAATACAATTCAAAAATGTTTTAAAGACCAATCATGGACGAAAAAAGTTATAAAGAATATAAAAGAGGCACTGTTTACCAATGGAATTTCACCCTTGTTGTGAAAAAGAAAACGAGAGCACACACACAGAGACAATTAACGAATTTCTGAGAACGGCTCTAATGTACCTTTGAGACTTAGAGGTGTGACAGTAAAAGTATCAAAAAACTTATAAATCTTGGGTGAAATATAAACAAATTCAACCGATTTTTTATTTATTTATTTTATTTTTATTTTTTGTTGGCTGCGTAAAATGCAAATTCATGTCTAAGAGATACAGTTAGTGTGAATAAAATTTTTATTAGTGGCTTCATTGGTTTCAAACGATTCGAAATGAAATAATGTAGAAAAACGAGTAAAGGATTTATTTTTTTCTAACGTCAAGGTTATATATATATATATATATATATATATATATATATATATATATATATATATATATATATATTAAATTGATCATGTTGTAAATGATTCTTACTTGACTTATCGTTATATAGATGATTTAATAATTTTTGGTAAAAATAGTGAATACAAACCAAATATTACGTTCTACCCTAATAATCTCAAGCTCCTTAAAACTTCAACTCTAATACGGTGGAATTCTTGGATTTAGACTTTCATCTTATATTAACAATAATTTACTCAGTAACATTTTTGACAAAAGAGATTCGTTTAGGTTCCATATAATTAAAATTCCTGTATGGAATAGTAACTTGCATATATCAATTTACAGAAATATCATTTTGAATTTTTTATTTAGAAATGATAACTTAACTACCCACAAAATAGATAAATACAATAATATAAAAAAAATTCAATGTTGTTTAGATCATGAATACCCTTCTAATTTCTTAAGAACTTATATTCATCACAAATACATTAACCGTCTAGCTACTTCTAATTCCAAAACCACCACACAACAATAGGATTTCAAAGTCAGCATGTTAGTGGTCTTGCTGTGAGGATTATATCATAACACTCATATCACAGATTACATTTTTTCAACACACATCTTGAACATCTTACACATTGTTGACAACCAACCAAATTAGAGCCTAGCAAATTTACATTTTTGACAATCAACCAATTCAAATTCTACCATATTTGATCGTCGTCTTTTTTGATATATGTCTTTGATTTCTGGTTCAAAAGCTAAGGTCAAAAGATGTGTTTATGTATACTCGATTTTGTTAATATTTTGTTAAATTATTTTTTGAAAAATACTTTTCTTATGTAATTGTTTTAGAATTTTTCTACTTTTCTTACGTAATTGTTTTGCGATTTTTCTACATTAAGAGTTTGAGAAAGTTTGTTACATAATAGTAGTGACTGGTTTTATCATACTCTCTGAGTTTTTACATACTCTGAATTTTTGTTTATTTTATTTGGTTTTTCCTACCGAGTTGCAAAGGGGGAAGGTTGACGCCTTTAAACTAGTTTAACCCCACTTATTCGGTCCTAAGTCCGAAATTGCTTTCTGACTCGCTAGGTTCTTCTTTTTTTGTAGTTTCTTTTTTATTTTTCTATAATTTTGATCTTCATGTTTAGCTTTTATATTTTTTTTACGCTATTTCTTGTTATGTTCATTATCTATTATTTCTTGTTTTTGATATATAATACAAGTTTCTTTCATATATATATATATATATACATATATATATATATATATATATATATATATATATATATATATATATATATATATATATATATATATATATATAATGTTTGTATTAAGGTAAATTTCGTATACCTGATTTTTGGAAGAAATATTTGATTATAAAATTTTTCTGTAAAACCTTTTTGCAAAGCATATGTATCTTTTACTATTAAATATTCAGTTATTTGTGTTATTATTTAATAATTCCTTACAAGGAAATATAAAAAGTTTACTAGAAGTATTAAAATGTTTTATGCTCTAATGCTTTTTCAAGCTATTTCAATCATCTACTACGAGCGTCAACATTAGTAATATTTTTATACCTGTTACATAATTATAATTTACATATTAAAATATTAATTGAGAATAGAAAATAATAAATGTTTCATTTAAAATTGTGTAACATTTTTGAAGTATCGTAAATACATAATCATTACATTTCTTAAGGAGAGTTGGAAACAACTCTCTCCCTCTATACTGACAATGTTAAATTGGCTGTTTTCGATGTACCTTTCCTCAAAATTTGTTTTATGTACATGCTTGAAATTTTTAGTACTATTAAAGTTCACCTCTCTCATTATACTAAAATGAGCTTTTAGCTAATTTTGAAATTTTTAATAAATTATGAAATATTTTATCAAACATTGCGAAATTTGACCCATTTTTTACTTAAAAAATTTGTAAAAATTAAATTTTTGAGTTTTTTACAAAAAGCTCATTTTAGTATGTATTAGACATCATTATCGATAACTCATAAAAAATTTACATACTTGTGAACAGTAGATTCTCAGAAAAGGTACATCGCACATTAAAATTTACATTTTGAGATATATTGATTTTAATGTTTATAGTGAGACTGCTTGGGGTCTTAAACACTGAAGGTCTCTCATCAGACAGGCCACCAAATCGAGACATATGTTCATGCACCTCAGCGCCCAATGGTCACGTATATTGGGATGGGCATAGTAGTTACTGGCCCTCATGAATTGTTGTGCCGTTGAGTTTAAATTTGAGCATTGCCTCTCTTTGGGGATACCCCTTAGATAAACATGTATTTCCACTCATTTGCAATTAAACATTTTTCTTTCAATTACGTTAATTTCAGAAGGAACTTTGATTTTTCAAATGTATTTGCTTAATAACGTGGATATTTGTGTATTATATTAAAATTTTGATCCATCCAAAATTACACGTTTTTTTGCTCCGCTGAAAGCTTTTAGACATTTAGAACTGATCTTACAATCCTTATACGTTTTATAGTAGTATATTAAAAGATGATAAAGACATTTTTACTACTGTGTTAGCTTTTATGCCTCGTTTATAAATATAAAAAATTGCTTTCAGCTACAGTTTTTAAAATGTACTGAAATAAGTGGAGTTATAGGATATTTACATATAATGAATATTTTTGACTGCAGTAACATATATTTATATTTCATTTTCTTTACAATTTGAATAGAAGTTGTAAGCTATTTTGCGATTAGTTTGATATTGAATAAAAACTCATAGGCTGTTTAATAGTAAAGTGTTTTATTTTGATACCAACATATATTAAAAAAAGGTTCATTTGCAGTTATATGATCAGCTTCAGTGATATTTAACTTTTTAAAAATAGTCTACACGTACGAAAACATTCTTTCAAAACCACACACCACATATCATACTGTCTTCCATACAACAGGAAATATTTGTTTATACTCAAAAAAATTTAATACAGGATACATTTCCAAATGTTAAAATTGTTTTTAAAATTTGGTATGGATACATTGTGGAACTGTCGGTTAACTTCACTGAACAAAATTGTTTGTTTGAAAAACAAAATTAATTAGGGAAAACTTTTCTCACAATAGAATTTGTAAGGACTGAATTGTGTGAAAATGTATTTATCGATGTCTGCCATTTTTCGTTGTAATAAAATAAACAGAAGGATAAGAAATTAAACTTGAGTAGAAAATAGTTAAAGTACTGTCATGCGCATTTGAAGAAGTATATCCGCCATTTCAATTAAAAATTATTGACTGAATGTGTGTTTTGCCCATCACAAATGCCGATGTAGAAAAGAAATTTTTATTTCATACAAGAAGTTCGAAAAGGAGAACACTAGGAATGAAAATTTAGATTTTTTTCCGAAAAATATTCAGTTAACATAAAAATATCATTTATATGATTTAATTAAAATAAATTAAAAGTATTGAAATCCTTTTTTATGTTATTTTAAATTAAAAATATAATTGAATACAGAAAGATCGGTTTTATTTCATAAATATAATCGTCGTATGTACATTACCGTATGCACCATTTATTGTCTTATTATTTAAAAAAAAAGATAGGTCCTTTACTCTTTTTACCTCATTAGTTTTTTAAAAGAAACAGGAAAGTGAGCGCGTTTTCTTACTCTCATATTCAAAAATGGATACAGGATGCTTTTTTCTGGTTCAAATCAAATCAATATATATATATATATATATATATATATATATATCAATATATATATATATATATATATATATATATATATATATATATATATATATTGATATATATATATATATATATATATATATATATATATTAGTTTTTAAAATGACAGAAAAATAAATTTTGTTTGAAGAAAATATAATTATTTTTCAACTTCTAACACACTATTTATTTCATTTAATTCCTATTTTTACCCTTCATTTTGTTTTAATTTTGCTTTGACTGAACATATAGGGGAAACGACCGACATACAAGATTGCCCAAGACAACTTAACAGCTAGCTGCAAACGATTGATCTCTCGGTTCTTACTTGACAAAGGAACCGAACTATGTCACAAAATTGTCCCCGTTCCACCTTCTAAGTTTTAAAAGGGAAAAAGGAAAGAAATATGTTGCATTTTTAAAGTGAACGGCAAAATAAGAGTAAACGCTTTCGGAATAACTTTCAGGAGGAAGCTAACCAACCAGATGGTTGTATAATTCAATATAACTCAATACTTTCTTTTTTAATATTTTAGAAATTGAGAAAAATGATAGGGCAGTTTCTTCATACATTAATTTGGGCGCTATACATTTTGCTCAAGTCTTAGAAGACTTATGAATTGCTTTTGGAACTTTGCAAATAATTACACAAACTAAAGTTTTAGTGAGGTATGCCTTATGCATGACTAAAATTGTTTCTTGTCTAAGAGGGTGCAGCTGAGCCACACCCTCTTCATAACACCAAAAATCTCCAAGAAATATTGAAACATAAAAAAGTTTTTCTTAAAATCAAAAGTTAAACTGAAAGAATTAAGAATGTGAATGGGGGAGGTCTGATCAGCATTCCACGTATGACATTCTGGAAAGACTTTCCGGGCCTTTTCAAGAGTAAGAGATTTGATGTGGCTACTAAAAATCACGATAGAGATATTCCTACTTATCCCTAAAAATATTAAGTTGGTGGCGCCAACCAGGAAATTTCCCAAAATACCAAAGGTGAGCAGGGGATATTCTCCAAAGTGCATTTAATTCTGTGACGGGTCTTCATCTGTCTTCTGTTAATAATCCTCCTTGGATATCATTGTGGCCAGAGGGGCAATTATTTCCAACCAACCCAAGAAGAGAACGCGGTTAAGCAGATTAAGAATTGTATGTATTGGAGCGTTAGTATTCGCGTGCAGCTCTAGAAGCGCTGGGTGAAGCTCTAGGAGAAGAGTCTAAGAGAGTTTTAAGAGTTCTATGCGTCGGTCTAATAGTGTCAGTGAAGTAATTTTTTTTCTAACTGGATCCGAAACCAGAAGATTGTCCCTTATTCCAGTACTTCTCAAAGTTTCAATACTCACGACCCAATATTCAATCATTATTTTAGTCGCGTCACTCTCAAACAATAGCTATGTAGTGAATTCAATAATATACTTTGATGATAAAACTACGATACGATTTAAACCTCTTAAGTGCCACTGGAGTATATAAACGTCTCTGTCAGTCAAAACGTCAATTTCCATGGACGCATATTAACGTCTATCTAAAGTAAGACCTTTTCTGCGCACTGATGTCCATAAACTTATTCTGAGGGCCTTGGAATGCAATACAAGAAACTTTTCAATATTTGCGACGGATTTTCTCTGATTTCAGGTTATTTGCTTCTTTATTCCTCCCCTTCCCCACACACTCACACTCAATTCATCCCATACGTGCGCCTACGTCGAAAACGGTTGACATTGAGAAACAAATCGCGTAACTTTTAATTGGCAGTGAAGGGATTTTTTATTATAAACTGTACGAAGTGTTAACCGATAAGTGTTGATTTAGTTTCGACTTTTCAATATGCTCGACTTCCATCGTAGAGTTGTAACGCCCCTCAAGCAGGGGGCGCAAACCACAGTTTGAGAAACACTACATTAGCCGGATCTAGTTGGATCGAAGAATATATTGATGATACCAGGACTGTAGATGTTCAACGAGAAAATAGCGGTAAGACAGTTTAAATTAAGTTTAATTCTAGAGCAGATTCTAGTAAGTTAGGAAATCATCTATAGATATAGATTCGTTGGTTTATCGCGTTATTTGTTAGAATTACAGTTTGTGTCTCATTCTTCCTGATCATAAATCTCCTAGACTAATGTTGTTTTGCTAAATATAAATTGATATCATAATAAACTAATTTTAATTATGGATGGTATTAGTGTTCAACCTTTCATTCCCTCAATCAGAGGTAGCGTGGATGATTAAGAGACGATATCCCTAGTCAATGGGGTATCTCACAATTCCATAATTTTAATAGAGAAGACTTTTGCAAAAGTTGGACAAGTGTCATTCCACAAGGTCCCATTAGTGGTAGACTTGGCCAAACTATCGGCTATCTTGTTACCATTCAATGCAATATGGGAGAGGACCCATTGAAAGTATATGACTATATATCATAATCTAGAATGAGTACCATTAAAATTTGCCACAATCCTTTAAGAAATAATTTAAATGTTTCTTTGAGAAATTTGTCTTGAATCGTAATTTTAGCTTTGATAATTCCACCAAATTATTTTTGTTTCATATTTTTTTACAAACCGTAATGTATTTTATTGTTAAAATCATTCTAAGTAGTAAAAAAAAATCCAGAAATGCACTGGATATTTCCAAAAGGAAATTCCACAATACCAGTGGAACCACAAAAAATAATTTATTTATGGATTCAATTCTGATTGTTGATTTCCTCAAAATGAAAAGTTAATATACTATAGCTCTCTTTCCATGCAAAACATCCTTCAACCACCATTGTTGACATTGCCAAATTTCTTATCAGTCTATTGAGTAACACTTTACTTCTGAAAGCCTTTCGTTGAAAATTTGATTTAATCCTTTTTTTATAATTCCTTTTCCTAGAAATTCTTTGAAGACTTAAGATTTTTTTTTCTAAAATATTTTTTCTATCTTTATTCTCTTTATTAAAATAGTTATTTCTCAGAAAACTGCACCTTATTTAGTTTATTTAAAGAAAAAAATACAATTTAAACATACAAGACAAATACACGCGCACACACACGCGCAATTTTAAATTATTAGATTAGGTTTACAGAATGTGGAGCAAAAATGGTATTTTTTTTCTATATTTAAAATTAAAAGATAAAATTAGAGAATATATTTCTTAAAAATATAATTTTGGAGCTATAAGGTTTTTGTAACTTTTTAAACAAAAGTACCGAGTTTTAATAGATTAAAGGCAAGGAAATTTATTTCATTTCCGTAGATTTTCCAAGAAAGGTGTTTGAAGATATTTAATTGAATTATCGATTATTATTAACTTTTCCCATTTTAAAATAGAGAACTAATCATGATAATAATTACAGTAAAAAATAATATTATTCTTGCTTATTTTCGCGTACTCTAGGACTGGATGCATAGCAAATACTGAAAAAATAGAAATGCAAAGTATTTACTTGCTTATTTTATACATAGCAAAAATAGTAAGGAAAAAAAAACATATTTAAATATTTTTTTAGTATCAATCCATTAAAGACTATGTCGAAACACTTTCAAAATTCCTCCAAACTAAATTTTTAGATTCATTTGAGCATAGCTATTACTATAAAAGTTATTTTAAGATATTACACTCATTTTTATGGTAGTTACAAAAAGGTGAGATTTCGCAATTGTTAGTCCAAAGTGGTATAAAAATTGTCTCTATGAAATACGGAGTATATACCGGAAGTTCGGGAATGAAGTGTAAAAAACCTTACCCTGCATAGTTCACAACATCGAAGAACATCCACCTTCAACGTAATCTCCTTGGGCGACGATACACCTCTGCCTGCGTTTGTATGACCTTCGGAAGTACAGCTGGAAGTCCTTAATCGCAATATCCCATAAAGCGTCCTGCGAAGCTGCTTTAACCTCCTCTGATGGCACAAAGTGGCGCGCCCCTGTGAATGTTAGTTACTGAAGACACATGTAAAAGTTACACGGGGATAAGTCCGGTGAATAGGAGGGATGTGGAAGCACATTAGTGGAAGCTTTAGTGAGGAACTGTTTTACCGATTGGAATCGTAGTCCTGGTGCGTTCAATGAAGTTGAAGTTCATCGTCCTTGATGAATTATAGGCTATTTTTAAAAAGCTAATGCCATTCTTAAACCTTGGATCTCACAATTTTAGATTCACCTTACGTTTTCCTTAACATTCCCAAAGTATCAAATGGTGTTTTAACTCAGTGTTGACAGAATTAAATGTTGAATAGCTGTTCAAGAATAGCCATCTTTCTTACGTCGCTGATCAAAGCTAACTAATTTCGTTAGGTAACAGTGGTGTGTGTGATTCAGTCACATGACATGGGCTAAGTGAACCTGAGCTGGTAGAGGAGGTTTGGGATAGTCCATTTTGAATTGGTTTAACTTTAGATGATCGCTTTCGTCGTCAGCAATGGCAGCAGTCTCCGAATTTTTGGATCGTACTACGTATGAAAGTCTTTGAAACATTTTGCAAATTGAACTTGCCATAAATACAAATTGTTTGGCTTTTGCGATAATTATACTTTTTTCTCTTATTTTCACATTTTAAGAAGGTCCAGCACATGAAATTTTGAAAAATTATTGATTTTAAATTTTTTGTATTTTCTAAAAGTTCAAACATTTCTGTTTAAAATGATATATGATATGATGAAATATAATCATTAGAAGTATTTTTTTTAATTTTTTTTAACAAAGCTACTCCTTGATGCACATCAAATGAACTCTGTTGGAGCACCTGTGCTTCCCCTTGCAAAAGTTTCTCATTAGCTTGAATCCATATGATGTTCAAGTGGAAAAATTAGAAGGTATTGGGCTTATCCAAAAGTGTATAGGTACACGTCTTATAGATCTTAAAAGCGAAACAGAGGAAATAAAGTTAAGAGATGGGAAAAGCTTAAGTAGTCGTAACGGACTCACCTACATTTTAATGTAAAAAAAAATTCTGGGATATTATAGTGTGGATATAAAAAATAAAATCAATGATATATACACAGCCTGAAAGCTGTTTGGGCCATTTTTTCTTCATCTACTGTCTTCAAACGAGGTCCCTCAACATGGGCTGTGTTCTGCATATATAAATGTATGGTGCAAGCTTTAAAAGACAGAAGCTGAATGTAACAAAATGCACTATGATCATAAACACATACACGCATACCATATACCATAATGAGTTAAATGAAGCCACTTTTTAGAGATAAAAGTGATCCTTTGTTACTAAGAAAATGTTTAAATGGAAAGACTCAGACTCCAAATGAATCAGTTAATAACATCATATGGCCATTAATTCCAAGATCTACATTTGCGGAAATAAAAACTTTAAAATTAGGGGTAAATATGGCAATTTCACAGTTCAATATGTCATGTAGCAAAATTAATGATCTTAAATCATTCTGATACTAAACTAAATTATAACTGTGCGTCATGCTTAAAAAAACTAGATGCAAGTAGGATTCTTGAAGCCGAACGAAAGCATCTTGAGAACCCCAAAAATGCAAAACTGTTAAAAAAAATTAGAAGAGTCTTTTGAATGAGCAGAATAATAATAATGTTTTATATGCTTCTGGAAAATAGTAAAAAAAGTTAAATGCTCCAAAAATTACAAATTTTTATTTTAAAACCTGTTTTCTCAAAATGTAATATTTTTCACTTTATGTACCTATTTCTCAAAAACTACTTATCAAATGATCCTCAAATTTTCAGTGAGCATATACTTTTAACATGTAACACATTTTAATGGAGGGGATTAGACACATCTAGCACATTTTTCTAGATATGACTTTTTTAAACTAAATTTCAGGGGAAAAAATTTGGACAATTTTCAAAAAACTCATAACTAAATTTATTTTTAACAAAAAGATAAAACACTTCTTTAAAGTGTTATTGATAGTACACATAACCAACTTTAAAAGTTTATTCAAGATAATTAAGTATTTTCTGAGTAAAAGGTACATAAACTTCCCAATCTAACATGATCTTCTATGGACGTGCCGGACCCCATTAAGGATTATTTGGTATAAATTGTTCCTTCAAGCACCGTTCAAAATTACATTTTGAATAGCAGATGATCTTCCAACATGCGAGCAAACAGTAGGTACATTAATATCTGTTTGTCTCTTTTCAAGTGCTTTCATCAAAGAAACGGTGATAGATCTCTGAAAATCTTTCAGAATCCATTGTGTCTGTATTTCCAATCATCATCTATCACGTAGGTATCAGGTAGGCAGGTTCACGTATCATACTCTATAGGGCTTCTTCCCATGTTAAACATCGTTTTTTATCAAGCGCAAATTTATCTGAAATAAAAAACGCAAACTTACGATATAATACTTATCTCGTAGCCAACAAAAACCCATAATAACACTCACCAGACTAATGTTGCATTTTCGTAACATTATTAAAAACATAAATTTATGAGTGTACAAAAAATAACTATATCATACCTGTTGAAGTCATTGGTTTTCGAATCTAACTAATTCATTAAAAACAATTGTTAGAAAATTAAGCGTGGACTGACTTCTATAACACTTACTTCAAAATAGTCACTTTCTTTCTTTCAAAATATGAAAGTAAAATCCATTGATCTAGATGTAGAACTCTTGCTGATTGAAAATAAAATTAATTTATAATGAATAATTTAAGTATGAAAAATAAAGCAAAACTTTTAGTTTATTAGAAAAATAACCAGAACAATGATTTAAAAAAATCAGATTTAATTAGTGTTTTTTTTTTTCAAAAAAAAGTCTTAACCCGGAAGAAAGTGCGACCTCGGCAATAACGTAAGTGGCCCCGTGGGGTGTTGGAGTCACCCTAAACTGTTTTTATAATTGTTTTAACTGTACACGATAAAAAACGTAATTCCAAAGAATAATTTAAATAAGAGAAATTATACTTACATATTTTTAAGAATCTTATTAGTTTCTCTTTGATAATTTGAGGAAAAATCGAATCAAACTGAACAAAAATATTTCAAATGTGAGCAGTTTTCATAAAGGACACATTTCTCTTAGATAACATGAATGATGTTTGCCCGCAAAATTGTTATATTTTGTTCAAGTTACTGCAGTGTTATTGTCAATTGATGATCAACAAAGACCACGTGGAACTTTTTCTTGCTTGTGTCTTTTTGACAGAACGCATGACTTGTGGCTTCATATACTTCTTGATGGTGTTTTAAGGTAACATTTGAAAACATTATTTTCAACTCAAACGTTTCATGTTCATCGCTTTTCTCAAATTTACTTAAACTATCATGATTAATATATCTATTACTAGCTGTTACACCCGTTCTTCGCACGAGGGAATTGAAAAATACAACAATACAGGTTGACGTATAAAGATTTTAATGAGCTGATTTTACGTGAATAGCAAATTAATAAAAAAAAGCTTTTTCCTTATCTCAGCTGAATAGAAAAAACTTGTTTGTTAAATTTTAAGTCTGCAGTTCTAATAGCTGATAAAAATGATTTTTTATTTTACATATGACTTCCCGTAACTCTCTTGTGGGTCGACCTTTGAAAACACCTTCCTAAGCTGATCTCTGCTCAGCTAAAGTAATACATTGTTATACAAATTTTATGTAATGAACGCTTAAAATAGTATAAATAATTTATATCTGAAAGTGTAATACGTTAATATTACTTTTTATTGTATTTATTGTATGTTAAAATTGTAATCGCTTTACACCAATGTTTCTCAAACTGTAGGGCGTGCCCCCAGGGGGTAAGCGTGAACATATCGAAAATAAAAGATTTAAAAAATAATTAATTTATTCTGTTGAATTGAAACAAAATACATTCAGGCATAATAAAAAATGCACTTTTACTCTGATATAATTTGTGTGCGCGCGCGCGCGATATTAAGTCAACAAAAATAAAAACGTCTTCAAAACCTAATAAGCTATCATTGATACTATAACCAAATAAAAAAAAACTTTTATTTGATTGGCTGCAATCTCATGATGAGAGATATTTTTATTACGCTTTCTTTTTTAACCTAACATACTACTCTTTCAGAGAAAAAAACAGATCCCAGACCCAGAATCGAAAAAATTTAGAAACATAAAAATTATGACCCCTCTCTTATGTGTTTGTTTCTCATTTAGGGAAGTTGTAAGTAATGTATTTCTCTGTTGCGTGTTTTTACATGCAAAAGAGTTGTATGATACTTGGAAAACCACGGAGAGCGCTTTGAAGGATTACTTCACCAAGACATATTTTTAAGAGTATTCTCAAACATATAAAGTAAAATGAAATACGTTTTACACAATTTTTTAGCAGTAATATACATATTACCATAATAAATATACTTTTTACCCGGAAGTGGTCGAGCTGGACACATAGATTACGAAATCGTTTATTCTGGCAAAACTGTTTATTTGTCACCAAAGAAAAATTGAAAATTCCTTGAACGTAGGTATGTAAATTTTCTCTTAATTAAATTATTCACTGGAATCACAATTTGTATCGTGTACAATAAAATAATTATAAAACAAAGGATTAGGGTGACTCAATAACCCCGACGGTATCGAGTGCGTGCCTGCTCCCGGATTAAAACATGTTGAGGTATTTTCCCTTTAAATATTAAAAATAATACAATTATTCTACATCGGAATTTTATAGTATTGTTCATTATTTAACATCAGTGGCGCAAACAAGGGTAGGGGCTAGGGGTCCGGATACCCCCAAAGCCCTTGATTTTTTTCCGAATGATTATAGTTCTAAGTATGTAGTACTCAAAATTTAGTTAAGTATTTGTTATTAATGATTAATTTTATTAATTAATGCTCAGTATTTATTCAATAATTAGTTTCTTACTGTTTTTTGTTCCTGAAAATCGATAAAATCAAAAGGAACCTGATACAAGATTGGTGAACTTTCGAACCCGGACCCCCCACCCCCCACCCACCTCGAAAAATTCATGTATGTGCTACAGTTTAACATCAATTATAAATGCAAATTCTGTGAAGCTTAAAATTACAATTCACTTAAAAGTAATTATAATTTGAGCAACCATTTTAAAAAAATCATTTTACATTTTTGTAAACATTGGCGAACACTTTGCTTTACTCTCCTTACAATTCAGCTATTATATCAATAATGTTTTATTTTCTTATAAATGAACTCGTGCAAAGAGCGGGCACTTCAGCCGTTATACTTTTAATTTATCAGTGCTGCACAGCATATTTTATAACTAATTTATTATTACTAATTTATTAATTAATTGATACTAAATTAAGAACAAGTTTAATAAGTATTAGTGACTTCCATGGGCTTGTCTTGCAAAGCAAAATTTTTATAAGGAATGTTTATGATTAGAAATTGACCCTCTGAGTTATTTTTTCTATATTTAGCTGATATCTATATTTTGTCTTCTAAGCAGCCACCGCATTTTGCAATATGTTCAATTTAAAAATTAGAGAAAGGAAAAATAACATAATAATTATCCTATTATATTATATTATTTATTTATTTTGCTTAAAAGTAGTATACAAAATGTAATACTTATGTTACTAATTTGTATGGTTTATAATTCAGATCACCTATTATAGCTTTAGCGTCAAAGTGCATTATTATTGCATTCAGTACATTATTAACGTATAAGGGGGGCGCGATAAAAATTGTGTTAAAAAAGGGGGGCGCCAGTATTGAAAAAGTTTGAGAAGCACTGCTTTACACTCCATCTGTTCAGGCTATCATAGTTCCTGGCACCTGGCGTAATCAAAAATAAATGCTTCACACATAAAATATAGATATATGCTGTCGCGGGCTTTTTTTGCTGGTGGCAGAATTTTTTCCTTACTTGGCAGTTATCGTTATATTTTGGACACTTCACACAATATCTTTATAAATTATAGCCTATGTGTTATTCGGATATATAAGATATATTATTGTAACATTTCAGTAAAATTCATTCAGTTATTTTTGCGTGAAAGAGTACCAAACATCCACAGAAACTTCCACGCTTATAATATTAGTAAAGATTGCATCAGGTTCTTCCCCCTTTCTTGATCAGTTTCAACTTCATCCAATACAGATCGCACACATGCCCTTTTATTCCTAAAAATTATGTTCACTTACATTTATTAACCAAAATGAATCGTACTACATAGTAATCAGAACCACTGAATCAGTGGTTCTCAAACTTTTTCCCTCATGGAACACCTAGAACTTAAAGATGATTTCGTGGAACCCTTAGAGCTAGAAAAAGTGTTGTCGTTGCACATACTTCGAAGAATGTATCTCAAAATAATATTTAAAGTAGATCAAAATGTTATGGACACCTTATGTAAAGGCAATTAAAAAAGTATTGCATTTATAATTTAAAAAATTATAGCATAATTTTACTCATTAATAATATTAATTTGTGATCCGAGTGTCACTTATCCATGTACTATTTAACATCTTTGATACGTACTTACTTTTTTTCACAAACAGTCGAAGTCTAGGTCTATTGAGATTAAATGCAATCGCATTACTTATTCAGAGTTTTATTTGTTTTATACTTTGTTTTTATAGCCCCTCATATTGAGAAATATATTTCATTTAAACACAATGCTCTGAATGGGATTAAACTGTTTATAGCCATATGAGAAAACCCGTGAATTTCGTATGAATTTCCAACATAAAATAAAGATGCTGCTCTTGTTAAATTTTAATTATAACATCAAATTTTTTGATATGTTGTTTCTACTCCTTCATTGTAGGTGTTTTTACAATTAGTACACAATTGTGAATTTTCGATTAGAAAACCATTTAGATTTGCAAAGCATTTTGTAATAAATAACGAGTCGAAATTATCTCGTGGCATTCGAGATGGTAAACAATAGAATATTCTCAATTTAGTAGGAAGTATATATATATATATATATATATGGGGGGATTTAGGTACAGTTCTAGGGATATTCAATGATTATAATCGTTTTTTGCTAAACTAACGTTTAATGCTGGACAAATTACAGTTCTTATCACTACCACAGACGTTTAACACATATAATAAAGTATTTACAATTCGATCAAACACCTCTGGCTCTTAACGACAGTTCTAGTGCAGTTAATGACACTTAATCTTCACGATAATGTTGAGAGTGACCTGCGCGTCTCTCTTGTGAACAACGGGTTGGTGGGTCCCTACTCGGCCACCGTTCTCGTCGCTCTTTCTTCAGCTCCGGATCATCAACCTCCGCGTCTAGCGTCCGCTCGCTGAATCCTAATCTTCACAATAATTCTAGGCACAGGAGTGTTAAGAGTGACCTACTCGTCTATCTCGTAAACAACGGGTTGGTGGGTCCTTACTTGGTCACCGTTCTCTTCGCTCTTTCTTCAGCCCCGGATCATCGACCTCCGCGTCTCAAGTACACTCGCTGCATCCTCCCTCATTCCTTCACTCCTGGTGGCTGCCTTGACAACACCCTCTATAGAATGTTTATGTGGAAATTTCCCATATATATATATATGTCAGGTTTGAAAAGTTTAGATTCAAAATTAAGGAAGTAATAAATGAAAATAGATCGAACTCTTTACCGTCACGTAAGGATTTGTGGGTAAATAAACCTATTTAAAGGTGGAACGATCGCCGTCAGCAACAATCTCGATATGGGATGGAGGAACGCTTCGCGTTCCATTTCCCAGTGGCATCCAGCGTCAGCGTCATGACGAAGGCGAACGCATACCCGAAAAGGCTTAGCTGGTGACTCCTCGCTGAGATGTTGTCTTTTGTACCACCCGGTTGCGCGCCAAAGGGCCTCTATGTTCGATTTTATGTGATTGAAGCCACAAATAAAGAAGTATTTTGAAGAAGATGCCCTCCTCATATTACCAACAGGCCTGGGGCATGTCATATATATATATATATATATTCTTTTTTTCTTTTTCTATAATTTTGATATTCATGTTTAGCTTTTATATTTTTATTACGCTATTTCTTGTTATGTTTATTATCTATTATTTATTGTTTTTGATATATAATACAAATTTATATATATATATATATATATAAAGAATTTTAATATTAGTCTATTATATTAAAATAATAGTTTAGAAAAAGAGTTGCATGATAAAGTTATTACATGCAACTAAAATTTTCAGTTTTAATTAGTAGGACGAGCTTCAGATACTTGTAACTATATAAACTTAATAGTGAACGTTAATCCAAACATTTTGAATATCTGTTCATTTTTTCTCGATTTTTTCATTGTGACTCGTGGAACCTTTGGGTATGCCTAATGAAACACAGTTTGAGAACCACTGCATTGAGTAATGATTTCCACCAAAATTAGTAAACCATTAAAAAACGATCTAAAGTAAAATATAAGATAACTTCCATACAATGCTTACGTTTTAGTTTCTTTTTATTCACATCTTTAGGTATTCAGATAATTCAAATACAGTAGAAACGGTTTTTGTGCGGTCATTTTTTATGCGATTTTATTTTTGTGCAACCGCATAAAAAAATTCTGCAGTATTTCAACGAATTTGCTTGATTTATGAAATAATTCATGAAATTTTCGAATATTATTTGTTTGGTTATTTTTATGTGGTTTTTATCAACCGCACAAAAAAAGGGTCAACTATAACTGCAATTGAAATGTGTATAAGCTACTTTAAGAAATGTATGTTTTAACGTATATAATTTGTAACAAAAATAAATTGTTAATTTGCCAAACAAGAAGTATACCTTAAATAAAAAAGAAAGTATTAAAATAGTTATAGCAAAAACTAAAGACATTAAAAAATTTTATAAGTAAATTACAGTAATTAAAGTTTTTATTGACAGAAAAGCAAGCAAATCATCTAAAACTAGACCCTTATTTCTTTACTGAACTTTTAAAGTATTTTTCATGACATAATTTAAAGGATGAACGATATTTCAAATGATTTTCACCTCCTATCGTTTTATAAAAAAGGAAAAAAAATGTATAATTAGCCTCACAGAAAGAATAATTCATTTATTTTTTTTTTGAAATTTTTCTTGAAAAATGCGGATAATGAAACAATTATTTATTTACTATCAATACTCACATTTTCCCATCGTATTTTTGTAACTGTTTTTTTTTCTTACTTAAAAACTTCTAAAAGTTAATGAACAAGAAACTTTCGCTCAACCGCAGCTAAGATGCTTCCGATAAATCCCTATTCGAAATAATGATATTTCAAAGTATTAATAAAAATAACAGATCTCCTAAAAATGGATGTATACGATACGCATTTCCAACCAGCTGTAGTTTTCATTAAGAAAATTCATCTTAGTATATTTTTAGGTGTAGCAAAAAAAAAAAAAAAAAAAAAAAAAAAAATAGACAAAAAAATTAGATGTCTTCTTTATAATATTTTGATAAAAATTATTTATTTTGTTCGTAGTGATTATTTCCTTCGTAAGGAAATAAATCACAAAGGGAAGATAATGATTTATAGAATGAAATACAACAAAAATGTATGGGATATAACTTAATTTTCTCCTCTCATTTTGTTTTGCAAAAAATGTAAGTCATGAATAATTAGGTTTAACTCTTTATATTTTGAGAGAATAGATTATCATAAAATTAAAAAAATAGTTTCATTCCTTTTCAAGGTTTCGTAATACTTTATATTGTAATATAAAAAATAATACTAATTCAATAATTCCATATGCCTTGATAATACCTCAAGTAAAATCCGGCGTATAACGTGCACCCATACTTTTACGATGCATTTTTTTAGTTTATTGGTATATTATCCTTACAACGTGCAACCATTCTTTTACGAGGAAAAATGAAATATATGTGTATAACACTCGTCTTTTTTAAGTTAATTTTTAAGAGGTTTGTTTCCAGTTTTAGAGAAACATTAGTAAACTTCTAGAGCTCTCTACGACTCCTTAAGTTCATTAAGCTCATAAGGAATGCCATTTCTTTTAAAGATGCAGTATTTCCATATACGTAGAAGTCTGTTTTTTTATATATTGTTACGAATTTTGTGTAAATGGTGTAAATAATTTGTATTTGAGTGTTTAATTCATTTATATTACTCTATGTTATATTTATTTCATGTTAAAATTGTACTATTCACAACCACTTACGTTATAATGGCGATTCAATGAGAACTTTGCGAAATCTTGGTGGTACAGCCAAATTAGCATCATTTTTGGCGACCAAGTTGGTTACCGATTTGGCCAAATTGGCGACCATATTGGCGAGTTCAGAACCCTCTAGAATCTTCTAGAAAGTACTAGATCTCTCCACTAGTGTCACGTTCTATAACACGAGCGGTTATATTTCTAGAAGTTTCTGTCGCGCATAAAGAAAGGATGCTCACCGGTACGACGAAGAGTTTTGATTAAGCCAACAAGTAGTGAGGATTGTTTTGACTAGCGATTAGTTCAGCTTTACTTGTGAATAATCTTTACATACGTGTATTTTTAAACACTGGTGATTGTGAATGATTGATGTTAAAGAAGTGAAGAGTGATTACCCTGTGGATATTGCTGCTGAATCCTGTATTTAAAGGATTGAACTTTCGATAATAAATTCACACTTCTCTTAAAGAACTGTTATTTTCTTTTTGTGATTGTTTTGCATAAAATCCTCGAATCCGGATCTACTTAACAATATATATAAACATATCTATTTTTAAATTCCTACTATTAGCTCTCTCTCTCTTCTCTTATCTCTCTCTCTCTCTCTCTCTCTCTCTCTCTCTCTATCTATATATATATATATATATATATATACACTAGCCGTTAATACCCGCTTCACTGGGTATTTCACGATGTTGTATATATGTATACTGTTAACATATATATCAATTATTGATATCTAGCATTAAGAATTCCATTGTATTGAAAAATATATTTATAGCTGTTACACTCTCGCCCCTTGATATAAAAAGAACATAAATTATAATATCTAATTTCTATTTATATCTAAAATAAAAGTAGAAATATTTTTTTCGCTCACTTAACCTAATAGTCAAGTGAATTTCACCAAAGCAACTATCAGTGGATCTCTACTCCATAAAATAAACATGCGTGCTAAATTTCAAGTCTAAATGTAACAGAGCAAAAACGGAATTTTTATCACCAATACCTCGTTGACAGCATTCTTAGCGCATTACAATTCAACAAAAGAAACATGCAAACCAAATTTTATTATTGTAGTCTTAGCAGTTCAAAAACGGGAATTTTGTCTATCAATACGCCCCAATAACTCTCCCCGCTTCCCTCTGGAATTGATTTCCGTAAAATCCATTCTTACTGGAACTCTATTCAACTAAACAAACGTGCTCCATAAGATTCAAGTAAATGAGTTAAATTTAAAAACAGGAATTTTTCTATAACGCGCCTTAATCCCTCGAAACCCCACTCCTTTGGGGGTCCGTTTTCGCAAAAATCTTTGTAAAAGGAACTTTATTCCATGAACGGAACATGCCTTCTAATTTTCAAGCCGGTGGTTCTATTAGTTAAAAAGCGGAAATATTTATCTATTAGGTCCCTTAATCCCCCTCAGTTACCCTTGGAAATCAATTTTCCCAAAACTATTTTGTAGCGGATCTCTACACCATGAAAGGAATTCGCTTACCAAATTTCAAGACTGTACGTCTAATAGTTTAAAAATGAAAATAATTATCTAGAACGTTTCTTTAACCCCCGCAACGCCACTTAGGAAACGATTTTCACAAAACCCATCTTATAACGCATTTCTACTCAATGAATGGAATAAGCTTACTAAATTTCGAGATTTTACGGCTAATAGTTTAAAAAAGAAGTTAATTGCCTATAACGCCACCTAATACTCTACAACGTCACTTGGGGGTCGATTTTCACAAAACCCATTTTGTAGAGGATCTGTACTCTATGAAAGGAATCCGCTTACAAAATTTTAAGACTGTACGCCTAATAGTTTAAAAATGGAAATAATTATGTGTAACGCCTCTTGATCGCCCGCAAAGCCCGTAGGAGGTCAATTTTTGCAAAAATCATTATGTCGGGATTCTCTACTTTATGAAAGAAATCTGTGTACCAAGTTTTTTTCACGACTGTACATCTGATAGTTTAGTAATGGAAATAATTATCTATAACGCCCCTTAAACCCCCGTAATGCCCCTTGGGGTTCGAACTTTGCAAAATCCGTTCTTAGTTGACGCCTACTGCATGAAGGGTACCTACCTACCAAATTTCAAGTCTGTAGGTTTAACAGTTCCGGAGATATCGTGATTAGTCAGTGTGTGAGTGAGTCGCCATTTTCTCCTTTAGATATATATATATATATATATATATATATATATATATATATATATATATATATATATATATATATATATATATATATATATATATATATATAAGTTGGTAAAATACTTTCTGTTCATCCAATCAAGTTCACATAATATTTTTTAACTTGTAGTGAATGGCACTTGATGTTAATACAGTTTTTTAAAATATTAATTAATTAATTTAATTAATTACCGATTTTTGAAGCCATTTAAGATTCTTCTCTATTGTTTTAACATTGTAACTGTTTAAACAGAGACAGAAGTTGTGACGAAAACCGGTTTTTCAGCCAAACTAGCAAAACCGAGTGTGCATTGTTAGAAAATTGCAGGTAAATCATGCTCTTTTTTCCATTCCTACTATTAGTTCACTATCACCCGATATATATATTTATTTATATATGTCTTATTCAAATTTTCAATCCTTAATAAAATACTTTCCATTCATCCATTCAAAGTAGGAATTGACTTAAAATTACCTCTTGTATTACTTGTTATTTTTAAAGCTCTCATTTTTAACCCGGCTTTTTGTGTTAAAAGTGCCGTACTTTACGGTTTACAGAATATTAGAAAATCTGCTTAAGAATATTTTGATGAAAAGAAAGAATTTCACCGAAATAAAATGTATTAATCATGGTTTGATTTGCTATAAATTTATTTTTAATTCAACCAAACTATTTCTTAAAATACGATTTTAATACAAACGGAAAAAGAAGAATTTTTCATGGAAATATAAATTTGGCTAATTATTCATTTTAATTTTAAAGCAATAGATGCTTAAATATGATGATTTGTTTTCGATGTTATTCATTTCATGCAGTCCTGTTCTTGATTTTATTTTACTTTTCATAGATAATCCTTTGTAAGAATAATTTTAATCAATAAGAAAATTTGTAAAATTCAATCTTACAAAATAAATTTGTACACTATATGTCTAAAATAAAATTTCTTCAGAATATTATTTTAAGTTATTCTATAGCTATAGTATTTTATTTAACAAATAAATTTATAGGGTGCATAATAATGTTCCAGTTTCGATTCAAATGTAATTTTATATTTATATTTAAATTTTTGCATTTATTTGCTTCATATCAGTAATCGTATTATCAGCAACTAGTTTAATTTTCGGCAAAAATTAGAACTAGCAAATAATTTTAATGTATAATATTTTTATGTTCAAATAATGGTTAGTATTATAATCTATCATAAAAGTTATATTTTTTTCTTTTTGATGTCAGCTAATATATTACTTATTTGGCAATAAATAACAGGGAATGAATTCATTGATTTCCGATTTTCAGTCCAAGAACATTACAGGCTTGTCTTGAAAACTTTAAGTTCATAGATTCTACTTTATTTTAGAAAAAGAAGTTTCTGAGGATTTTAATACAAGAAAAATTATATATAGAATAGCATTTCATTAAGAAATTTTACTTTCATAAAAGAAATCTGTCAACATTTTTAAATCTACTGATGAAATAACATATGGCAGTATAAGCCTTTCTTTAGAATATACAGAAAGTGATTATCTGTTTAGTTACAACATTACTGCTGCCTTCGTGAAAATAGGTATAGCAATATAGTTATCATATAACAATAACACATTTTTAATGAATTTCATTAGACGTTTTTGTAATGTAAACTAATTAAATTTGAATTTTTATTTAAAAATACATTTTGGATTGATTGGCAAATTAAAATCAACACACATTACAACGTAGTACGATCCAAAAATTTGGGGACTGCGATCGTTACTGACAAAGAAAGTAAGTACCTAAATTTAAACCACTTTAAATTGATTTTTCCAACCCTTCTTTACCTGGCCAGGTTGATTTAGTTCATGTCATGTGACTGAACTGTACGCTTAGTTGTTATCTTCCGAAGCTAGTTAGCTTTGTTCTGCGATGTAAGAAACGTGGCTTTTCATGAACAGCGTTGAGCGTTCAAGTCTGTCTACGGTAAGGTAAAAAACTAACGGAGACTAAGAAAATGCTAAGCAAAGTGTATGGTGAAGCTACCATAGCGAGATACAAGGTTTGCGAATGACATTGGTGTTTTAAAAATGACCGATAATACATCGAAAAAATGAACACGTTGGACGAACGACTTCCCGAAGCGCGGGAAATGCTGCGTTGGTGTCTGAATGTGTTCGAAAAAATAGTCATCAAACACTTGCACAAGTCACTGAAGAAATATACTTCTCGAAGGCGTCGTTTGAGGGAATAAACGGCCTCAGTTTTTGCATAGTGACGACTGGTACCTTATGCATTACAACGCACCAGCACATCGATCGCAATTGGTAAAAGAGTTCCCCGTCAAAATTCGCACTAACGTGCTTACAGATCCCCCGCTATTCACCAGACCTGTCCTCATGTGACTTTTACCTGTTAACATCAATAAAAAACATTTATAGAGACGCCGTATTGTGCCATAAGATGAAGTGAATTTAGCATCGCAGGAAGCCTTACGAAATGTTGCGAAAAGGGCTGTCAGCTGTGCTTCCAGAGGTTATGCAAACGCTAACAGAGGTACATCGTTCCCCAAGGGGACTATTTAGAAGATGGATCTGCTTCGGGGCTGTGAACTATTTAGTATTAGGTTTTCTACACCTTGTCTCCTAAATTTTAGATCATACTACAAAATTTTTTCATTTTTTTATATATTTTATTTATTTATTTATTCTTCTTACAATATTGTGACTTACGATTTCTTCTTTATGGAGTTTTTGCACGCAGTATTTTAAATTATAAAATATTGAAACTTATATATAAATTCAAATGTGATTTTAAAGAAATTAAATACACTTACTTTTTTGTAGTAATTCCATTTTGCCATTGCACCCAAGGTAATATTTATAATTTTTAGTTGTATATTTTAAAATAATTATATTACATGAATTATAAGGAAAAAAGGAAAAAAAAATAAGTAACTATTTCATAGTAATTTACATTTTTTGTGATGTGTTAACTAATATTTGTTACTACAGTTGCATGTTGTAATTACAGTTGTTGTTATTACAGTTGCTTGGTGAATCGTCTTTTAAATGCGAGGAGGGTGAGTGAATTTTAACGTCGCACTTTACAGCTACTCGAGATCTTTTGGTGATTGACATTGTAATTCTGAACCAAAATGAAGTGAAGACGATGACAACTGAGCTGGCACAACCCTCTCTTAACTTGTACCCCGCACCAACGGAGGATGTTTAGGCCTCTACGCATTAGCATGCACTGCCCCTACACGGTGGGTCTTCAGCAGTTCTAGAGTCCAACTCATGACTCGCTTGGCACGAGAACATTACCTTGACCACTAGGCTTCCACGACCTATAAAAGTGTAGGAACAGGTAGGTTCGTGTGGAAAAAATTATATTTTTTAATTATCCAGTAATTATAAAGAAACGACACAAACTATATAGACTTGTTCAATTTCTCTTTCCAAGGTTTGACAACCGCTCAAGTACCCAGCGCTGAATGAGCAGTTGCCTGCAATATTTCTATACAACTTCTCACATGTCTTCCCTCGTAGTCATTAGGGGCCGCGGTAGCTTTGGGGTCAAGGTATTGGATCATGGCTGGCTAGTGACGAACTCAAGCCCAGTACCACTAAAGACCTGCCGCGTAGGGGAGCGATGTACGTTAAATCTGTCGAGAGCTGAAATGTCCTTATATTGTTGTGGTGTTGTAGTTTAAACAGGAGGGTGTCTGCACAGGTATCGTCCTTGTTAATTGACCATGGTTCAAAATTACGAGGTCCATCACCAAAAGTCCTCATGTAGCTGAACAGTGCGACGTTAATATTCACTCACTCGCTCACTCGCAGTCGTTGAGGTGTAGCAGGACTTTCATCCTTTGAGCTCCATTATCGATGTGCAAAAAGAACTAAAGGAGAACAGTGATCTGCTTTTGTTTGCGGATAGGTGTGAAACCTGCGAAAAGTATTTGTTGCATGAAAGTGGAGTGTGGCGACCAGTTCAAATGTTTAATAGATTAAAAAGTTAATCCTTTACCTAGTTATTCCATGAAATAACTAAGTATTCCATGAAATAACTAATGATAGACCTTTAAAATGAAAAATAAACTACTTCAAAATTATTTTATAAATTAATTGATCATAAATTCTAAAATCTCTCAAAAATACATTTTATTCGTATTGAAGGTGATCAATTGATAAATAGTAAGGAAAAACAAATGATACAATTTATAATTGCTCATATTGCTAACATTAGTTAAATTAAAAGGAAAAAATGAGTATGTTGCAGAAATAGTTATATTTAAATATTATCAAAACAACAAAAAAATGCATGCTGGTAAGAAAAACTGTTGCTTCGTAAAATATTGTATAAATATTTTCAAACAAAAATATAAGAGAACATTTATTTAAATTTGATGAAATACCTTTATTTTACTTTTAATTGTATATTAAAACAAGGATTGCTGAGATAACACTTTGATTTGCTGTTCAAAATTGATTAAAGTGAGCTAGTACCAATTCAAGGAGCTTTCGAGAGCCGTATTTCATGCTTTAAAATTCAAGTTGTCTTTATTCTATGGAATACCTTGCTAAATCGTAAAACTTAATTATTGTATATACTTTAACTGAATTGTCCAATTTTTTCATAAAATAACTAATTATTCTATGGAATAACAAATTTCACACTCTAACGGTAACATATACAATAAATTTTCCTACTGCAAATAATAAATTCATTTTACTTAAATTTCTTACTTCAAAGGCACTAAATTGCTTTTTAATTTTCACCCAGAACATCTTATGGTGTAAGCCATTTTTTTTAATCTGTAGTTATTTATTTCCAGGACAAAATTACAATTTTACTTAAAATCTTACTCACTATTTTAGTTCTAGTAAAAAATCATGTATATTTCAGTAAATTAATTATTAAAATATAAAATTTATTTCAATAGAGATTCACTAATTAGAATTATGTCTTGGAGTTAATATGACCTTGATACAGATTATAAGTAAATCAATTTACACATTTCTGGTAGCTAATAAGATTAGAAATCCCATCGCATTTACTAAAGGATTTAAAGAATATTTATGCGTGGGTGTGTATGTGCAATTCTGAAATAATCTAATTGTCTAATTGACATTATGTATGAATATTAACTCTTTACCAACCGACGGTACTTATAAGTACTACTCATTATAAAATTAAATAGAATAAGCATTTTTACGAATACTCAGATGATACTTAGCAGAAATATTCTTTTAAATCCACTCTTTCAAGATATATGGGAACATGGGTTCTATGATGAGTATTTTAGCAGGGAATGTGAATAGTTTTATAGCAGAAATTGCGTTTTCAGTTAAAATTTTGATCGGATTGTCAAGATGGTCCTTTTTGTTCCAAAAAGGTAGTTAATGTCAAAAGTAAAGTGTCTTATTTTTTGTTTGTATGTAATGAAGACCTTAGAAAACGATTTGACTATTTATTTTAAGTGAACAGTGTATGTAATTAATTTTACAGTTGGATATTTTTAATTAACTAATTAGCTCTAACAGGTTGACTTTTCCAAAGTTAAGTATTTTGTTTATCTATATCTCTTAATTTCCAATGTAGTGATTCAAAAAACTAAATATTGCATAAAGCAACAGCAGTAAATCATAATGCGGTAGATAAAGTGTTAAATCCATGGTAAAAAGGAAATATACAAAACGAATGTTCATATCAAGGCGATACAGTTGTAAATAAGGGGCCAATTTTATTTTCTATTGTTTACGTTGCTAAAGCAATCGTGTTTGATGCAAATTATTTCAACGAAAACTTTCTCTTTCGTAAAAAAAACCAATCATAGGGCCAACATGACGTTCTAAGGTTACACTAGTGTTTCTCAAACTGTGGGGCGCGCCCCCCTGGGGGCGCGAGCATATCGAAAATAAAAGATTTAAATAACAATTAATTTACTGCAATGAATTAAAACAAAATACTTTCAGACATAATAAAAAATGCACTTTTACTCTGTAATAATTATATCAGAGTAAAAGTGCATTTTTTATTATCGCCTATAACTTAAGTTATAGGCGATATTAAGTCATCAAAAAAAAAACTTCTTCAATACCTAATTAGCTATCTTTGACCCTATAACCAAATAAAAAATATTTTATTTAATTTGCTGTAATCCCATGATGAGAGAGTTTTTATTACGTTTTCTTTTTTAAAACTAACATTCTACTCTTTCAGAGAAAAAACAGATCCCGGACCCAGAATCGAAAAAATTTAGGAACATAAAAAATTCATCACTGTCATTATTTTTGAAATACTGCACATTATAGCTGTAATTTGACCTTCTAAGTTATTGGTACAGTTAGTTATGACCCCTCTCTTATGTGTTTATTTCTCATTTAAGGAAGTTGTAAGTAATGTATTTCTCTGTTGCGCTTTTTTCCATGCAAAACAGTTTTATGATATTTGCAAAACCACGGAGAGCACACTTTGATGGATTACTTGGCAATTAGACCAAGATGAGTATTTTCAAACATATAAAGCATAACATTTGTTTTTAGCAGTAGCATAATATTATTATAATGAATACACTTTTTACCAGGAAGTGGTCGCGCGGGACACACATATCAGGAAATTGTTAATTCTGACAAAACTGTTTATTTGTTACCAAAGAAAAATTGAAAAATCATTGAAAGTAGTTAAGTAAACATTCTCTTAATTAAGTTATTCACTGGAACGATTTGTCTCGTGTACAATAAAATAATTTTAAAAAAAAGGATTTGGGTGACTCAATAACTCCGCTCGAACGTATCGAGTGCGCGCCAGCTCCCAGGTTAAAATATGTTGAAGTCTTTGTGCTTTAAATATTAAAAATAATACAATTATTCTTCATCGGAATTTTATATTATTGTTCATTATTTAACATCAATTATAATTGTTAATTCTGTGAGGCTTAAAATTAAAATTCGCTTAAAACTAATTATAATTTGAGCAATCATTTAAAAAAAAACAGTTTACATTTTTGTAAACATTGACGCGCACTTGGCTTTACTCTCCTTACAATACAGCTATTATATCAAGAATGTTTTATTTTCTTATAAATGAACTCCTGCAAAGAGCGGGTACTTTAGCCGGTTTAGTTTTAATGTATCAGTGCTCCACAGAATATTTTATAACTAATTAATTAATACTAAATTAAGAACAAGTTTAATAAGTATTAACGACTTCCATGGGCTTGTCTTGCGAAGCAAAGTTTTTATAAAGAATACTTATAATTAGAAATTGACCTTCTGAGTTATTTTTCTACATTTAGCAGATATCCATATGTTGTCTTCTAAGCAGTCACCGCATTTTGCAATATGTTCAGTTTAAAAATTAGAGAAAGGAAAAATAACATAATAATTATTCTATTAATTAAGTTATTTATTTTTTTGCTTTAAAGTAGTATATTCAAAATTTAATACTTATGTTATTAATTTGTATGGTTTATAATTAATATCTCGTATTGTAGCTTTAGTGACAAAGTGCATTATTATTGTATTTAGTGCATTATTAATGTATAAGGGGGGCGCGATAAAAATTCTGATTGAAAAGGGGGGCGCCAGTGTTGAAAGTTTGAGAAGCAATGGGTTACACTAAGGGTTTAAAAACGATAAAATTATATTTTTTCAAATGATTGATATTTCCAGAATTAAAAATATTGATATATATATATATAAGATATAAAACGTAAACAACACACACACATGTGTGAAAGGATTAACATTATTTCTCTAGATTAAACAGAAACAAAAGTATAAATATTACTGTCTTGTTGCAAAGAAAAAGAACATTACGTTCATAGAATTCTTTATCATTATAGTTAAGTAAGCCATTAACAATATAAAAAACATAGAATTGATTTTAGTACTTAGTAATTCTCCAAAAGCTGTCCAGATAATTTCAAATAACAAAACATATATTATTTGAATCTAAAAACGCGCACGAGCAACGTTTGATTAGGTGACCGATACACAGAATGTTAGCCACATTAAACCGTGTTATTGTCATCCACTTGTCCTACACAGCTGTTAAACAATATTGCCAGTTTCCTGGTTCTGGTCAATTTTCACCTACAGAACAATGCACGAAACACACCACTTGTGTTGCTGTACCTCTCATTTTTGTGAGTGGATGTTTCAAAACTCTTGAAATTGTTCTTGTATCAATTCCCCCTTGTGCGACAATCGTCAAATAACACTTCTTTTTACACCTTTTCATCCATCTACTACGTGTAAGAAGTCACGATGGTGTCTTGTGGCCATTATGATTAATGTCTAAAACTACGTTTCTTAGTTGCATTGACACAGAATGTGCTCCTTCGACTTTGATGTCTCCCTCTGATGCCAATGTGCTAGTGTCTGTGTATGCATCACTTTTCTACTGAACTGTCCTTTTAACATACCGGTCGCAAAAACCCCTTGTCGATAATTTCATGGTTGTATAGTGAAAAATGCATTTACAGCCTTAGCGACTACATATATATATATATATATATATATATATATATATATATATATATATATATATATATATATATATATATATATATATATATATATATATTCAACGAAGAACCAAAAGATCATGAAAACATACTCAATAATTCTTTACATCACAGTTGCTGCCTACAAAACATCTACTACTCTGATCGGCATGGATACTATATGTTTTTGATAGATGTCTGGAGACATATTCCATTTCCAGTTTGAAGAGCCGACGCCATTAAGGATGCTACTGATCCGCAATTACGTTCATATAGTTTACAAAACTTACGGTCGCGAATAACACAATTAAAGACCCCATAGATCCCTAAAAGAACTTTCTCCAAAGCGAGATACCACCATCGCAAGTATGCGCACATGGAGGAAGATACTGTTCGACTGTGATAGACGGTGCACCCTGACACAACCAACGACGTGATGAATGAGAAATCGTGATTCCTCCAACCAAAAACTCTCTTGATCTAATTTAGGTCCAAGTCTCAATGTTTCTGAGCCCATTCTTGGCGTGTTTGGCAATGACGCTTGGTTAACAGAGGTTCGCAAATGGGACATCTGCTATACAGTTCCATATCCAACAGTGTTTGCTGAATTGTATGTTTTGAAACACTTGCACTTTGACCTTCATTTTATTGGGCTGTCACAGCTGAGAAACTACCTGGCCCCAATTTTGCTTTACTAAGCGGAACAATTTCCAACGACCTCTTTCTTTGGTGACACGGGATTAGTTATACATATAACAAAAAACATATGCATTGGTTTCTTATATACCGCTAAATTGACACAGATGTTGGACAATTATATGGATCAAAAAATCCATAAAGTAGTCAATAAAATGATATAGAAGCTATTAATACTCTTCTAAAATTGACTTTGAAATCATTGTATTTTAATAAGTTTCAAATAAGATTTAGAGATAGTGTTAGAAAAATACTGAAAAAGATGGAATACATTTTCTTGATTCGAGGAATTTGTAAATTTACGAAAGTAACCAGTGTTTCAAATAACACACGTTTTAAAACTTATTAAGTCAGTACTTCTCAAACGTTAAATGTTTGTGACCTAATTTTGAATCATAACTTTATCGCCTCCATACTCTCCGTACAATAATATTCTATGACCCTAAAGATACAATACGACTTTAATTCTACATCGTACAGATCATGAAGCTAAGTATTAAATTTTGTATATCCGTCAAGCCCAGGAAATAGTCACTAGTAATTATTAAACTTGTTCCTAATTTAGTATTGATAAATTAGTTATCAAATATGTTGTGCAGTTCAGATACATCACAAATGTATTATATCAGAGTAAATGAGTCAGAATGTATTTTCTTTTGTTTAATTTCAGTAAATTAATTATTTTTTTCATTAATATTTTATTTTCGTCAATTCTATAAAATTGCGCCACCCACATAGGGGGTGGCGCATACCTGGAGGGGGGCACCCCACAGTTTAAGAAACGCTGGACTAAGTAAACATTATAATATTATTTTAGCAAGATGCAATAACAGTAAGTAGATATTTTAGCCTGTGATGTTCAATCCCAGTATTAATTCATATTTTCAATTTATCAATGTTTTCAATTTATATCAATATGTTCAATTTATATCAATATGTTCAATTTATATCAATATTTTCAATTTATATCAATATGTTCAATTTATATCAATATGTTCAATTTATATCAATATTTTCAATTTATCTCAATATTTTCAATTTATCTCAATATTTTCAAATTATATCAATACTTTCAATTTTTGTCAATATTTTGAAATTACACCAATATTTTCAGTATTTATCAATATTTTCAGTATTTATTAATATTTTCAATTTATATCAATATCAAATTATATCAATATATTCAATATTTATCAATATTTTCAATATTTATCAATATTTTCAGTATTTATCAATCCTTTCAAAATTTATCAATATTTTCAATTTATATCAATATATAGCAATGTTTTCAAATTATATCAATAATTTGAATATTTTCAATATTTATCAATATATAGCAATGTTTTCAAATTATATCAATAATTTGAATATTTTCAATATTTATCAGTATATAGCAATATTTTCAATATTTATCAATATATAGCAATAGTTTCAATATTTATTTATATTTATCTAAATACTTTCAATATATATATTTATCAATATTTTCAATCTTCTCAATATTTATCAATATATTTTCAATATTGATCCATATTTTCAATTTATCAGTATAATATAAATATTTATTAATATTTTCATGAAAATTTTAATGTTAACAAAATACATTAAATAAATGAAAATGTCCAATTACTCTTTCTTAGAGCTTAACAGTGCATTTTAATAAGCAGTGTGTTAATGAACAATCAGACATTGGAGAAACTCGATTTTATAGTGTAAACTTAACTCCTCAAATTATCACTATAAATGTAGGATCGAACGGTACACGTTTTAAAACTACTTCCTTCCAAAATTTGGGAATAAGGTACTAAAACTCGATAATTAGTAATTTTTCTGAAATTTAACAGCAAGAGCATTTTATTTAAAATGTTCAGATATAGTGAATAATTAAAACTACGCTCCTACAAGGATAATTTTTAACTTCTCTTAATAAGAATTCTTTTGAAACGAAACATCCGAGATTGCTTCCCAGATAACAGCGGATATTACATTAAACAAAAGTAATATGCTACAAACTAGAAAGTAAATTAACTAAAAATTTAGAAATTAGAGTTGCGATGACAAAGCAACGTAGAGTTAGAATTTTAAAATATTAGTTTCTATATATAAGTCTGTCTAATTTTCAATATTTGTTTATTTTGTTTAAAAATTAGTTTAAAAGTTATTTTATTTAGTAGCATTATAATACATCTTATTTTTATGATTATTATTGGTATAAAATTTAAATCAGTGCTTCTCAAACTTTCAAGTTTTGCGACCCAATTTTCAATCAAAATTCTCATTGCACCCCCCCTCCATAGTAGTATAGTAATTTACTATGACGCAATAAAGCTACACACACACATACAATACGTTTTCAATTATAAGCCACACAAATTATGATGATAAGTATTTTATTTTCTATACAGTTTTGTAAGTAGCAAGCCCCATGGAAGTTACTAGTAATTATGAAACTTGTTCTTAACTTAATATTGATAAGTTAACAATCGAATACTTTGTGCAGTACCAGTGGCGCTCACAGGAACTTTTCTGGAGGGGGAGGGAGAGGGTTGAAGGTCAAAAGTCCAGCATTCTCCTATCATATCCGAATGCACCGAAAAACATGTTTTTTCAATGGTCGGGAACAAAAAACAGCAAAAAATAAACTGGATAAATAATTAGCATTTATTAATAAAATCAATTATTAATAAGAAATACTTAATTAAATTTTGCGTGACATACACATATGATTATAATCAATTGAAAAAGAAATCAAGGGCTGTAGGTGGTCTGGACTTAGTGTACGCCAATATGCAGTACTGATACACTTCAAAGTTTATTTATATCAGTGTAAATGTGTCAGAATATATTTTGTTTTTCTTCTCTTCTGTAAATTAATATTTTTTTTTAAATAATCTTTTATTTTCTACTTTTCGATATGCTTGAGCCCCCACTTAGAGTTATCACCCTCTCCTAGTGGGCCGCACCCCTCAATTTGACAAACGCTGATTTAAATATTAATACCTATCATTTTTTTTTCTAACGGAAGTATCAGAAGGGTACATAGTAGAGAAAGAAAAGAAGTTAAGAGTATTTAAGGAAAGTGTGGAAACATAACATACACAAAGGGATAAAATAAATTATAATATATTGCAATAGAAAAATAACTAAACCACACATAAAACTTTCATAAAAAAATACAAAAATATGTAGTTCTAAATCAAACAAAAAGTAGAAAAATACATATAAGTCTATATAAATATATTCTAACATTAATTACTACATCCAATGTTATGAGCATATAGATTGTTATAACATGTAAATATACACTGTGCTCTAACTTTTAGGATTTGGTCAATTATATCTAGAACTACTGGAAATAAATTAATGAAATTTGGTATACACATATGGTTGATATTATGTACAAGCATAACCATTAAACTGTTATAATGTACAATCATGATCGCACGTAACACTCATCTAAGTCAGAAATTACGAAACAGTGGTTGCAGATTGATAGGAGGCATGGTGCCCTTTTTCATATATACATGCCTCATACTGTGATTTTATATTAGATATATGAGTACCAGTAGCAATTAATTCCACTCGTTCAGCAACTTTGTTTTCAGGCCTTGGATGATTCTTAGTGGGAAATTAGGAGTTTTAATTTCCCTCCCCGAAAAATTCTATAGAGATAAGGGGTGTGGAGATTTGGCCAGCCAAACCATCCGGCAAGGATCCTAACTTTCCATAAATTCGTTGGCTAGATGAAATCAAGGTGACCTTGCATTGCCATCCTTTAAAACGGAAATCAAGGCCATCTGCACCCATGAAAAGGTGAGTATAGGACTTCAAGACATAACGCCTTACAACAGTCACAGTGCTTCTTCAAATACATGGAGGAGTGTGCGGCTAAACCATCAAGCCAACGCTGCAGAGTGTCAATTTCTTGGACATTAGAGGGTAGGTGGAAGGTTGCTGGGTTCTCTCCATATAAAAGCACGGCGATAATCATTGGTTAGGCTGAACCGGGATTCTACAGTGAAATCGCCCATTGATCCATGCTCCAATCTCTAAGCATTAATTACTACATTTTAAATGTGCTCTCTTTTTCACAAAATGTAGATGGACTCAAACAACTGACCTTTTTATAAGCATATTTCTCTCATGAAGTCTCTTCTGGTAAAAGTCACCATTGAATCTAAGATTCCTGTGACCACATACAACTCTCAAGAGAGCTGAGATCAATAACATTTACTAGTTCAAAATTTAATGAAATATTCATTAGAATTACACGCATTCGGAATATTATTATTAAATATTTTAATTTACAAGAAAATTCACCATAAAATACATTAATTCAAAAAAAATTAATGCATATTATTAAGTATTTAAAAAAACATGAAATATATATAATAACCTCATTTTTCATGAGAAACCTACTTCATACCTTTAAAGTATAATTAAACTCATAGAGAATGTTATTAAGCTTTTTGGTACAGTAAAATCTCATATAAAATATTTTTTCGGAGAAATTAATCTATATTTTTATAGATTAAAAAATGTTATAACACCCTCATTCATTTTAAAAACCTAGAGCCAGATTTGTTTCTTTAATAAAGAATCATACAATATATATAAATGTCTTAAAAGTAAAATTTATAATCACTAAACATCATATCCAACATTTTACATAATTTATTTCGAGTGTCCCAGGTATATCTATGGAGATTTTTAAATTGCACGTGTAAGTTTCATAATAATATGAAAATATAAAATAATATCATAAAATATTAACCATAGCATGATAGTCTCAATCGCGTCCACTACCAAAAATGTTGCCTCGCGCTTTACTTCCCAAATGGATGCGCACGCATATGCATTTATGAGGCACTCTGACACCTTTGTTATCTTGTTTCACTGACAATTTGGTTATTCTCTCTCCGAGATTCTACCAACCCTTACTCTATGCATTTCCTCCCACGATAAAAGGGCTCTGTTCTGCCTTTAAGATTATATCTCGGCTATTTCGTTAATTTTATACGGCACTGTGCTTCGTTCACAAAGTTTACGACGTAACCCACTCTTGTAAATGTTTTTCTTCTTCCCGCAATGAGCTTTTATTTCGCTATTAAACATTTCGTTTGGATTATACTGAGATATTAATTTATTTTATGCGGTGAAAAAAATATTGAAATTTTGGAAAAAAAATTCAAAAAAATTATAAAACTGAATTCACATATGTTTCATGAATTATCTAAAGGAGGAAAAACAAGTAATGATTCGGATTCATTTCTGTTAGGGTATCGAAACACGTTCGGAGTAATTTTTTTTTAAAAAAACTAGCATACTACAACAATATAACCACCTTTTTTAGGAGTTAATACCAATAAATTCTAATATTTAACTATATATATATATATATATATATATATATATATATATATATATATATATATATACATGACATATTTTCTGAGCCTGAATCAGACTCAGATTTTAAAAAAGGTCTTAATTCTAAAATTAGTACATCTCTTCTGACGCTAAGAGCAGGGAGTATAGCCACGCCAGGGTATGTTTTAATGGGGGGGTAGCACTTAAAACACCGATGGGGTAATTATCGCGGATTTTATGATTGCATTTGAAAGTTAATGCTGACATAAAGGGCTATTAAATCTAAAGATCTGGAATTAGGCATGTTTATTGGCTAGGCCATATGTGTGGAAGAAATAAATGGGTGATTAGTTTGATAATTGAAGATGAAATGAAAAAATTTGAGTTAAGTTCTAAATAGGAAATTTAATTTTAATCGGATTTAATTATCCTTACACACACACACACACACATATATATATATATATATATATATATATATATATATATATATTTTGTTTTATATATTTAAATATATATGTTTTTATATATTTAAATATATATATATATATATATATATATATATATATATGTAGATAGATAGATAGATATAGTATAATAAAATAAAATAGGATATCAAGTAATAAAATTGTTTAACCTACAAGGCCAAAAAAAAATCGGAGATCAAGCGATATAAATAATGAAGATACAAAAATAGTCTTTGAACTGAAATGGAGACTTATTATAATTTATTTATTTGTCGCTGAATCAGGTTAACGATTTAGTGTTAAAGCCGCTTTATGGTACTAATCTTTCCCGTACAGCAGAAATTTTCGACATAATAGAAAAAAACAGAGCACTGATGAAAATTTAAGCCTATCTTTAGCAGACAGTAAAGTAAAATGGAAATGAAGAGAGAACAATAATGTTTCTCTCATAGAGAGGGGAAATGCAAACCATAAAAAATGTAGACTAAACGTCTTATGAAAAGACCCCGCCTTAAATGATGTGTTAAAATAGAATTGTTAAAACTAGAAGCATATATATATATATATATATATATATATATATATATATATATATATATATATATATACATATATATATATATATATATTTCATTATATTTGATCATAATCTTTATAAACAGATCAAAGGATTACCTCAGGGTGGTCCAGCTAGTAATTGTTTAGCGAACCTATATTTACATTTTTTTAAATAGATCATGTTATAAATGATTCTTACTTAATTTATCGTTATATAGATGATATAATAATTTTTGGTAAAAATAGTGAATACAAACCAAATATTACATTCTACCCTGATTATCTCAAGCTCCTTAAAACTAACTTCAACTCTAATAGGGTGGAATTCTTGGATTTAGACTTGCATCTTATTAACAATAATGTAGTCAGTAACATTTTTGACAAAAGAAATTCGTTTAAGTTCCATATAATTAAAATTCCTGTATGGAACAGTAATTTTCATATATCAATTTACAGAAATATCATTTTGAATTTTTATTTAGAAATGATAACTTAACTACCCACAAAATAGATAAATACAATAATATAAAAAAATTTTTCAATGTTGTTTAGATCATGAATACCCTTTTAATTTCTTGAGATCTTATATTCATCACTAATACATTAACCGTCTTGCTACTTCGAATTCCAAATCCACCACACAACACTAGGTTTTCAAAGTCAGCATGTTAGTGGTCTTGATGTGAAGATTATATCATAACACTCATATCACAGTTTACATTTTTTCCACACACATCTTAAACATCTTACACATTTTTGACAACCAACCAAATTAGAGCCTAGCAAATTTACATTTTTGACAATCAACCAGTGGTTACAGAAATTCGGGAATTAGATTTTACTGTTGAAAATGAAATTATGTATAAAGATCTTAAATCATCAATAGTAAATATCCAAAATGACTTCGTTATTACATATGTTGATACAGTCTCTGCTAATTATGCCATAATTTGTAAATATTTTTACAGTAAAATATTAAGTAACCACATTTTAAATAATAATTCATTTCAAAAATCAATTCACAATAATAGAGAAGATGATAATCGTCTTTTAGCTTTGAACAAAAGACTGAATATTCATCTAAATAATATTAAATATCCAAGTATTTTTTAACACCAAAATTTCATAAAAGCCCTATAAAATTCCGTAGTATCACTAATGGATACAATACATATATCACGAAGTCTGGGAAGATCTTGCAATCTCTTCTTCAAAAATCTAATTGATAATTTACAAAACACGGCAATTATTAAAAATAGCTTAGAGATTACTAGAGTTACTAAGGATATGTTGATTTTTTCTATGCATGGTTTTGATTTCGAAGACCTTTTTAATTCTATAGATATTGACGATATGATTAAGGTTCTTCAGTTAATTTATGATAAATATGAATTATATACTTCAATGAAAAAGAAAAATTTGATATTCTTGTTAACCTCATTTTAAAAGAAAATTTCATTATACTTGATCATAATCTTTATAAACAGATCAAAGGATTACCTCAGGGTGGTCCAGCTAGTAATTGTTTAGCGAACCTATATTTACATTTTTTGAAATAGATCATGTTATAAATGATTCTTACTTAATTTATCGTTATATAGATGATATAATAATTTTTGGTAAAAATAGTGAATACAAACCAAATATTACATTCTACCCTGATTATCTCAAGCTCCTTAAAACTAACTTCAACTCTAATAGGTGGAATTCTTGGATTTAGACTTGCATCTTATTAACAATAATGTAGTCAGTAACATTTTTGACAAAAGAGATTCGTTTAAGTTCCATATAATTAAAATTCCTGTATGGAACAGTAATTTTCATATATCAATTTACAGAAATATCATTTTGAATTTTTATTTAGAAATGATAACTTAACTACCCACAAAATAGATAAATACAATAATATAAAAAAAATTTTTCAATGTTGTTTAGATCATGAATACCCTTTTAATTTCTTGAGATCTTATATTCATCACAAATACATTAACCGTCTTGCTACTTCGAATTCCAAATCCACCACACAACAATAGGTTTTCAAAGTCAGCATGTTAGTGGTCTTGCTGTGAAGATTATATCATAACACTCATATCACAGTTTACATTTTTTCCACACACATCTTAAACATCTTACACATTTTTGACAACCAACCAAATTAGAGCCTAGCAAATTTACATTTTTGACAATCAACCAATTCAAATTTTACCATATTTGATTGTCGTCATTCTATACTTGTCTTTGCTGGCTGGTTTAAAAGTCAGCTCAAAAGATGTGTTTATGTTTTTTCGAATTTTTTAACTTGGTGAATAATTGAATTTCATTAATGGCAAGATGCTTGTTTCTCTTCGTAAAAGCTTTGTGAGTAAAGAAATTTTGTTAAATTATTTTTTGAAAGATACTTTTCTTATGTAATTGTTCTAGTATTTTTTCTACTTTTCTTACATAATTATTTTGTGATTTTTCTGCATTAAGAGTTTGGGAGATTTTGTTACATAATAGTAGTGATTGGTTTTATCATGCTCTCTGAGTTATACTTTCTCTGAAGCTTTGTTTATTTTATTTGGTTTTCCTACCGAGTTGCAAAGGGGGAGGGTTGGCGCCTTCAAACTAGTTTAACCCTACTTATTCGGTCCTAAGTCCGAAATTGCTTTCTGACTCGCTAGGTTCTTCTTTTTTGTAGTTCTTTTATGTCTCTATAATTTTGTTCTTCATGTTCAGCTTTCATATTTTTATTACGTAATTTCTTGTTATGTTCTTTATCTATTATTTCTTGTTTTTGATAAATAATACATATTTCTTTTATATATATATATATATATATATATATATATATATATATATATATATATATATATATATATATATATATATATATATATATACTAGCTGCAAGGCCCAGCGTTGCACGAACTTTCTCTATTATTATAAATTTTCACTTTCTTTCACAAAATCAGCACTTCCATTATTCTTTTTCGAAATTACTTTAACTTTTTTGTTTCTTTCCCTTCTGCTTAACCCGGCTTTGCACCGGCTTTTACCGATGGCACAACTTAATTTCCACGTTAGTTTCCTCTTTCTTTCGTGACGCCAGCACTTTTGAGTGGGTGTGTACGCGTACAATGTGAGTGATTGCTATGAAGATGCCATTAAAATTCCCTTTTTCGAAATTTTTCGATTTCTTTTCACTGTCACACTGGTTTCTTTCCCCTTCATTTACCCTTTGCGTTGCATGAACTGCATTGTATAACATGTTGTGGTGGAAATTCTCCTACTCCTCTAGCTGTCAGCATCTCCTCTGTTGTGTATGTATAATTTCTATATTAACGTCAGTATAATTACCTTTTTCGAAATTTCTTTCACAGTCAGTCACATTTCTTGCCGCTCTATCTATCGATCGATCTATATATATATATATATATATATATATATATATATATATATATATATATATATATATATATATATATATATATATATACATATATATATATATATATAGATAGATAGATAGATAGATAAATATACACATATATATATATATATATATACATATATTTATATATATATATATACATATATATATATATATATATATATATATATATATATATATATATTATATATATATATATATATATATATATATATATATATATATATATATATATATATATATATATATATATATATATATATATATATATATATATAATACAAAACAAACATATTCATTGTTTTAACAATAGTTATTTTCTTAGAGCTTAAAAAATAATAAAAGCTGTTTGGTGTTTTCATTTATTCAATCAATCGTTACAAAATAATTTCCTTCTTAAAAAAAATTGATAAAAAATATTTATTGAAAAATTAGTTGTGATATTTTATTATATGTTTTATGAATTACGAAATTTTATTTAAAATCATTTTTTTTTTTGCAAAATTTGTACGTATGATTTTTTTAAAGTGAATATGATGTTTGATATTTTTAATCTTAACATATCATGAAAAATTCTTTGACATATTTTTAATAGTGTTGCAATACAGGTTTTTAATTTTGATAAAACAATATATATTGAAATATATTTGTATAAAATAAATTTATATTGAAATAAATTTGTAATGATATTTGTATTTAATAATTAATAGCTGCAACTGTTTAGATTTTGTTGAAATTTTAATTTTATATGTTTTGGCATATTTATTATTGATACTTCAAATTTTAAGTTAAATTAAACTTTTAATTTCTGTATGATTTTTAGATCTGGTTTTAAAATGGCGAATAATGAGCAAACCAATTTGTCTGAAATAAGTACTACCAACCATACCCCTAATGAACTATTTATTGTCCTTTTTTATTCTGAAAATGGAAAGCTAATAGAAGCTTGGTTAGATTACTTTAATAACTCACTATCACTTCATAATAAAGAAGATAATTGGAAAATTGTCAGCTTATCAAAATATCTAAAAGGGTCCAAATAAACTAATTACATTAACTCTTGCCTTAGTATTTCAAATTTTGGAGAACTTTGTTCGATTCTTATTGATTCCTTTTTTAAATTTTATGTTATTAGTATATCAGAATTCTCACAACTCCAAATAAAAAATAATTTAGAGCAAAATTTTCATTAAAAGCTTAATTATGGTAATCTCGCAATTAGGTATATCTCCTCAACTCATTTTGAAAGAAATTACTGATGGAATGAATGCCCACCAATATTAAACAGTTAATGATAATAAAATCCCCCTACCTCACCTACAAAATGGCTCATGGTAGCTAAACGCTTAATGAAAACCCAAGCCCCAAAACCTGAACAAAATACTTTCAGACAAAATGTGTCCATTCGACCCAGACAAAATACTTTTGTACCTCAAAATCACTACTCTTTTCGAGCCAACTTCCAAAATTTTAATGGAATGCGTCCCAAACATCTCCCATATCAGCATGTTCATAACTTTAACATTCGAGGATTTAGGTCCAACCACCACACACATTTTCAACATAGACTGCCACCATATCCATGTAGTATTTGCACTCAGCAAGGAATTCCCAATGCTTATCATTGGAAACTACAATGTCCTTTTAATCAACATCAATTGAGACAAACACCATTTTATTGTGACTCATCTTTGGCTACTAACACTGTTTCTCAGAGCACGGAGAACTCTGTTAGCAGTCAACAAACTCCTAATCAGAGACAACACCCCTCTACTGAGGCCTCTTGCCCAGCATATTGACAATTACAAGTGTCGGGACACATCTCAACATTGCTGAGCCTAGCTAACGTGGACAATTTACCTAAACAGAACAATGTGAATATTGTTATTGATACTGAATCCACTCTATCATTAATTTATGCAGATATTGTAAAAAAACTTAGATTACAAAAACAAACAACTAGTATGCCTATACATATTAACCATATATATATATGCCCATGGCAATTTTCAACTAAACAAACTATGCAAAGCTTACTTAAAAATTGGACAAGAGACAAACAAAATCTTGGAGGACACAACGCAAAGACACAAAGAGCAGCTATTTATATTCTTACATAATGACGGCAGAGAAGAAGAGCGCCGGGTTACACAATAAAAAAATCGTAAAAAATAGAAAATATAATTATTTTGTAAGTATATAACTTAGAAGTGGGTTTATTCTTATTTTACGACATCAGAGGGGAGCAATATCTTAAGAAAAAAAACGACAATAATTATTTCAATTGGTGGTAACTCTGCAAATTTTGTGAAGTTTTCAAAAATTCTAGTTGAGCCTCTGTAGAGAAGTCTGAGCTATATAGAGGCAAAATATTATTATAACAGAACCATTTTTCACAAAAGGAGAACATTTGGCAAAGGATTATTCTAAGATAATTTTTCGCCAAAATATTATATTTAAATAAACTTTTTTGTCTAAATATTCTAAAAGAAATTTTATGCATGTATTCTAATCTGAGTGACACTATATATCATGAAAATTATCCATTTATGAAGTTTTTTAAAATCACGGTTCTGAACGTAGTCGAATACCTTAAAAGATTTCCCCGACTTTAAAATATCTGCAGAAGAAGAAAAACGTAGAATAGATAGCTCAAAAAAGCACTGAAACATGACTGATGTAACTTTTGAATTTTTAGGTTAACAGTACAGATGAGGTATATTTTTTTCCTTGATAGTATTAAAACCTAAATGTCAGAGTAGATACGTATTATTTCTTTTTTTAACACGACTTTTATTGCAATTAAATAATAAAAGGCTAGTTTCCACCCACACAACCATAAAGCTCCTACATAGTCAGGTTATTACTTTTCCTTACAAAAAATATCATTTATTCAATTATTTCCTTTTATAATTCCATATTTAATTCAAATGAGAAAATAATTGTAACATTTAGCTTTCCGTACTTAAATTCCTTTCCCCTCTAATTCGCATTATCTGCTTTCTTAAAAGTTTTTTTTCTTTCTTCAATTTGCAATTGCCCTTTAGTTTAATGGTATGTAAAATAAGAAATAAAATATATTAAACTATTTTAGGATTATGAATTAAAGTTTTATTTTAATATAAAATGAAAAAAGTAAACTAAGAATTGAGGATGATAATTGAACAGATGAATATTTTTATTAGCATCTTGAAATTAAAATTGTTCATCAATTGTATACATAATTGAATTTTAATTTACTAAGAGGGAATTTAAATATATGCATATGGATAAAACATATAAAATTAATTAATTTTAGCACTGGTTTTTCATCATTTATTTTTATCGTATACTTTAACTCATGACTTTTTACTTCCCCGTATTGAAAAGAAATATTCATAAAAAAGGCAGAGCGAATTAAAATAAAATTATTTTCATTGAAGTATAAAATTGCATAAACTTTCATCTTGGTAGGATGGATGAAAATAACTTCAATCAGAGGTATAAAATAAGATTTAATAATTTAACTAAAGATATTAAGAATATAGAAAGAATAATTGAATTTAGTAAAACTATATGGATTAATTGATGCCTAATTCATGACCTCCTAAATTAAATCTACATAAGATCTACAATAATAGTTGACTATCAACTATTTTAAGGATTTTCGGGTTTGCAATTTGGATCTATTCCAGGGGTGGTCAAACCAAATGACCTTTTGGGGCCCATCTGAAAAACATTATCTATCCACGGGCCCGATATAAAAATATACAGGGTGGCCATAATTAAACTGCAAGTGTTCAAGGGGTTCTGGAGAGAAAACCACTGGGGGAAATATTTCAATGAAATTTGGTATGTACACGTTACAGAACATGCGCAAATCAAATATGAAAAAAAGAAAATCAACATTTTCACCCGATAGATACCGCTGTACCGTATTTCAACGCTAGCCAGTGGCCTATTCAACTTCCAAAACCGATAGGTAGAGCATAATGAAATTTTAAGAGGCATATAAACAATATACAAAATCACTTAAAGTTTATCAAAATTCCGTACAATTTGCTTCAGTAATTAAATTTTTATAGTATGATTAGCGTAAATTAAGATAACAAATTAAACAATCTATAAAGACGCTTTGGAAAAAAACTAAAAAATTATTGCTTTAAAGAAATTATCACATGATGTGCTCAATATGCGAACCAGCAGATGCAACCACATGGTGAAAACGTAAAGCCGCATGGTCCACCGGGCATTTAAAATATATGTTGTAATACACCTCACGCGTCTCGTTTTGCTAAATTTCATTTCAGAAACAGAAGTATGTTGTTATCTATAAATTATATCGTTCAGATGTCCTCATAGATAAAAAAGCAAGGATTAAGTTACAGTGAACGTGGAGGCCAGGCGTTTTGGAAACCTCTGCTTAATTGGTCCACACCAAAAATGTCGCAATTTTTTAACAGGTTTAGTGATATGAGGGGTACTCTGTCCTGTACAAATACCGTGATTTCTAAACAAAATATCTCTTTTGTAAGATCGTCTTGTAGTTGAACTAATCACCTCTAATTAACTGGATTTACAGTTTTTATTATTTCCTTCTAAACACATCACTATATTTACAATTCCATTTACAATTAAAAATCGCATCGGGAACTACAGGCAGCTTCTTCTATTTAAAGTTCGAGACCACCTCTTCTTCTTTTCTCCTTCCCGCTCAAAGGCCGAAACAGTTCACAGCAGCGCCCTCTTTCTAGTATATCGTGAACTATGTGACAAGCCTCCTAGGCTACTATGTGCCACGCCGTTACACTTTCAATGCTGGAACCAATTGTTCTCTCAACATCGCTACTCAATGTGGTCTTGTTTTTATACTGCTCGATATATATACCGTCGATAAGCATTGGAACATGCCACAGCGCCATCTATTGGGTGAAAATTGTGATTTTTTCCCTACTTGACTTGCTCATGTTCTGAAAAGTGTAGATACTAAATTTCAGTCAATTATTCCCAGTAGTTTTTTCTCCAGCATATCTTGAACACTTGTAGTTTAATTATGGGGACCCTGTATAAATGTATTTATATTAGATTTGGACTCAATACAAACATTTTAAATATTTAAAACAGAGAATGAACTATTATTAATATTTTCCTTATTTTTATGTATGTAAACATAAATAATATAATTATAATATAACGATCAATTTTTTAAAATTTATTTAAATAGATATTCTCTTTTTTCATGTTTATCTTAGTTTTTGCAAGTCACTCTCTATGTGTGTATTTGCACATCGTATTTCATGTTGTAGATTTTTGTCTGATAAGGACAAAAAGCTGGATTCACAGGTGTAATTTGAAAAAGCATTTCAGGAATAAAGCGTGGTGCTTTTGGGTATCTCTTAATCCAATACTACTCACATTCAAGTAAAAAATATTATTAAAAAAACCAACGGGATAAAATAGAATCAATTATGCGATTTATTTGTTACAAAACACTACGCAAAAGACAAAAAATATTGCCCAAAATAATCGTATTTTATGAGAAATCACATGGGCCGAAGTTTGACCGGTCTTGATGTATCCTTTCGAATGTGTTCAATAATGTTAACATGTAATAAATTACTTAACCCTTTGATGGTTATGAACGAATTCAGTTCGCAATTGAATCGTGTTTCATAATGCGCCCAAGCGAGTTCTACTCGGAAGCAAAAATTCGACTGAAATGGTTAGAAACGAACACTATTCGCGTAGTGAATTTTTCCCTAATGCGCGTTGACGAGCTAAGCTCGTTCGCCATTATTATTCTGCATTAATTATTTTACAAACGAATCCTACTCGTGAAATTTAGTTAGTTTTACTGTCTACAATTGGCAGTACGGTTCCCCGAATTTCTTTTAATAATGAATGGATATTATTATTTTTTTTACCTTGTTCTTTTTATGCGTATTTTGGCTTGTTTTTTAGGGTGTTTGTAAAGTAAAATAGTTCAAAAGCGAAAGTTAGATAATTATGATGGTGATTATGCATAAGCTACAGAAAGCTTATAGAGTTTTGAGTCTGTTGAAGACTTTGTTCACGGTATATCAATTTCAGAAGACATATTTATTTAGTCCTTTCAATTTAACATTTAGCTTGTATTTATAATTAACTATTATTATTTATGTAATTGATTATAATCATTTATAATTTACTATTTAATATATATAATTATAATTTTTTAACTATTTTAAAGTACGTAAAACCTGTTTTTTTTGTACTACAAATACTTTAAAAAAGTTTTAAAACGCGGGAGGCGAGCTATCTACGGCACCACCAGAGAAGAGTGATATTTTCGGAAGAACGGCGAGGGAAAACAGCTGCCTCCTTCGACTACTATTTACTCGTAATACTGCGCGAATTAAGTAAACGAAAACTGCTCATTTCCCTAACCATCAAAGGATTAATTGAGTATATTATATTTATTTTTAAAATAAATTCTGGTTTTAGTTCAGTTTTTAAAAGTGAAGTCGTTATCCATGAGGGACTGAATTATATTCTGTGTTCCTTAGACCCTAAATTCATCTGGATTCTGTCTGATAGTCGAAGAACCATCCAACATTTGTCAAACTGCAGTAGCACTGGCGATAAAACTGGAACTTATATTCTTAATAAGTTAAAACAAGTCTCATCATCTTGCGATGTGCTCTTTCAGGGCATCCATTCGCATGCAGATATATGGGCTAATGAGGAGGTGGTTGCCTTGTGAAGGAGGGCATCAGAAAGGCTCTAGCTACAGATATAAGCCTGACTTATCTTGAGCTGTACTCTGCCAGAAGACGTATTGATAAAAAATTGGCTCACCCTCCCCTGGTTCATACTTGGTATTGAGCTGATTCCCCTGAAGAATCCATTGCTATGAATTGCGACAGATGCACCCAGATTTCATAGTGTACATTTAAGAAGCCTTGCTGTCCAGAATGGCTATAAAATCCATCCGATTTGACCAAAATATAACATCGATCAGTTTTTATCGACTCATATTCTTAGATTCTTGCGTTTGCTCTATGACGGCTACTAAGCCTTCTTATGCTTGTATATGACTTTTTGAGGGTGAATCAATTCATAGATCTCGTTTAGCAAAAGCTAGCCAAGGAGATAAGCAACAATATATCTATTTTTTTTATGATTAATTGTGTGAGAAACTGGAATGAGAAGATGTGAATAGACAGAACGTAAATCTCTTACAAAATAAAAATTTTGAAGTTAAGGACATAATAATAGAATATCATGCCATTATAATTTGATTTAAAAAAAATCAAAACTTTATAAGATTTGGAAAATTTCCGAAATTTATATTCATACAGTAAAAATAATTCTCGACATTACACTCTAAATTGAACAAAATATCAACATTGTTCATAAAATTTCAAATACTTCACCCTTTTGCTAGTTATTACTTTACTCCCAACCTAAAAATGAGATATAAGCACTTCAGAAAAGAGAATAAAATTTTTGAAAAATATGTAATAAAATGAATTTATTAACAACATACCATATTTATTCAACCATAAGTTTTGCATTAAGTTTTTGTGAAAAATGAAAAATTAAGAAAAACGATTTATTTATAAATTAAACTTTACGAAATTAAAAATTAAAATTTAAATGAGAACTAATGCGAAATGAATAATTTGTTATTTTAATAGCATTATGAAGTTTTAAGTTCATACAAGAACCTACAATTGCTCTTATTACCCATCCAATGATTTTTTTTTCTCCTTCGATTCTAAGCTGTGCCCGATTTTCAGTAGCATTAACAAGAGGAAAACACCGTGGAAAGGCACTCGATACAAGTGAAACTTCTTTGGCTGTAAATGCAGGAATATATCTAATTATATTAAACTGCTGAAGGAACTTACCTTGATCAAATAAAATTCGAACTTCATTTATTGTATGAAAATAATATGTTTTTTTTTAATTTTCTGCAGCATTATTTTCCTAGAAAGAAACAATAGGTGTGTGGTCACTGAAGTAGGATATAAAAATCCTCGACTGTAGTCAATCAAGAAAACGTGAGAAAACTGCATCAATCGTGGTTCCATATATTTTTGTTCCTTCTCAGGAATCAGTATTCAATGTCAAATTCAGTGTCCGTTTCAAGAATGCAATGAGGGGCTTTGCTTTTTCTGAAACTAAAGTTACCTTAAATTATCCAGTTAAGATCATCGGCTTTTAATCATCACCAAATACAATGCTTGTAACAGTCTCTGATATGTGCAATACTAAAAATTTATGAACGAAGGTGGAAACAGCTGCGAAAGGACTACCTGACGGTATTTACATTTTAGACTGGACTTGCTGCTAATTTTCCTTTTCTTTATTTCACAAAACACTTTTCTTCTTTTTGCATTTGTTCTAGGCATTCTGACTAGAATTAATTATAATTCAATGGGAATGAAAATTAATAATATACTGTGTCACTGAACTCATTGTGGTTGCTTACAAGACGCTATCCGTAGTGATTCTGGCGCGAACGTTAGTGACATATGCACAATTCCCCAGACACTCCCTTAATGGGAAGATACATATAACGATAAAATTTTGGGTGCATATATTCATTGAAATAAAGCAGCGCGTTTATTATATAAAACAACTACAAATATACGCCCCGTGAGTTCGTTATGAGTTGCAAGGGCCATCAACACCTAAGCGCCTTTCGTCCGAAGCAGCAAGAGGCCCCACTCCATACATCTGATGCAATTCCCCTTATGGATTGTCCAATTTTTACAGATATGATGCAAGTCACGTGGTGTCCCCACGCTCTGGCTATCTACTCACCATCGCGATGATTCGTGGGAATGGGGGAATCACTACTTCTGTTCGCTTTTTCCCCGTAACGCAAACCAGGACATATTTCTCATACACTCTCGCGCAAAAAGAAGTTTCACTTCAAAAAGTGCAACTTAGATTCGAGTAAATAAGGTATGTTTCACTTTAAAAGACATTTCAAGTTAAAAAATGTTCTCTACATGGTAAAACACCTATGTACAAAAAATCCATTTCATATTATTTAAATTTCACGATGGCTTTTAAAACTCATATTATTTCAAGAGTCAGAAAAGATAGGGAAAAGACAAGGTTGCGATTTATTTTCCATTTCTTTCTTTTATCCAAAATCCTTCGCCACCGATGAAGCTTCCGAAAGAAATTCTTTCCTTGTAACTCCCCGAAGAATATTTACATATTTTGTTACGATGTGTTAAAGAACGATCCTGCTTTGTTACAAAACAACTCAGCACTTGTCTTATTTTGATTTTATTTGGAATTTTTGAACCAATATCCTTATTCTCTTAGCATCCATAAGAAACTAACAGAGAGAGCTTTGTTAATTACTGTTCGGCTAACTTTTTTTTAACCTAAAATGGAATGACACAATTAACACTGGGTTGCATTTTTGTAATGTTTCTTCGTTCCCTGGATTTCTCTTTAATTTATTTTTTGAATGTTGAAAAACACACATTGATGTGGAGGTTACTAAAATTTTCTTTCAGTTAATTAGATTTTCGTATAAACTGAACGTATATTTCCTAATAAATAAAGGTAGCTTAATATTTAATTAACTTGTTCTTTATGAGAACTAACCATCGGTTGTTTCCTGTCAATCATTTATTATTATTAACTATTTTCTTCAGCAACCTCCTTAGTCATGAATATAACTTTGTGCTAACATGAAAATGTGCCTGCATTTTTTTTCCTCTTTTTCTTCTGTCTCTCTCTCTTTGAATGTTCTACTTCAAAAATGGTTTTCTTTTATAATATTGACACATAGATTAGGATTCGAGGATTGTATGCTATATTTGTCTCAAAGCGCAAAATAGTTATTTAAGAGCAATGGAAATTTATAGAGGAAAACCAATTCTTAGAAATACAAAATACAGTAGCAAAATTCGCATAATAAATCCCATAACATTTTCACACATTCTACAGTGCTCAAAACAACTATCATTATTTAAATATACAAATATGTAATGATTAAATTATTCGCAAGCACTCTGCTGCAATTGTAGCATATAATCGCTAGTTGACTCTTCAACGATAAAACCAATCCTTACTCAGTTTCAGCGAATGACTCCCACTTATGGGCTGAAAAGACTTTTCTAGAAAGGTCTATTTATGTCATAGATCGTGATATTAAAAGATTTCTCCAGTAATTTACATAAGCATTCATCTGATAGCCAAGTTACCAAAAATTGTCACCTACACACAAAAGTCGTCACCAAAAATAATGTTAACTTGGCTGTATCATCAATTTTTTTTGGCAATTATTATAAAATAAATAGTACTTAAAGTATTATTAATACATTAAACACACAGATATAAAATATTTACACTATTTTAAGCATTAATTACACAAAATTCATAAAAATATTGCTACAAGTTTTCATGGGGAAAAGCAACCGATGACTCCAATTAATTGGATATTAATAGGATTATTAATGGACAAAACAGAAAACTACACTATAAAAATTGGTTTATATACACAAAACAATGTTATAAAAGATTATTCACGACAGTGAAAATTGGCCTCATTATAAACAAGCTTTACAACATTCTAAAAATGACTCCCTAACAGTTTCACTTGCAGGAACTCAGAAAATCTCTGTCAACACAGACACACTGAACTCTCTTTTGAGCTGAATCAATGGTCCCAAATATAGCCTCATGGAAAATTCCAGAAGGCTTGATTCCAGAGACATGTTAATGGTTCCTTGGTAGTACCATATTTTGCGAAATTTATCACACATTTTGTTGTTTAGAGAACATCTTCTGGGATTGTCATAAGTTTGAAGTTCATGGTGAGAAGCGGACTTCGCCTGTAAAACTGAATTTTCCCTCAAGGACAGTAGCGCTGCAATGTAAACAGCATACGGGGTATGCTATTTGAGCATATATCTCCTTAAAGCGTTGTAAAAATATATTTACATTTTTACAAAGCTCAAGTAAAATCTTTTTCACTTAATACTCCGTATTGGATCCAAATTAAAATTTCATTAAAAATTTGCGCGAGGTTTTTTAACCACGTACCCGCGAAGCTACTTTTGTGCACCCGCGACTGTCCTCTATATACTACATCAATATCAATTAGTGCAGTGGTCCCCAACCCTTAGGTCGTAGATCGGTACCAGTCAATGAATCAATTGGTACAGAGCCACTCAAGGAACATTAAATAATTTATATTTTATTTCCTGTGGTGTATTTAACTCGGGTTTGTGCGACTTTCCCTTGAAGTCGCTTAATATTTCATGTTAAAATAATTTATATTCATTTTTGGTGTAACTGTATTTTATTCTGTGTATATTTAAATATCTAAAATACAAACAATCCACGTCCCATCCTCAGGGGACCGCGGTAAAATGTTCACATATTGTCCGGTCCGTAGCGATAAAAAGGTTGTGAGATTCTGAGATACCGGATGACATGCAATGCTCAAAATCGCATTCATTTTTTGAATTTGTTGTTATCTTTTTAGTGTGGAATATTGTTTACGATGCTTACGATTAGAGTAAAATAAAGGAATTTTAAGAATTGTTGCGCGCTTGAATTCCATACGCAGTCTTAAATAATCCCGAACAAAAACTTTCTCGTGCTTTTTTCTTTATTTTTTTATAATAATCGTGTTTAAAAATAAATATGAATTGTCGTAAGTGGTGATAGTTTTTGTTTGTGCGCAGAAAATAAAAACTAAAAAGAACGACAAAATGGAGCTGTTCTTTTAAATGCTTACTTAATATCTGTTTTAACACTAGTATGTGCAGGATTTAGATTACTCTCAAACATCCGTCGGTTTGCTTTTTGGACTACTGTTTTGCCGCAAATCATTTCGAGTCGCAATATTGATACGAACATTACTATTACGCGGTAAACATTATGCACTTTCTCTAGTGACAAATATATGTGAAGATTTACTGGAATATTATCAATTGCATCTGCAAAATTTCTTCAGATTATTCACAGTCACTTTCACTTAATCTTTTGTCTTCATCGAAATCTAAATTAGAACAAGATAGCTCACCGCCATCCGACTCATTCTCAGAAACATATTGCAACAAATTAGCAATTTCATCAGGGCTTAAACCTTTTCTAGGAACCATCGTTTCAGAGTATCCGCTCTGCCCAAGGTTTGAATATCGAATGAAAACTTTTTGATGAGCAGATAAACAAATTCTATGAAACGAAAAACTTAGACACAACATATTTAGTGTAATTGATTCATTTCCGCTGTGAATCTAATCACACTGCATTTAAGGTCAAATAAATGTGAGATGATGCTTTAAGAAATTTGTTTTATTAATAATAGTATCTACTTAGATAACTACATTTTATTGAATGACAGCTATTTATAATGATAAATTAGCTTGGTGTCAAAGCGATAACAGTGGACATTCTAGGGGTATTTAGTTGTTAAAAATATCCTAATTAACTTATAATCCCAAAACATTTTGCGTATAAACATGTGACATCTCACACGTCTTTTCTTTAACAAGTACTTTGAGTTCTTTGGGCCAGAATTAATGGCAACTATTTTCCAACCAAATCAAAGAAATAAAATGTGAATAAGAGATGCAAATAAACGGATTTTAAATATCGGATCTTAGAGTAAGCGAGAGGGCAATGTAAAGGAATGTTAGACAATTGATGTGGGTTGTGGCAGTTGATAGTTACTACAGTTCGTCTTTCAAGTTTGAATGAGTTCTATGTGACGTGGATACATATAACGGTGCTTAATTAGAAGGAAGCCGTACAGTTGCATACCATTGCATATAAAGACAAGAGCTACTACAAGCTATGATAAGGTAGGATTGATTACTTAATATTAGAATCGAGGATTAGGTGGTTCACTTATTGATATTGGTCTGAATCGGATTAGGTCTTATTATAAATATATGTACTGGGTGATGCGTATTGCGTCATCGTAGATTCTCTCATATTAATTATTATAATTGAATTTGTTAAAGGTGTGACGTCTTACGCGTCTTTTCTTTAACAAGTACTTTGAGTTCTTTGGGCCAGAATTAATGGTAACTATTTTCCAACCAAATCCAAGAAACGAGATGTGAAGAAGAGATGAAAATAAACGGACTTTAAATATAGGATCTTAGAGAAAGCGGTATGACAATGTAAATGAATGTTAGACAATTGATGTGCCTTGTGGCAGTTGATGATTATTGCAGTTCGTGGTGAAAGATTAAATAAATTGTGCATGACTTGAATACATATATTGGTATTAAAATAGAAGGAAGCTGTACAGCGTACAAGCTGCATCCTATTGCAGATAAAGACAAGTAACATTATACGGAATAAAATAAGGTAAGATTGATTACATATTAATAGAATTGAGTATTAGACGGTTCGCTTATTGAGATTGGTCTGAATTAGATTATATTATATTATAAATATATTTATATTATGTTGAGTATTGAGTTATCGTAGATTCTCTCATATTAATTATTATAATTATATGTGTTAAAGGTTCAAGTTGAATATCTTAATAAAGTCATATTAAGATAATGTTTGATCCGAGATCTTTCGCGAATCCTACACCTCTAGCTGACGCTGATACTTCGAGGGATGTACTTCCAAGCGGAGGTACATCAAAAAGGTTTAAGTTGAATATCTTAATAAAGTCATATTAAGAGAATGTTTGATCCTATTTCTTTCGCAGGTCCTACACCTCTGGCTCAAGCTGATACTCCGAGAGATGTTCTTCCAAGGGGAGGAATATCACAACCATCATGGAAAATGATTTAAAGTCATGAATAACTTTCAAATTCCCTGAAATAATATGGAAGGGAAAGCAAAGTAAACTGGCTCTGATGTCCAGTTGACACCGACGGACATTTCAGTGCTAATGTTTGCTTATTTAATAAAGAATCATTGTACTTTGTTTTGAACTGCGCCTGCCAGCAATTTCATGTTTGTCAGATGTGCTCAGACATAAAATATTGTTAAGAACCCTTAGATTTAGATAACTAATCTTGAAAATACAAATATACACAGATCAAACAAAATATTTTATAGGCCTGATAAAATTTTTAAATACTTTTATACATGAACAAATTAATCGCATGTCAATTCAAATTAGTTATTTGAATTACAAAATAAATTTTATATTTTTCAGGATTCCCCCCCCCCCAATTTTTTAAGTTTCAAATTATTTTAAACTAGTATTTTTACATACCATCACGCGTGACTAATACTTAATTATATATATAAAATAAAAAATCGTTTCTTCGTACTGTTTTTAATTGTTAAATATGGTCAAATATTTGCTGAAAATAAATTTGATTATTTTATAATAAACACAAAACTCATTAGCATTAGACATACCAAAGATGGAGGTCAATTCCGGAGTCTTCCTTTGACAAATTACTGCATTCCTTTTTACCCTCTGACCCAGGAAGCCATTTATTAATTCTCCTCACGTTGTTCGAGTTGGAAGATGTCCAGACTTTTGTATCATATTTTAGGCAGAACTCGCAGAAGTAGGGGCACTGCATAAGAATACAAACCCCCTTGACCTTTAAAAATTTATAAGAAGAATATTTTTCTGGTCCGAGGTTGTAATGTGTGCTTTATAAATCCTGATAACTTCTTAACAATTTTTTTTACTATTTTATGAATGATTTATGACATCTAAATAACTTATCAAAATAATTTAAATTCGGTTTTAGTGATAAATACATCCAAAAAAATTGCGAGTACTTAAAATTGTATAACTTACACTTTTCAATATTTTTTTTTCAGTTTCTGCTATTACTCCTCTCTCTTCCTATATATATATATATCTTGTTTAAATTTTTAATCATTTGTAAAATACTTTCTTTGTCCATCCATTCAAACACAAATACATTTTTTTAAAACTATAGTGGATGACCCTTGATGTCAATACAGTTTTTTTCAAATATTAATTCATTAGTTAAATTAAAAAAAATGAATAAATAGCAACAAATAAAATTAATAGTTCAAATTTCATATATAGAAAGGAAAACTGTTCTTTAAGTCCCGGTAGCAGAATGGATAGCGAGCCGGATTTATAACCCAAACATCGTGGGTTTGAATCCCACCTTGAATGGCCTAATTTCTGCGAATGCGATTTCTTTATACTGTTCTATTTTATAAGAATAGATAAACTTATTTCATGGATAAATATATACATGGTAACAAAAAAAACCGAAAACCTATATTAAAAGGAAAATGAAAAATTGCAAAGGAAATTGCTTTCTATTTTATCACTTAATGTTGTGAATTTCTTATATGTATTTACATACATATTTTAATTGTAATTATGTAATAAAAAGTAAATAAATTATTTTTTTACCTACGTAGGAATTTATTTATTTTTATATATATATTACCCTTTTAAGAGTCTTAACCCACTTAGGACTCGAATTAAGGAGACGCAACTTTAAATTCTTACTTTTTTAAAACAAAGTTCTGGTTATTTTTCAATCAAAGCAAAATTTCTGTTTTATTCTTTATGTTTTAGTTGTTGGTCTTAAAATAATTTTATTTTCACACAATTACAAAGATATTTTTACCTAGATCAAATGATTTTATTTCCTTGTTTTGAAGAAAAATACTTCACACTATTTTTTAATAATTATTGTAGAGGGTTGCACGTGATTATATATATATATATATATATATATATATATATATATATATATATATATATATATTTATATATATATATATAATTTTCGAATAATTGTTTCTGCTGGATGAACTGGAGACAGAACTAGAACATAGTTCCTACAGGTAAGATATAGTTGCTGTTAACAGGTAAGATATGCTTATGCTCATAAATTCATGCTTTTAATAATGTTACGAAAACGCAACTTCAATATCATATGCGTTATATGGGATTTTTGGCATTACAATATGTTTTACATTGTAAGTTGCATCATGTTTTCTTATTTCGGATAAGTTTGTACATGGAAAAAGATGATGAATATCATTATAACCATCCCTAGAGTATTTCTAAGAAACATATAATCATTGGAAGTACAGATGCATAATAGATTGTGAAATGAGTTTATTAGACTTTCAAAGATCTATCGCTGTTTCTTTGGTAAAAGTACCTGAAAAAGTGCAGACAGACATAAGTGTCACGCATGTTGTAAGACCTTTTGCTGTCCAAAATGTAATTTTGAACGCTGCTCGAAAGAATCATTTAGATCGTACAGTCACCGAAAATCGTGAAAATAAGAGGACATATTCGGTTGGGGAAGAGGAAATCTATTATTTTTTTGAGTAAATGGCTGTAGTGTCGATATCTCGTGAAGTATTGATCAAAAAATTCCATATATATGCTCATTGTCAAAGCTACATTTCACACTAAAAAAAAAAAAGATGTTACTGTTTTTTGTTTTATCCATTCAGTTTTGAGTTACAGGGTGTTAAAAATGGAAGTCAACAAAGAGAAAATTCAATTCTTTTTACAGTTTTTCTTTGATAAAAGGGTGGGTGGAATTGCGAAGGTTGTCTATGAGCTTGGTACTGTAACATCTAATGACTTTCAATTTCTGATCTGTTGATTTCGTTCAGGTATTTTTGATGTTAAAGATAACCCTTTCACAGGCAGGATGGTAGTCGATAAAATCACAGAAATAATTCAAATTGACCGGCATGATAGTAGTCGTAGCATCAACCAAGAGATAAAGATTGACCATAAAACAGTTTTAAGCCATTTGCGCACAGTTGGATTCAAAAAGAAGCTCGATATTTAGGTGCTACATCAATTAACACACACAAAAAAAACATGATGGATCGAATTTCCATCTGCGAATCATTGGGCAAACGGAATGAAATCAACCCATTACTTAAATGAATGGTTAAGGGCAATGTGAAAAATGAGTTACGTACTACAATATTGTGCGAAAACGATCGTGGGGAAAGTGCGGTGAAGAAGCTCAATCGGTGGCCATACCAGTACTATCGGCCAGGAAGGTTCTATTGCGTATTTGGTGGGAATGGAAAGAAATCATTTATTAGGAGTTGCTTCCGCACGACCAGAAAGTGATAAAAAATATAAAAACATTTGCTATGTCGGCCTCATCTCGTGCAAGAGCCAGCCAGAAATATAAATCACGGCTATCGTTGGAAAGAGGGGGCTATGGGCCACACACAGATACTCCAATGTCCGGCGCCGAGCGAGCGAGACGGTTTCGGGAACGTCGCAAAGCCGACGCCGCGAGGAACTTTTCTGCTGCCGCCAACCTCGCGAGCACCTCTAACACTGGAATACCTGTACTTATGGACGTAACGAATGAAAAGACTGCCGCCAACCTCGCGAGCACCTCTACCACTGGAATACCTGTACTTATGGACGTAACGAAAGAACAGACAATCGATATATCTATTGGATCTGCCACATAACTGAGATATCTTAATATCAGTAGAAGTGAAACAATGCAAATCATTGGCGTTCAGAGGATAAACGCTTCAAAACGGTATTTGAAGCCAATCCGTTTGGTTTATGTTGAACCTCAGCCGTCAACCTCAACAAGAATTCGGAAAAGAGTGCGCCTTTGGCTGGAGTTTCCAAATCCAAGCATGGGCCAACTCTGTAGAGTAGAATAGAAGCCCCACGTTATGTGCAAATGTGATGTGTTAGATTTAAAGTGGACACCTATTGTGACCAGAGCCGCCAACATACCGCTCGGTGGGAATATCAAGTGTAGACGTAACCAATTTCCGGTTGTGTCCGCAAGCGCGATCACCATTCATAAGTCGCAAGGTGGCACATTCGACGAAGTCGTTTTCAACTACGATAAGTCACAACAGATACAGCTTGTGTACGTTGCGCTGAGTAGAGTAACATCGATTGACGGTCTGTATCTCACCAATGATAAAGACGATTTTAAATTTTATCACGGGTGAGGCAGCACGGCGCCAACGGTGAAAGATATTCGCGACGAGTACAATCGGAGGGCCAATCATCGCCTTCCCACGTTGTCAATGAAAGCAAGAGCCTTCTTTAAGCGAGACGTCCTAGCCGAACGCAGTGTAGACCAGGGTGGCTACCTACATCGGCGACGGCAATTAATATTGATCGTATCTGCTTTCAATGCACAAAGTTTGATTGTCCATGCAGGAGATATGGAAATCGATAATATATTGATGAACTCCGATTAGCGAGACTTGGTACCATGCCTAGAGCATCAACTAAAGTATTTAAGAAACGAAGAGGAGTTTTTAATAAAGGAAGATGTAATAAATGCAATGATGGTTGTGGTGAAAGCAATTCTACGGTTCCAAAGAACTCTGCTAATGAAAAAAATTGTGCTGATGGTGCAAAGCTTTGTACTAATGAAACTGAACCATCTGCCAGTGAGAGAAAAATTGTAAACATGAATATTCCATATTCGGATGAGGCTTTTTCTGGTTTCAGAAATGTTATTGTGGACATTAACCTTTTAGCTTGTGTGTTTTTTGAAGCTGTAAAATGTATAAAGTGTGAAAAAACAGGACTCAGGTTGCACCTCAGTGAAAGTAACTGTGGTGAAGCTGTGAAGTTTCACTTAAAATGTCCTTCTTGTAAATATAACTATACTTTTTTTAACTCCAAGAAATGCGATAGTTCTGAGAATTACGAACTGAATACCCGGCTAGTGTATGCTATGCGATGCATAGGTAAAGGTGCTGAGTCTGCTAGGATGTTTTGCGGTATCATGAATCTTCCCCGCCACCCACAAAATTCTCAAAGTACAACCACATTTTACTGCAGGCAACAAGAGAAACCTGTGAACACAGTATGGCAGAAGCTGTTCGTGAAGCCGTTGATGAAAATGATGGAAAAAGGGACCTTGCTGTTGCTGTTGATGGTAGCTGGCAGAAGCGTGGTTTTTCTTCGAAGAATGGCTTGGTGACAGTCACAAGTGTTGATACTGGCAAAGTTATAGATGTCGAAGTTTTTTCAAAACATTGTATTTGTCCGAACAAAACCAAGCATCTTCAAAATTGTAAGAGAAATTTTGAAGGCTACAGCGGTAAGATGGAAGTAGCTGGAGCTCTATCCATTTTTCAGCGTTCCCAGTCTCTCTACAATGTTCGGTACACAAAATATTTAGGAGATGGGGACTCCAAAGCGTTTACTTCTATTGTCGAGAACAAAGTATATGGTGACCATTGCTCTGTCGAGAAATTATAATGCATAGGTCATGTTATGAAAAGAATGGGGACACGTCTTCGACGCTTGAAAACTAAGATGAGAGGTCAAAAATTTTCTGACGGAAAGCCTTTATGCGGAAGAAATAGATTGACAGAGGCAGAAATCGACCGTCATCAAGCATATTATGGTCTAGCTATCCGCAGAAATTTGTCTAGCGTGAAGGACATGCAACAAGCCATATGGGCAATATTTTTACACAAGCTATCAACCGATGAAAAACCTCAGCATGGATTTTGTCCCTCTGATTCAGATACGTGGTGCAAATTTAAAAAAGCAGAATTGCTTGGGGAGACTTATCATCACAAAAATAGTTTACCTGTGGATGTTGTGGAGGCCATGCGACATGTTTTTAGGGATTTAGCTAATCCAGAATTGCTAAAAAAGTGTTTACATGGAGGTACGCAAAATCCTAACGAAAGTGTAAATAATGTAATATGGTCTCGTGTACCCCGAAGAAAACATTTGTACAATTAGAAGTTTTGTCAGTGGGTACATATGATGCAGTTTCCTCATTTAATATGGGGAATGTATCAAAACTAGAAATTTTGAGAAAAATGTGTATTGAGCCTGGTGATTACACGGTACAGGCGATGGAGTGCCTCGACAAACAGAGGCTGTTACGAGCAAAATACTATTGTTTACAAAAAACAAAGGAAGTTAGGAAGGAAAAAAGACTTAAAAGGAAGAAAGAAGATGATGAGCTACTAAAAAATGCTGATGATTTAGAATATGGAGGTGGCATGTTTTAACTAAAAAGTAATTATACGTTAAAATCAATTTTTCTCAAAATGTCAATTTTTGATGTTCGATGTTCCTTTTCTTAGAAACTACTGTTCACAGGTATGTAAATTTTTTATGATATATTTATAATGATGGCTAATATATACTGAAATGAGCTTTTGTAAAAAACCCCAAAATTTATTTTTACAAATTTTTTTATGTGAAAACGGGTTAACGTAAACTATGTTTGATAAAATATTTTATAAATTATGAAAAAAATTCAAAATTAGCTAAAGGCTCATTTGAGTATAATGAGAAATGTGTATTTTAATTATATGAAAAATTTCAAGCATGTACATATAACAGATTTTGAGAAAATGTACCTCGAAAACAGCCAATTTAACATTGTCGGTATAGAGGTTTCCGACTGCCCTTAATGTTGACATGCCGTATGTTTCTTATTTCACATATCACAGACCTATGTTAAATAAAATCGTTGTCGAATATTAATTGTAATAATAATTTATGTTTCTATTATGTATCTGTTCTTTTTTTATTAAAATACTTAAAACACCGTCAATCCTGTTTTTATTTATTTCAATCTTTTACTTTAAAAGCGATTCGCTAACATAGACGTTTCACGTGAAAACCAACGGCTGTGTGCCCCAGCACAGCCCCACCCGATTTTTTTACTTTATAGTTCGATTCACTATAAAATCATCTTTTTTAGTTTGTTTTTAAATAGTAATTAATTTTATAATTATTTTACTATACATGATAAAAATCACAATTGAAACATACCAGTAATTCTGAAGGTCAAATATTTGATAATAAAAAGTAGTATTTTAGGGGTTAAAAGCAAAGTAATAAAAAAATCTCTCAATGTGGCATTACAGCACAGCAAACAAAATGTATTTTTTTTATTTGGTTATAGGATCAAAAATAGCTAATGAGCGTTTGAATTGGAATATTTTATTTTTTTTTTATGATGACCAGATCATATATTTAAATTATATCAGTGTAAATGTGTATTTTTATTATGTCAGAAAGCATTTTCTTTTACTTCATTCCAAAAGAAAATTTTTTTAAACCTTATATTTTCAATATGATCTTTCCCCCTCGCAGGGTTATCGCGCCCACCCAAGGGGACGTGCTCTACAGTTTGATAAATAATGACGTAATACATGCATATTACAGCCTTAAAAATTGAGCGATAAGCATGAAAAGTTATACAATTTCTACAACATGGATATATCAAAAATATTTATTTCATGTAAAAACAAAAAGTTCCGTCTTATCGTAGAAATAACAGATTAATTATTGATTGCATTTAAAGTCTATTTATAGAGATTTACAGCTACCGATACATAGATTGCTTTTTTTATCTATTAGTATGTCGTTTAAAAATAGATTTATTTTTGCACAATTCCAATTATTTCAAACCTCCACGACCTATATATTTTTCGTTTTTAGTTTTTAAAGTGAAATGCATTTTTAAAAGAAAATGTTTGTTTGTTAAGTTTATACTACAATGTCCTAGTTTATACTACCTATAAAAACGCATGTGAAAAGTTTAATTTTTTGGAGAGTTACAAAAGGTGTTCTAAAAAGATTATGTGTATGATAAAAATATATCAGAATGTTTGAATTTCAATTTATAAAAATTGCCCCCCTCCCAAAAAAAAATTCAAAAATTTGGAGTTTCTTTATTTCCCTCTTTATAAATCTATCTTATAATATTGTCAGAATAGGATGCTAAATCAAAACATATTTTCCGACAGAAAATAGCTTCAACATTATCATTATGTTGTAGCTTTGATATTTTGAAGACAGTACCATATTTATCAAAATAATCACTTCCACAAACCTTAAACTATCCATTTTTCTCTCTGATATAAAATGTGTTCCATATATAATTTATTATACCATAATGTAAACGGATAGTTCACTTTACATATTAAAGAGAAAATTCTTTTTGGTAGGAAATGTTTTCAAGATTTGAGGCTACACACGGAGTTATAAATAGACGTTAAGAGTTGAAAAGTTGAAACATTTCTTGAAAATTAGTGTGAGATTTTTTTCTTCTGAAAGCATATTCCGAGTTTAGTTAGTCTCTTTCAAATACGACGAACACATTAGCTGGTCAATTTTTTTGCCCAAGAGGTTAAAAAACAAGGCATATTTTTATTACATGTAACTAAGCCTAATACTTAATAGGATAACAAAATGAAAGATTTTTTAAAAAATTTCAATTGTAATAGCTTTCACACAATGTTGTCTCATAAACTGAAGCTGCACCAATGCACAATATTTTTCATTTTGTAATTGGGGAACGCAAATCCCTTAATTGTTTATTTTTTTATAAATGCACTCTTTGTGCAGCTAAAATGGTGTTGCATATATATCTTAAAATAATTCCTCTCATGCTAAAAAAGTATTCATGTTCATACTTTTTGTTAGCAGTTGAGTGTTTTGTGTATGTGTGCATATATGTACACACACACACAATTTTGAAGCACGGTGCAGTGTAAATTTTTACATTACAATCGAGATAAAAATATATTGAGTTTTTTTTTATCATCTTTCCATTCCCATATCTTCTCAAGAAACCAATTACACATATTTTTGCCAATCCCTATTTCTTCGCAAAAATTTTCATAGAATCAAAATTTTTGTCTTGAAAGAAAACTTCCCTTCTTCAACACAAGGAAAATCCAATATGAAACGCATGTTATTACCATGAGCAACCTACAACTTTTGAAAAAACCTTATGAACTATAATCTCACTGTAAGAATTAAAAATACATACAAATGATGATGATGTCGTACCCATAGCGGTATCAAATTGGACAGTGCTATGAGTCCAGATGATTGTTCTACTTATTTGTTCAATATTATCGCAAAGAGATTTACTGTGGAAAAGAGGACCCCTATTTCTTGCAGAACAGCAAGAATAGCTGGACAGTGAAAAATATGAGCAGGTGTTAGCTCTGAATCTGAACAGTTATCTCAATTCCTATAAGTTCTTTTATCATCCCTATCAAACTTCATTCCTCTGTAATGACATGTTCTTAGCCTAGCAGCAGTCTCTGTTATAAGGCGGTCTCCACTTATATTACAGAGTTGATGCTTTACAGGAATTGACTTCTCTTTCAATTTGAGATTTGCGACTGATCCATCATGGAAAAAAGGGAGGTCATTGCCTCAAAGAGGTCATTCCTGTCATTATCCATTCCTCTGTAATAACCTGTTCTTAGCCTAGCAATTGTCTTTGTTGTAAGGCAGTCTTCACTTATATTGAACATCTGATGCTTTATAGCAGTGTTTATCAAACTTTCAATATTCGCGATACAATATTTAATCACAATTTTCATTGCGCACCCTTCATACAATAACAATGAATTGTATTTAATAATGCTATACTTTGACACTAAAACTACGGTACGACTTAAACCTCTTAAGTGCCACCAGTACATATAAACGTCTCGCTCAGCCAAAGCGTTAATTTCCCAAGACGTATATTTACGTCTTTCCAAAATACGATCTTTTATGTACACTGCCATTCGTAAAATTATTCCGATGATTTGGGAATGCAATAAAGAGGCCTTGACAGTGTTAGCAAATATTTTACTTATTTCAGAGGATTATTGCTTATTTATGTTCCTTTTCTATCTTCCCCTCCCCCTCCAACACATCGCATACGCACGCCTACGTGGAAAAAGTTTGGGATTGGGAAACAAATAGTATTACTTTTAATTGGTAGTTAAGGCATTATTTATAAACACAATACAAATTATCAAGAAAAGTGTTATTTTTTTGTATATAATTTGTTATGACAATCCCATGGAGTCACTGAAAATTATTAAACTTGTTCTTATCTCAATATTGTTAAATTAATTATCAAATACTAGCACCGATACATTTATACGTGTAATACATCAGTGTAATTGTGCATTTTATATTTTAATATGTCAGAATGTATTTTGTTTGTTTCCTTTCAGTAAATTAACATTTTTTTTTAATTATTTTATTTTCGACTTTTCAATATGCTCGTGCCCCCTTCGTAAAGTTGACACGCCCCCCTGGGGGGCGTGCCCCATAGTTTGAGGAACGCGGCTTTACAGGAATAATAATCCAAATTTATTTTACAAAAAAACACTTTTGAATTATGCAGCATACTAAAATCAAAAATTAACATTTATAACGATTCATTTACCTTCCTTATTTTAATAAACTCTTAATTTTACATTTTACGTAAAATATCAGTATCAACTCCCTCTGGGGAGTCTGTAACCTCTAGAGAGCACGTCCCCAGCTTCAGGATCGGGGAATGCTTCCATTGGTATATCAATTGGGTGGTAGAGAGGAAATAAAACACCTTCCACGGACCAACAGGCCGAAATCCAACCTATTTGAGGCAATGACATCCTTTTTCCAAGATGGGTCTGAATTTTGATTTTTACGTACAAATTAAAGATAGAAAAAAAGAAAATATCAATGCCCGTGCAGCGTACAGCCAAACTGGTAGGGATCAATTTTCATAAGCCCCTTACAGTGTACGGGCAAACCGATTAAGGAGTTAAATGAATGTACCAATCATTTCAAAAGACAAATGGATGAAAGCGAAACATTTTTAAAGGATGAGTAATAATACGCAAAATGTAATTTAATAAGTAATAAGGAAATATTAGTAATTGCTGATTTTTTCAATAGTTTTCTTAAATTAGTGTGACTGCAGGGAATAAATCAACAGAGGAATATAAGTCCGTTGAGTTGAAACTTCAAAAATATTTTACTTGGGATCAAAGAAGATAATGGAATTTGTTCTAAATGCTTTTAATTAATTCCAGATGTCCACAAACAATTTTTAAAATAATTATAATCGTTCCAAGTAATTAAATACCTCCAATAATTCCACCGTTCCAACTTAAAAAAATGAAGAAAACACAAAGTTAATTTTTAACGACGAAGAAAACTCTCCTCCGAAACACAAATGGCTTTTAATTATTCACTCTCAATCTCTCTTCCCCTCAGATAACGATATTATAAAATAATAATACAATTAAAGAATGCTTAGTCCAAAGGTCACTGCTTTAATTTCATAACAGCTGCTGCTGTAATGATGAGGATAACAAAGCTTTATTTCTAAGAATTTATTTTAAATAAACAAATAAAAAATTGTACAATATGTACCAAAACATCATTCTAAATAATTAAATTTTATATGAATTAAGCAGAATCTTTTTCTCTCTATGTAATAAAAGTTGTTCGTGATACTGTGAAAAATTTATTTCGTACTATCACAAAATGCCAACGTTCAAGGTAACTCGCCATATTGGCAACCCCGAATTCGCAAGTGTCGTGCGCACTGAATAGACAACCATTTTTTTTTCAACATTTATCATGTCGTCAATATGGTTTGCGATAGAGCACTATTGCAAGCACTTGCAGAAAATACGGAATTCTTCCATGAAAAGAAAGGCGTTGTCCCATACAAAGACTTACTCACAATCAACGGTACTAAACACTCAACCTTCCAGGACTATGCAACTGTTGCAGGTTTATCAAAATCTAAGGACTTTACTAATGAAGTGTTGGGCGATGTAGCTTCAAGGATGAATGTAAATGAAAATGAGCTCCTAGAACAAAATTTTCGAGAAAAACAGACAAATAAAAGGAACTACATTCTATAAAAAACGACGCACCAAGAAAGAGTTACCCTATTGTAATGAAATTTCGTATGGAAAGACATTTCAACCAATCAAATCATGCAAATCATTGAAATTTGGTGACTAAAAAATGAATAGTGGGAGCTGCAGCGCATCAGAACGGTGCATGTGTAGCAGGTGTCTATAAGAAGTGATTCTCAATCTAATGGTGAAAGTTTCTGTTGCATCGAGATTTATGATACCTTTGAAAAAATGAATTACAAAGCGCCAGTGTATGTAAACCAAAGCACCAGATGACTGTGCAGGAGCACACGCGGTTTTTGCTGCCTCGCTCACCATGAAGCTTCATTTCGCCTAACGACTAAGTGGTAGTAAGATGGAACGTTAGATGAGCACCGAGTTCGCTGATATGTATTTGTTATAAAGGGTGTTTTTTTAGAGGTATAGAACTTTAAATTGCAATAAAACAACGATGTATTATTCGATTGACATGAATTTTTTTTATTCGAAAGATTATTTTGTGGCATTACATTTTAAATATGATTTCTGGCATATGACTGCCACGGCTGGGTCGGATGTAATCCAATCTGGACGTCTAATTTTCGATGACTTTTTCCAACAATTTTATTTAGCGATGAAGTGCACTTCTGGTTGAATGGCTACGTCCACAAAAAAAACTGCCACATTTGGAATGAAGCTAATCCACAAGTGTACGTCGAAACACCGTTACATCCAGAAACACTGACTGTTTGGTGCGCTTTATAGGCTGGTGGTATCATTGGTCCGTACTTCTTCAAAAACGATGAAGGCCACAACGTTACAGTCAATGGTGATCGGTATAGAGCCATGATTACTAACTTTTTCATTCCTGAATTGAACAATCATGATGTCCAGGAGCTGTGGTTCCAACAAGACGGCGCAATATGTCACACAGCTCGTGCCACAAACGCTTTATTGAAAGACACGTTTGGTGACCGCTTAATTTCACGTTTTGGACCTGTGAATTGGCCTCCAAGATCTTGTGATTTAACACCGCTAGACTATTTTCTGTGGGGCTATGTAAAGTCATTAATCTATGCGGATACGCCACAAACGCTTGACCATTTAGAAGACAACATTCGCCGTGTTATTGCCGATATACGGCCTCAAATGTTGGAAAAAGTCATCGAAAATTGGACGTCCAGATTGGACTACATCCGAGCCAGCCGTGGCAGCTCTATGCCAGAAATCATATTTAAAATGTAATGCCACAAGATTAGCTTTCGAATAAAAAAAATCATGTCAATCGAATAATACATCGTTGTTTTATTGCAATTTAAAGTTTTACACCTCTAAAAAACACCCTTTTATGAAGCGATTGATTGCAATTCATGGCCTAGCATTACCCCAGGAATCAAACCCTTGCCCACGCCTTCTTTACATGCTTGCAACAGAAGTCATTCTACACGTGGATAAATCAACATCGATACGCATGAAAGGGAATGAAGACTAAGAACGACAAAAAAACAAGGATACAGTACTGGAATTGGTACAGAACAATTCATGTAATAGTAAGTGGGTCATTACCAGACGTGTCGGAATTTCACTTAAGACTGTTTGGTGAATCATGCAAACTAACATCATGAACACGCAACACATCTGTGTTTACTTTGATGATGATCTTTGTATCTTTAATGTTTCTTTTATCTTAGGTTTTTTACTTTACTAAAGATAATAAACATGTTTCCTCTTCTTACCCATGTCTTCTCGTCCTTGTGTTTCGTATCGTCACCCCTAAGCCAGAACATATTTTTTAACTATGCATTGCAATGTGATTTTCTATTTTTAGGCGTACTCTATCTGAATAACCCCTGTACTGATACACTCTTTATGTTAAGCCAGAGGCTCTTAAACTGTGGGGCATGACCACCCCCTACGGAGAAGTCATAAATGTACGAGAAAGGTACAAGCAAATTAAAAAGTCAAAAACAAAATATTATTTTAAAAAGTTATTAGGTTACTGAAAGTAATCAAACAAAATACATTCTGACTTAATAAAAAATTCAATACACATTTATACTCTGACATAATACACTTATAAATGCATCATTACTGTGCAATGTATTTTATAGTTAGTTTAACAATACTACGCTAAGAACAAGTTTGATAATTACCAGTGACCCAATGGGCTGTTATATATAAAATGATATGCAAACATTAACACGTGTCCTTATAGTTTGTACGTTTTACAATATTAATCCCTTAATTGCCGATTAAAAATTACGCGACTGCGTTTTACACGTAGATACGCGTATGTGATGTATTTGGGGAAAGGAAGAAAACGAATACACGTAAACAAATCCTTCATACACACTGTCAAGACCTTTTTTGTTGCATTCGAAAGCCTTCGGAATAATTTTATGGATAGCAGTGCACAGAAAACATCGTATTTCGAAAAACGTTTATGTTTATCCTGGGCAATTAAGACTTCAGCTGAGCGAGACGTTTATATACGCTTAAGAGGTTAAAGGTGTTCTCTCTATAGCTTTACAATCAAATTATAGTGTTATTGAACTCAGCACATTGTTACTGTATGTAGGGGGAGCTCGACGAAAGCTATGATTATATATATTGGGTTGCAAATGCACTTGCGCTATAAGTTTTAGAAGCACTGTTTGAAGGTAAGATTTAGCATACAATATATATATATATATATATATATATCCTAATTTTAGTTATCTTAGGTATATAACTATATGTTTATTTTTATATTTTTGTTTATATATTTGTGTATATGTATATATATGTATAAATTTATATATATGTGTATGTATATGTATATAATTATATATTGAAAAAAATTATATTGGATTATATATATATATATATATATATATATATATATATATATATATATAATATATATTAGGCTGGGGAAAAAGAAATACATTATTTTTTCGTTAGATGTCTGTAGTCTCCATATCTCCTGAAGTAACGATTAAACAATTTCAAATTTATGTTCGTTGTCAAGATGACAGTTCACACTAAAAAACATTTTATTTTTGTCTTTTTTTGTTTCGTCTATTCAGTTGTGAGTTATAGGATGTTAAAAATGGAAGTCAACAAAGAGAAAATTAGGTACATTTTACAATTTTTCTTTGATAAGAGCAAAAATGCAGTCCAGTCAGCTGAAATTGCGCATGGCGTTTATGGTGCTGATACTGTAACAGCTATTTACGTGCAATTTTTTTTTCGTTGATTCCGTTCAGGCATTTTGATGTTAAAGATGCACCTCGCACAGGCAGGCCCGTAGTCTAAAATGTCGATAATAAGGGCCACGGTTTCTATGATAGAGGCATTATGAAGCTACCTTTTTAAAATGGCCACAAATTGTACAACAAAACGGTGCATATTTGACCCAAAATCAGGCTATTCGAACATTTTAAATAAAGTCTTGCATTTCATACAGAAATAATGGATCTCTCTTCCCCCAACCTAATATATATATATATATATATATATATATATATACATAAATAAGAAATAAATTTAAATGCTGAAATTTAAGGTTAATTCTAAATAAAAATAGTATAAATTACTTTCTATCACCTTATTTTAGTTTAGCTTTTTCCTATGTGCTAATAAGATATAGTAAGACGAGTCTTAAGATGTATATAATTAAGTTTAATTTTTTTTTAAATGTAGGCGTCAAAGATCTATTGAGAGAAAGTTTAATACCACGAAAAACATTTTAAACCAATCTTTCATTTTCAAAAATCTCTTCTAAATTGAATTTTTCTTTGTGTTCTCTCCCGAGTGGTTTGAAAGATGAAGTACCGGCAAAATGCCGTTCTTATCATTTGACTGCGATTTAATGATGGCTGGCGCTAAATTTTCCCACTTGTAACTCTATATAAATTTCAATTCATAACGTTACATTTCTTCTAAACCATTTTGTTTCAGTGTAATTGCAGAATTTTATCCATTCAGGTCTATCTTTATATATAGTATGAAGTAAAGTAGTTTTTCATATAGAGTTTTTTATATATTCAATTGGTATCAAGTGAGTTTTTGTATCCAAATATATTCAAATGCTTTTCTAATAAGTCCCGAAATTTTAATTTAATCATTTAAGTTAATGAATTTTCTATCTTTGTGTTTCAAATTTTACAGCTCAAAAATAATGCTTAATCAAATTTTACATTGAAGTTTGAATAGTGTTTGTAATATAATTGTGCATTATAAATATATTTTTAATAATGAAATAGAAGTTTGAAATTTTTGGCATTTAAAAAAATTAAAGCATATAAATTATGAAGGAGCATTTTTCTAAAAAAATGTCTTATTTATCTATTTATTTGGTTATTTCTCTAGATTTAGATTTTCTATAAAATATATATATATATTTTTATGCTATAATATTCTTACACATCTGAAACAAATGTTCTGTCTCAGAACTGATTTTAGAATTTTAAGGATAAATAACAATATTACAATAAATATTTTTTTTTCGAAATTTTGTAAAAATGTTTATAATAATAAACTATAATTTTTCTCTTATAATCCAATATTGTTATTTTTTTATTTTTTAAATGCTTTATTTGTATTTATAAGTTGTATGTAATGGTATGCTTGTTGCATGACTTCCCAAGGATATGTCATAAATTTTGAGTATAATTATTATTCTTTGTAGTGTATAAAAAAATCTGGAAAAAGAAAAGTTACTAAAATTGTTTTCATACTTCAGAAATTAATCATTTTTTAAACGTTTACAGCGTTCTTTTATCCTTAACGTTATTCTAACAAGTCTTCTTTAACATCTGTTGGAGGATATGGGGGACATTTGAACCACAAAAGAATATTGTTGTAGAGAACAAATTTGATTTAACCCCTTAACCGGTCACATTTTTGACCCAAAATGCCTAAGGCTATCTCTGGTAAAAGTACGAGAGCTCTAACTAAACGCGAAGCACATTTTCAGACAGAAAAATGACCAAATTTTCATGGAAATTTGCAATATTATAACTCGTACCTCTGTTAGCAATATAGTGTTTTTAATTATTTCGAAATATTCCGTGAATACTTTCTTTTATTTTTTGGTTTAATACAAGAAGGCAAAGCCCATTTAACATTACGGGATACGATAAAAAATGCGAAACACATTTTATACCAGAAATTTTGTTCAGCTCAGTTAAAAAGGGGAAGTATGATAAAAAAAAAACAGCTGCTCTCTAAAGGATAGTGAGAGAAGTCAGAATATCATATTAAATTTTTATTTATTTTATATCTGAAAAAATGTTCCTAATCCGAGCCCTATTCTTTAACATTAAAGGAAAACCGACTTAAAAAAGTGGTTGAGTGTTTTGTGTGCGTATGTGTGCATGCATACACACACACACACACACACCCAATTTGAAACATAATGAAATAAAAATTCTTACATTGCAATCGGGATAGATATATATCGGCTTTTTTGGATTATTTTTCCTTTCTTATTTCTTCTCAAGCAACAAACTGCACATTGTTTTGACACTATCCATGTTCCTTATACAAAATTTTAAAGAATCTCAATTCCTGATTTCAAAGGAAAATTTCAGCCTTCACCACAAAGATAATCCCGGATAAGAATCATTTCAGTACCATGGGTAAACTGCGTCTCTTTAAAACACTAGCATTACGGGAGTTCACCCAGTGATGGGCTCGAAAAATAAAAAAAAAAGGTTTTTTTTCATAGATTGCTTTATTAACATATCTAGAATACGGTTTTCAAGCCATTATAAAGAAGCATGTGTTAGAAGAGAAGGTGTTCGAAGCGCTGAGGTGGCAATCCAATACTAAGCCTACTGTGTACAGCTGATTTCATACCATTGACCCTTCTATGCAAATATACGTTCATACAAGTATCGCCTGGTTTATAGATGTTTAAAAAGAAATATATACAGATATTGAGAGAATATTTCGTCGAAATTGTCTTTGGCATCGTCAATTGAGGTAAGTTTTTCCTTATTTTAAGGGGAGTCTGAAAACCTTCTATACCGACAATGTTAAATTGGCAATTTTCAATCACCTTTTCTCAAAATCTTTTATATGTACATGCTTGAAATGTTTCAAACAATTAAATTACACATAGTTCATTATACTGAAATTGGAGTTTAGATAATTTTCAGTTTTTTCATAATTTATGAAATATTTTCTCAAACATAGTGAACTTTGACCCATTTTTCACATAAAAAAATTTGTAAATATAAATTTTTGAATTTTTTTACAAAATGCTCGCTTAAGTATACTCGTATATTACCCTTCATTATAAATATATCATAAAAATTTTACGTACCTGGGAACAGTAGTTTCTCAGAAAAGGTACATCGAACATCAAAATTTACGTTTTGAGAAAAACGATTTCAATGTATACAGTGGATTTTTAATCAGCTATGAAATTTAAAAAAATGGAAGGCTCAATTTGCAATAAAAGTGAATGTGTTTTGATTTATATCAAAGGCTCAACTAAAAGCAAAAACGAAGTACTTTGTTTACATTTTTCGCCTTTCAAATTGGCGTTGCCCAGTTTCCACGATTATTTAAAAATAGGCTTAGAGAGTGCTTATAAGAGGTTAAAGTAAGGGGTTTGTAAACAATTTGAAAAAGATTATTAATACAGTTTGAAAATGTAAAAACCTCGAACTGTCAAAAAATAAGATTATAGCTTTCAAACACCTCTTTGTCGGACTTGAAATTAATTTTTTTGAGCATCAAGAAGGATTCGTCAAAATGAAAAACGAAAATTTATTTACGTAATGACTACTTTGATGTAAGTAAATTATTAGAAAAATCAAAAAAAAAATCATTTACTTCAGAGAAAAAGGCAAAAAAACTAAGGATTTATTACGCTGCTGAGCGCCCTCTAGCATGAATGCATGAAGCGATAAAATCGGCCTTGAGGCATACACGTTCTGCATGATGTCTTGAGACATTTCGTTACATATTTGCAGTAAACTTTCATCTAGTTCGTTCAAGCTTGTGTGATGTCCAACTCGCCATCCCAAATGGTCGCAGATATTCTCTATTGGAGACAAATCTGGGGATTGGGCAGGCCTATGAAATGTAGTAAAAGTATGAAAACAGTCTTTTGATACCCTTGTCGTGTTATGCCGAGCATTGTCTTGTTCAAAAATGGCTTCTGGGAGCTGTTGCATGAGTAGCAATACATGAGGTTACAGGATGCCATGGACATACCACTGGGCTGCCATGGTACGACGGATCAATACTAGGGGTGAACGGGTATTGTAGGCAATGACACCACATACCTACACACCAGCTGTGGGAGCTGTGTGTCACTGTAAATCAAAGACAGAATTGAGACGTTCACCACGGGGTCTCCACACACGAAAACGATTGTCATCACCGATGAAATTGAATAGGTATTCGTTGCTAAAGACAACCTGGTTCCATTCCGCTGCAGTCCAGTTTCCTCGTGCCCCAATGGAGGCGTCGATAGATAGACATTAAGGGCAGCACACGTAATGGGCACTGTGATCCCAAATGTCCTTCAGCCAGGCGACTTCGTATGGTTCGAGAAGATACAGGGACCCCTAGTGAAATGTGTTACCTGTGCCTGGATGACGGCAAATGAAGCAGTTGGCTGTACACGTGCATTTCTTATTATGTGGTGGACTTCTCGACGACTGGTCGGTCGGGGGCGTCCTGAGCCTGATCTTCGTGTAAATGACATCTCACGGATGCACTGGTCCCAACACCTCCTCACAACACAATCAGAGCGGCCTAATTGACGAGCTACTCGTCTAGCTGTCCACTCAGCTTCCATCATGCCGATGATTTTCCCTCTCTCAGACTGCGACATCTGCTCATATTGTCTTCGAAACTGGCGTAATGGCATGTATACTCACCTCTATTCTTTGTAAACGATTCAGCACACTCAACCAAGCTTTGGTTCTGTATTTTATACTCCGCGGATAACGGCGTTAAACACCCTTTACGTAATGCGTAATCACGCTGCATTTCTAATAATTTGCATATCTGCCCAACATGTACCTTTATTCCAAGTTTCGTTATGGTCCCGTAATTATTTCTTACTACGCTATTTTTCTTCTTTTTTTTGTCCATGAGTGTATATACGCTCCAAATGGACTACAATCACTCCCAAAATTCAAAAAGTTCTTTTTTTTTTTTGCTCAAAAAGCATAGCAAAAATCCCATGAAATTTGAAACTTGTTCTGCTCAGAATGTTACCAAAAATCCAGTTTTTGGTTATTTTGAATTTAATATACCCCATTCGGCTTATCAAGCTTACAGATTAAAATGCCATTTTTTTAATTTCAAATAAGCCAATTCAGCTGGAATCGTTGAGGAAGTGAGCGTCCATTTTGTCGAGGCATGTGTATTCAGAGAGCTATAATTCACATTCTGTTGAATATTTGGCTACAAAATTATATACATTTTCTTAAAATACTTACAAATAAATCATAAAAAACTTAATTTTCTATCTTTTTATTGGTCATCAAAAACTAGTTCTTAAAAAAGCTTAAGAAACAGGACGTTACATGGGTGAAACACATTAATATAATTTCACTATAAGAATTTAAAATACGTTTAAATATAAGATAAAAAGAAAAAGATATTAGTCCCATGCAGCGTAGGGGCAATCCAGTTAAGGGGCTAAGGGATTATTAAGGAGGTTTTTTTATTTCTTCGTATCCTTTTACGAATAGCATGTGCTATTTTAAAACTCATAAATGTCAATTACTAGAAAAAAAATTATACGAGGGGATAGACAAGATTCTTCCCCTCCTTACTTTCTAAGCCGCATCAATTCCACGATGTTTCTCTTTGCTATTGTCTGACGACACGTTGTAGCGACGATCATTGTTAAAAATTAGCCAGGAAGGCAACATAACCAAAATTCCTGACCAGTAGAAATGTTTTTTTTTCTGAAAACTATACTTTTTTAAAAGATTATAGCTGATGTTTGTAAAGACTGTTTAATCGTTTCATCAGAAATGAGTAAATGCAAATAGTTTTATTCCAGGTAATATTTTTTTTTTAATTTATAAGAGTTAAGTATAAATGTAAAATCATCAGCACATATATATATTCGCATAACTTCTTAGCAAAAAGTAAAGCACGCTGGAACAGGCTAATAGTATATATTCTAGCCCAAGTTCATTCTCTTATTGTTTGTTTGAAAGAAATTGTCAGTTTTTTTAAAAAGTTTAATTACTAAAAATATTTTTATTTCTAGATCATCAATTCCTAACTAGTTAAATCATTAGAAATAATTTTATTAATAGTTCATCAATTTATAGCTAGAATCAATTTATAACTAGATTTATCACTTGCAGTATTAAAAATTATTACTATTTCATGAATATATTACTAGTTCATCTCAATTTAACACTAATTTAATAACTAGTATATTTGACTTTATTACAAGTGGTAAGCAATGGTGATAATTAGAAATATTAAATTTTATTACTTAACCATCAATTTTCCTTAATTTAATATAATTAATAGACAAGATATATAAACTCGACTTTTTATTGTAAAACCAGTTGATAAATTTTCCCATCATTTGAAAAGTAATAAGACAGTTGTTTGACAGTTATATATATATATTTTAATTAAATTATTTGGCAAAAAATATTTATTGTATTTATCAAAAACTGTGTATTATATTAACAAATTTTCAACCAATACTAATTTAGAACTTCTTAATAACCAAATTTTTAATAGTTTTAATTATAAATTAGCTTAAAAAGTTAATAATTCTCGATAGAAAAACTTTTTTATATTTTATATATATATATACCTGCAATCCTGGTTCCTAAGGCCAGGAATTTGTCTTTATACTGTGTGCCTACTTCCTACTTTTAGTTATCTTAGGTTTATAACTATATGATTATTTTTATATTTTTGTTTATATGTATATGTATATGTGTGTATAAATTTATATATGTGTGTATGTATATGTATATGATTATATATTAAAAAATTCTTATATTGGATTATATATATATATATATATATATATATATATATATATATATATATATATATATCCACTGTTATCTTTCAAAATAATTATTTTAGATAAGAATGATTTGAATAATATTTTCTAGAAAATTAATTAGTAGGCACTCGTAACTTTTCAGAAAAGTTTCAAAGAAGCAATTTAATTGTATTATTTTAAGTAATTTGGAAATATTCATATATGTATATATAAAACAAACTATATTTTACAAGCGTATATTATATACATTACATCATGAGTGTTATATTATTTGCTTGTATTATCTCATCTTTTTGATTTTATTTAATTTCAATCCAAAACACATTAAATAAAGTCGTATATTTAAAATATCAGTACCAGTACATTAAATGAATTTTTGGTGAGATTACTGAGTTCAAATGAGAAAGCAATTGTTTTCAAAAATCTAATTTAACTATGCTGAGACATATTTTAAGTTCATCTTCATCATATGAAAATTATATTCTCCGAATATTTAGGTTACTTATTTGAAAAGAGAAAAATATAATAGCGTAGATAATGTTAAATATATTAGACGTACCACTATTTTTATTTTCATTATTATGTAAACATATTGAGTGAATTTAATTTAAATGCTTTTAAATTTTAAGCCTTGAAAATATAAGTTATATTTAATTTATATTTTAGAATAAATTATTTCTAACTTAAAAAGGCAAATAACTCTCAAATATGAACTTATTTGATATTGTGTTAATAGTTTGATATTTTCATTAATTATTATAGACGGTGAAATAATAGATATATGTTGAAAATAATTATGAATGTTAAAGCCATTAAATAAGCTGTTTGAATATTATAGTTCCTAAGAACATTTAATTCAAGTATTTTTTAATAAAATTCAATTGCATATCCTTATGATTTTCTTTTTATAAATCATAGAAAGAATGACAAAAAATATAGTCTGTACTTTTTCAAATGAATACATAATGTTAAGTGCGCAAAGTATGGTTTAGTTCATGTATATGGTCGCCAGATGGCGCTCTTCTCTTTTGGCTCAGAGCCAAGTTTTTATTAGAACTAAGTTATTCTACTTAGATGCAATAGTGCGAGCGCATGTGGTTTTACTCTCTCGACTGCTTCTAATTGCAATATACGGTGGGCCACAAAAGTATTAATGCACTTGCAATATCCTATAAAATTTAATGCTTTCGACTAATAAAATTAATCTATTGTAATTGTAATTTTTTTATGATATCTGCAACTTTTTCTTAATGGAATGACATAACTAATTTTTTGAGAAAAGTACAACCATTTTTTAAAAAAATAACTATCAAAAGCTATTAAAAAATTACAGCACCAAAGTCTTCGTACACTTAACAAAAATCTCAACTTAGCTATAAATATTGTATTTATTTCTTGAAATTAGTACTTAGTAGGATATATTTTAGTGTCCACAACACCTTGTAAGGGTCTTGGTACAAATTTAATCAATTTTCGTAATTTATGCATTGATTTTCCTCCATATTTCTGTGATTAGTTTTAACTTCATATTATGTGTTTATATGTCATAATTACTTCTTTTTTTGAAATCAAATTCTTCCCAAATGTGTTCTACTGGGCTAAATAAAGTGATTGAAAGGTGTTTTCAGAATTTGAGAACATTTATAGAGACACTAGTGGCGTACAATGAGAGCAAAGCAACTTGGCGTCATTACCCTGTTAAAAAATTAAGTAGGCTCCAATATCCAAATTTCAGGCGGATAATTTAAAATTTCTCTTTAAATTAATTAAATAGTGCTCATGATTCATAATATAAACAAAAAATACCAAATTACCTAATTCTGTGGCTGATTTACACCCCCACGCAAGAACACTTATATCTTCATATTTTATTGATCCAACTAGATTCTTGGAATTTAGTTCCAGAAAATTCAAAATTGACAGCAAAATGATTGCGATGGCAGACAATTCAATAATTTTTCTTCCGATGGATCTATAATAGCTTGTAAATGAAAAAATATGGAGTTTAATCTCATGAATTTATGTGGAACAGGAACTCCTTCACTTCCATGCTGAAGTATGAAAGTGAAGGAGTTCTGGCGTGGGGGTGTAAATGGGCCTTAGAATTAGGTAATTTGATATTTTTTCATGGTATTATGAATCATAAGCTCAAATTAATTATTTTAAAAATAAATTTTAAATTATCCGCCCGAAATTTGGATATTGGAGACTACTTAATTTTTTAACAGGGTAAGGACGCCAAGTGCACTGCTCTCATTGTACATCTCTAGTGTCTCTATAACTGTTCCCAAATTCTGAAAATACCTCTCAATCACTTTATTTAGCCCAGTAGAACACATTTGGGGAGAATTTGATTTCAAAAAAAGAAGTAATATGACATATAAACACATAATATGAAGTTAAAACTAATCACAGAAATATGGAGGAAAATCAATGCATAAATTACGAAAAATTGATTAAATTTGTACCAAGACCCTTACAAGGTGTTGTGGACACTAAAATATATCCTACTAAGTACTAAAACTTGTACACTGATTTCATTAGTAAAGATGTGGACGTCACAACAAAATATTCAGTGCGCACTTTGGTTGAGAGAATTTAAATCAGTCACACGTGAACAACGACGTGTTCGAACAAAATTGAATGTTGTTACTCGCTTGCCTAATAAATAAATTTTTCAGGACTCCTACAAAAGGAATTAATCACACGATCAACCGTGTCCTCCATATGAACACTTAAGGATACTTGCCAGTTTGAGATACCGAAATTCCCGTCTCTTTAAAAGTTCTTTCCCATTAGTGGATAAGTTTTGATGTCGGAGAGTCGACATTTCATTCTTTTCGAACATATCGCTGTACACGCGTGATTGATTTAAAATCCGTTAACCAAAATATGCACCGCACTTTTTGTTGTGGCATCCGCATCTTTACTAATGAAGTCAAGGTAACAAGTTTATTGTCTGCGATTGCCGAATAATGTGCGCACGTGCAGCCAATTCGACTAGACCCTAAAAATATCGGAGGGTTTTCGAAGGATGTACAGTTTATTACATTCTAATGGGTAGTTTCGAAATAATAAGCAATAATTTATAGTTTTGGTATGTGTTTCATTATCATTTCTTCATCAGAATATCTGGTCATTAAATGTTAAAAGGCTGGCTCTTCCAGGGCATGGGCTACTTCTAATTTTTCAAGGTATTGTGGGCCACTTAGTGGTGTAGGTATAATGAGGTTTTGTTAGATTTTTCCTGGATCCAAGAACATTTTACGATTTTCCTCCAAAAATAATCTCTAAATAGCGAATCAATTTCACGCAATTTTCTCTTCTGATTCAATTTTTTTTTCTCCGTATATTAAAAATATTTCAGGACCTTCGTATAATGAAATGATAATTACATCTAAATGAAAGTGTTCCCCCCAATACGTCTTGGTGGTTCACGTGTTGATCATGATCGACTTAACTTTCACCCGGTTTTAGACGATCAAATAGAAATTCCATTGTGAAGTGTAAAATTTTAACATATCTCCTGTATTGTGAAGTGCGATGACATAAAAATGAATTTGTTGTCCTATTTAAAACTCACAGGAAAGGCTACACTCATGATTCATCTACACCTGTTAGTCTAATAATGGTCTGCACCTTTTCCGTCGAAGTTTTCTGCTTACAAGAAAAGCCTTTTTCTGTTTTGGACCAAAATAATACGTTATTTGTAAAAAAAGAAGAAAAAAACATGTTTTTTTTAAAAAAAAAATACACATATACTACATAAAAAAATTTTCAGCTGTTAAAATACAGTCGGACCTCCATATAACGAAGTCACTAAATCCTGGAAAAAAGTTCGATAAATGGAAAATTCGTTATATAGAAGTTAATATTTTAGTATACTTTTTTAAACACATAAACAAATTTTAAATTCATAAGCACTATGTATTAAAAAAATAAATATTCACACTTTTTTAAATTAGTATTTAAAAAAATTAAATTTATGTATCTTACTCTGAAAAAAGAAAAAAAAATGCAATGAAAACAAGAAAAAAAGACAACACATCATTTTAAATATTAAGAAAATATTTTTATATTAAAATTAACGAATTTTAAATGCATTTTCGAAATTAAAACATACAAGTAATATTAAGCATGCATTATTTTATTACTAGAACACTGGGATACGAGACAACTCTACTGAGAGTGAAAAAGGATATGAAAGATGTTTCTAGTGAACTGGATAAAGGGAGTTAAATACAGCACTTCTTGGAGGAAACGTTCAGAGCTCTATGGCTCTCAGCGTGTTAGGATATAATAAAACCAATTCGAGATTTATGACCGCCATAAAATGTGTTAAGAGAGAGAGAGAGAGAATAACTTGAAATGTTCGGAGATATACTTTAAAAATAGAAGAAGAAAAACTGAATTTAAAAAAATGTTCGTTTTATAGAAATGTATAGAAAATACATTTCGCTATACAGAGGTTATTTTACGAAGAAAATCGTGAAATGTTCAAGGTACTAGGAAAAAGTACGCTACATTGAAAATTTCCCAATATAGAGGTTCTTTATATAGAGGTTTGACTGCAATTCGAAAATCCACAGTCAATTATTTGTTAAAAAAGGATATCCCAATTCATTTTAATGCATTGTTTCTCAAACTGTGGAGCGCACCCTCTGGGGGGCGTGATAATCCTACGAGGGGGGCGCGAGCATGTTGAAAATCGAAAACAAAAGATTATTTTTAAAAAATTATAAATTTACTGAAAGTAAACAAACAAGCTATATTCTGACATAATAAAAAAGTAAAATACACACTTAATTTGATATAACACAAACTTGTAAATATATCAATACTGCGCAATGTATTTTATAATTAATTTAACAGTACTAAGTTAAAAACAAGTTTATTAATTACCAGTAACCCCATGGGTTAGTCATATATAAAATTATATGCAAAAATTAACGCTTATCTTAATCCCTTAAATACGGATTAAAATTTCTGTGACTCTTTCCCTAATGCCACTGTTTAACACGTAGGCGAGCCTATGGGGTGTATTGGAAGGGGGGTACAAAATTAATAAATAAGCAAACCTGTGAAATAAGTAAATCCTTCGCAAATCCTGTCAAATTCACTTTATTGCTTTCGAAAACTTTCGGAATAATTTTATGGATAGCAGTTCTCAGAAAAGATCATACTTTGGAAAAACGTATATATACATCCAATGCAATTAACGCACTGGTTGAGCAAGACGCTTATATACGCAGGCGGCACTTAAGAGGTTAAAGTCGTAATATAGGTTTAGCCTCAAAGTGTATTGTTAGTGAATTCAATACATTGTTATTTTAGGGAAGGGGGCGCGATGAAAAGGATGATCGAATATTGGGTCGCATATATTAAAAGATTGAGAAGCACTGATTTTAATGAGGAAATGAGAAACATTCGTTAAATATGGGTTCAACATTTAAATAAACATTTTGCTTGAATTTAAATGATATAAATATTCATTTCAATAAACTACAGCGTTTTTATACAATTAACTTTTTTTTAAATTTTTGTATTTAATTCTGAATCTAAATTTATACATATTTAATTTCCTTTTATATTCCCTTGAACAACATTTTCAGAATTCAAATTTTGAATTAATAAAGGCTTTTAACAATAACATTCTTAAATTATTTTACAATAATTTGTTGTCGTTAAGAAAGCAATGAGGAATTTGTTGATAGTGAATAACATATAATCAACCTAATCCATCACAATCAATACTAATTCAGCTTATCTATTTGTCCACATTTTCTTCTTTTTACGTCTTAGAAACAAAAACAAAAACACAATCCAGATAGCATTTTTTGCCAAACAGGGCAACTGGACAATTGCCAGTCTTGGTCTTCGTACACAACCTACTACACTTACGTGGTTAACGTCCTGAAAAAAAAAGGAGAAAAAATTCAGGCACCAATAAGTAAGGATGCATGACCACTTAGACAATTTATATGGTCAACAGAGCAAGGACATTAGATGCTACTAAAACTAGGGCGAAAGTATTGCCAGGAATAATATAGGCTTTAAACTTTCTGAATAGCTGTCCTTTGTTTTACGTCCTGAATGCTAAGTCAAGATACAACCTTTGTGTTGGACGAGAATCATGCCCTCTATAAATCTGTCAGTGAAATATGTGCCTTGGACTTGAGGCAGGACAATAGGTCTCGTTTTGGCAATAGCTGCGACAATGCCTTGAATAGAGATACCATGTTTAAAAAGTTATACGTAAGAAATTTTAAAAAGTAAAACTGTGGTTTTCTTTTCACTTTGGGACGTGTTTGTTTTTTAAGGAAAAAAACGATGGCGAATAATTCATTATTTCAGAAATGACTTATTTATAAATCGTATTTTCTGTTCTTAAGAATATATTTAATATTATGCACAGATAATCAAATATATTTATTCGCTGCTAGCTCAAAATGTTTTCATAACTTAGTATTTATATATTAATAGTTTCTATACAAAATTATAAATGAATGTAATTGAAAAGATAAATTATAAAATAATGTTTTAAGATATTACAATGATTTACATATAAATGTACTTAGACATCTCCAATGGGAATATATTTAACTTTGCACTTTAATACTTGACTTTGACTTTTTAATTTATATGCAAATTATACATATGTATCATAAAATAAATTTTAATATCAGAATCTATTCATCTCTGAGTCTGCTTTTTTCTAATACTTTAAGCATACATTCTTTATTTCTTTAATGCTCTTTGAACATATTTTACTGCATTTAATTATCTGTATTTTACATTATTAGTACTGGGAAATTGTACTCAATTCCAAATTATTCAGTTTGCATGTATAGCAGCAAATTAATTTTATTTTACACTGAAATTAGACATAATTACATTAACTCCTGTCATTTACAGTTTTGCATTTTTCTAATACTCAATTTGGAAAAATAAAGTAACTTGCCATTTTTCTTATTCAAGATATCATTTTCGTCATATGCTTCTTTATGTTGCTATGGTTACCTATTGGTCATGTTTGCAAACTTGGGGATAGTAATGTTCAGATATGTGGGTTTGAGTCATGGTGCAAGTGAATCTAGCCTTAGTAAATCTGTCGAGATTGAAAGTCTTTATGTTGGAGCTATCTAGAAACTTGAATGGTTAATTACTAGCTAAGGTGTAGTCTTCTTCATTTGAATAAGTTAATGAATAAGCCAGAATTAAAAGATTCTTTGTCAATTGCCTCATGTAGCTTCAAGCGTGACGTCCATAGAAGAAATTAATCTGGTGGATATGTTTTGTTTCATTCTCTCTCTCTCTCTTTTTAATAAATGTAAAGATTGTCTCAATGTTTCATAGTATTTTATAAATACAGAACAAGGATTATTACCTTTTCGGTGGCAAGCTATTGACCTTAGCAGAGGTGCTTATTTGATCCACCGACTTACCGGTTCACAGCTACGACATGCATGCCTTAGACCATTGAGACAAAATGAATCTCTATTCGGGCCAGTCGTACACGACTTTTATTTTTGTCCTTTGTTTTTTGCAACTTACCGAAGGAGGTGAAGTCACCACTTTTAAGGTGCTGTGCTTGAGGGGCAGCGATGTTGAGGTCCTTATTAAGACCGGTTCGATCCTGTGAAAGACTGCTTTAGGACGGCATTGGGATGCTTGGACGTGGGAGTCTTAATAGGTCACTGTAGGTCTGAGAGCCAAAGCAAATCTGGAAGTTTATAGGAGAGAGAGAGAATCCGTTGAAGTATGCTGAGACGTCGTAGAGTTTGTAGAAGCTTTTTTTGGTTTTTCCTTTTCGTGTCCCTTTATGGATAGAATACGTCACGTCCTCCCAAGTCTCACGTGATACAGACTCGTTTCTTTTTGTTCGTATCAGGGATTAATATCCAGCTATTGATCCTAGCCATCCCCCACTAGAGTGAATTTGAAGACGAATATTAGCGTACAAACTCCGTCTGTGACCTCTCCGTTGACTGGATAAAGGGAAATCAAAGAGGGACTTGCCTTAGTACATAAGCATCAGAATGGCAGGTCTCGAATAAATTCCCACTTGAAACTGCATGTAGTTGAGACGTCACTAATTCCTTAACAGGAAATGGGTCATTTTGTAGAGACTACCTCAACGTCCTTACCTACATTTTGGATGTGAAACTTCTTTGCTTTCAAGAGAGAATGATAAATTTGTTTTTTTTTTTTTTTTTGCGTAAAAGTGAAAAAGTGTACGTAAGTAGTCTGCTCCCCCATCCCCCGAATCGTCACCATGTTGACAGGATAGCGAGTTGGGAGGAAAAGGGGGAGCCGGGGCACCACGTGAGTTGCGTCATATCCGTGAAAAAGTTGGATGATTGTTCACTTCTCCGATTGGTCAGCTTGCCCATCTTCCTATTGGCGGTCATTTTCCCCCAGACCCGGGAACATCTATCATCGGTTATATGAGATGCAGTGACATTACGGTGTAGACAAAATAACTCTCGCAGAAAAAGTGTTCTTTTTTTTAAATATTTTCTTATTTTATTTGCTACATTGCGATGTTTTTGGCGGTTAATTTTCTTTTTTGACTTTTATTTGTGTTGAATTATTATATTAATTCTAATCAGAGTACCTAAATCAAATTCACGAAAAGAGTTTCGTGAAAGAAAGAAAAAATAACAGCAAGTAAAAAAACCCACAAAAATATTGCAAATTTATTAAGTGCTACTGCCTAATCTCCATCAGAATTCATGAGAAAATATGAAGCACGAAACAAAAACACTGCAAAACAGTTTTTAAACGCTCAGTTTAAGGGATGAGAATGCTATTGCGACTCTTCTAATGACAGCATAGAGTTATACGAACTTAGTGAACCACCCTGTGCCATTAACTACAGGGTCCTCGACAAGTGTGTTTTGAAACTGATACATGTAAATCAATAATAAATTCTATCTTACGTTACAAAGACTATGATTCCCTTAAAAATGCTCATAAATATTTTCAAAAGCGACTCGTTGATAATCGCTCATTTTATGATAGATTCTGATTTAGAGATGATTTGAGACGTCTGTTGCTGAGCACAAAAAATATTTTACCGGAAATTAATTTAGAAGACACATGAAAGCATGCTACAATTGCCGACAAAGTTTAAATAGGAAAAGTATACCAAATTTATCAAAATATAATGGTTTTGTATATCCCAAAATTCGAGGACATCTTTCTACTTTGGATTTGTAAACAGAGATACTCATTTGACTACGGATACCTTTCTTGCAAATTAGGTGATTGAGACATGTACTTGGTCAATTTGGACTATTAGGGTAAATAATCAAAGTTCCAACGTTGTCAAGAAGTTTCACTTCTACCGCGTGGCGTCTCACGCAGCATTTTTTTTTAATTTCATGAAATGAGAAGATATGATTTAGTGTGCTTTTTATCTCAAGGAACTTCACATTATGTACTTATGGAAGAAAAGTGTTATTAACTAACGAATGAAATTGACCTACACTGGTGTGCAACTGTTTTTTCAATATAACTTTGTACAAAAGCTTTCCAAATACACACATTTAATACCGTAAGATCCCCAATACGTACGGACATGTGTAATTTAAGCAACACTTACTAAAAGAGAAATCAGAAGGATAAAAAGAAGCTTGATTGAAAAAGTAGCAGGGAGCGCAATGCGACTGAAGGCCGAAACATCCCTGTGATGGGTGTCCAGCAAGAAACATCCGATCTTTAGCAGGGGATACGATCTCTCCTGACTGCTAGGCAGGTTACACAGCGTCTGCCCATGCTGAGAATGAGGGTGTCAATGAGTTGTTGAGGCATTGCTGCCCATTCGTCGTGCAGCGCCAATCAAAGCTCCCGAATCGTTACTGGTGGTAAGGTACGAGCTGCCAATCGTCTGCCTAGAAAATTCCATACATGCTCGATGGGATTGAGATCCGGAGATCGTGCCGGCCAATCCATACGTTCAAAATCCTCCTATTTGGCAGCTACTGTTCGATGACATGGTGCATTGTCGTCCATGAAAAGGAACTGCAGACCCATAGCGCCTCTAAAAAGACGCACATATGGAAGAAGAATCTTGTTACAGGAACGGGTCCCGTTGACTGAACCTGCGTCAAAGATGTGAAGGTCTAACGAACTACCAAGCATGATGCCTCCCCAAACGAAAACACCGCGACCTCCATACCTGTCCCTTTCAATGATGTTCTAGGGATGATTGCGGCTTCCCCGCTCTCTCCAGATGAGTATGCGATGAGAATGGCTACTCAAACTGAATCTGCTCTCATCTGTAAAGAGTATTCGTCCCCATTCATTGTCTCTCCAATTCCGGTGTTCCCGGCACCACATATAACGCCTTCTCCGATGGGCAGGCGTTAAAGGTACACACCGTACAGGGCGTCGTGCAAACAGACCACCACCGTGCAGTCTTCTGGCGACGGTAAAACGCGATATCGGTCGTCCAGTCGCCTGTGTCGTGTGTCTAGCGATTTCTCCCGCTGTCTGCTGCCTGTTTCTTCTGGCCTGTAAAACAATGTACCGGTCATCTGCGGGTGTGGTTCCTCGTGGACGACCACTACTGAACCTCCGGATAGCTGTTCCTGTAGTTTGAAATTGTCTCCAAAGTCGTGAAACGATGCTGTGAGCAATTCCGAACTCTGCAGCCACACTTGTCACACTGCGGCCTTCCTCCAACTTCCCAATGATTCGACCTCGGGTAAAAGCATCCAGATGGCGTTTAACAGATTGATTATTTGCCATTTCTCGCTGAGGCAGCAACTTGGTGTGATTTTTAACTGCTATACGGCGTGTAATATTTTTGCCAGAAATACTGATCTTACACCGACAACATGCTTTATACTACTCAGACACTCCCCCTTTACGTCTACCTGCATATCTGCGCATGTGCTACCGTACATCACCTTACTTAATCTCCTGATTGGTCTTTCTGTCCACTCTGCCTCTTCGTTCAGCTGATATGCTAATTTTTCGACTTCGCCCTTAATTTTTGCACACCAGTGTATGTGTTAATGTAATCACAAAACATGTAATACACTAATCTGATACCTTTTTATTTGTTTTAAAGTATTGTACACTCATAAATATACGCTTAAAAGTGCTTCACAAAATAATGATGAAAAGTATTTTAAAAAGAATTTTACTATCGTTGTAAAATTTACTTAAAAGAGGTTTGTGCGGTATTTAATTTTTTTTAATATTTAGTAAAAGAAATAATTTGAAGAACTTGCTTTCTAGAACTTTTTTTATAGAATAAATATTCGTGATGCTTTTAGACAGTCATCACACATGCCCAATGCTTATATTAATGTAAACATGAATGCCCTAACATTAGAACGTCCGGAGTTCAGATTATCTTTAAACATCCACCGGTGACATTTTAACACTAAGATAAAAAATATATAAAATAATTGTAATGACTAAATAATTGCAAGACTAATGTTCTGTAGGGTTTAGTTTTAAAACTTTTTAATATTATTTCATGCAATGATCAAAAATGACGTCCCTTTATATCATAAAGAAGTGACGTTAGAATGCCAGACGCTGGATCTTATATTGCTTATAATTGTCAAATCTACAACAGTTCATGGGTCTTATCATATGTTTTACCTCAAGTTTTCGTGTATTGCTGATGGATGATAGGGTGTATAAGATAGAAATTTAAAACAAAACAAAATATTAAACAGAATGTCTTCACTCACATAGCTTTTTCCAAGAGAATCAAGTGTCTTGAAATTATTGAAAATCAATTATTAACCGAGTTTAAAAAATCGAATATACATAAACGCATTTTTAGAACTAGCTCTTAAACTAGCCAGCAAAGATAGATACCAAGAGAGATGGCAATCAAAAATATGATAGGCTTTGAATTGGTTGATTGTAAAAAATGTAAATTTGCTAGGCTATAATTTGGTTGGTTGTCAAAAATGTGTAATATGTTCAAGATGTGTGTGGAAAAGATGTAAACTTTGATATGAGTGTTATGATATAATCTTCACAGCAAGACCACTAACATGCTGACTTTGAAATCCTATTGTTGTGTGGTGGATTTGGAATTAAAAGTAGCAAGACGGTTAATGTATTTGTGATGAATAAATGTTCTTAAGAAATTAAAAGGGTATTCATGATATAAACAACATTGAAAAAACAAATTTTATATTATTGAATTTATATACATTGTGGACAGTTAAGTTATCATTTCTAAATAGAAAATTCAAAATGATATTTCTGTAAATTGATAAATGCAAGTTACTATTCCATACAAGAATTTTAATTATATGGAACTTAAAACAATCTCTTTTGTCAAAAATATTACTGACTATATTACTGTTATCAAGATACAAGTCTAAATCCAAGAATTCTACCATATTAGAGTTAAAGTTAGTTTTAAGGAGGTTGAGATAGTCAGGATAGAACGTAATATTTGGTTTGTATTCACTATTTTTACCAAAAATTATTAGATCATCTATATAACGATAAATCAAGTATGAATCATTTACAACATGATCCATTTAAAAAAAATGTAAACATAGATTCGCTAAACAATTACTAGCTGGACCACCGTGAGGTAATCCTTTGATCTGTTTATAAAGATTCAGATCGAATGCAATGAAATTTTCTTTTAATACAAGGTTAACAAGAATATCAAATTTTTCTTTTTTCATTAAAGTATATAATTCATATTTATCATCAATTAACTGTAGAACCTTAATCATACCGTCAATATCTATAAAATTAAAAAGGTTCTCCAAATCAAAGCCATGCATGGAAAAATTCAACATATCCTTAGTAACTCTAGCAATCTCTAAGCTATTTTTAATTAGTGCCGTGCTTTGTAAGTTATCAATTAAATTTTGAAGATCTTCCCAAGCTTCGTGATATATGTATTGCATCCATTAGTAATACTACGGAATTTTATGGGGGATTTATGAAATTTTGGGGTTAAAAAATACTTGGATATTTAATATTTTTTAGACGAATATTCAGTCTTTGTTCAAAGCTAAAAGACGATTATCATCTTCTCTATTATTGTAAATTGATTTTTGAAATGACTTATTATTTAAAATGTGATTATTTCATGTTTTTCTGTAATATTTACAGATTATGGCATAATTAGCAGATAACTTATCAACATATGTAATCACGAAGTCATTTTGGATATTTTCTATTGATGATTTAAGATCTTTATACAAAATATCATTTTCAACACTGAAACCAAATTCACGAATTTCATTTGCTACATAGGATCTAAATTGATTGAAAGCTTCAATCGGCATTCTATATTTAATTGCAATTTTAAGGTAGAATTTATCTAAATTCCTTATAATTTGTTTTATAACGTTAGATTTATTTTTTGTGATCATCAGTCTAAAACCGATAACTTTTTTTATAAAATTTCGAAACAAATCATCTTTCGCGATGCCCGGGTCTCCCGTAACAACGTGCTGATATTCTATATATATATATATGCTGATTCTTCTATATATATATATATATATATATATATATATATAAAGAAGGTAAGCGTCTCACTCACGCACCTTAAGAACTTCGCCCTTATTAAACCTACAATTTGAAATTCGGTATGCATGTTCTTCTTACGGCAGTTTTTCTCAAACTGGGGGGCGTGAGAATATCGAAAATAAAAAATTAAACAAATTTATTTACTGGAATGAAGTAAAACAAAATACTTTCTGACATATAAAAAATTGTCATTTACACTGATATAATTTATATATATCATCTGCGATATTACATCATCAAAAGTAAAAGCTTCTACTTCAAAATCTCATTTTAGCTATCTCTGATACTATAAGCAAATAAAAAACATTTTATTTAATTTGCTGTAAATCCATGATGAAAGATTTTTTATTACGTTTTCTTTTCAAACTTAAAATGCTACTCTTTCAGAGAAAAAAAACTCGGACCCATAATCAAAAAAAAATATGAAGATAAAAAATTCATCACTGTTATATATTATTGACATCAGCCATATGCAGCAGAATGTATTTGCTGCGATTTGAGCTTCGAACTTACTTGTACGGTTACTTACGTCCCTGCTCTTATGTATTTGTTTTTCCATTTAGGGAAGATGTAAATAAACTATTTCTGCTGTACTATTTTTCTTGTAAAATATTTTTTATGATTTTCGGAAAAGCACAGAGAGTACACTGCTGGACAATTGCTAAGGACGGATCACAAATTGCTATGTAGCATAACATTAAGCGAGACATGAGGCCTAGTAGGATAAAATATAGTTGCCACACTGTTCAGACATTAGAATAAAGAATATTTATTGTTCTGGAAAGTACAAAAGCTGTGAAACATCTGAAATAAAATGTTCATTTGATCTGCGTACGGAGAAATGGAACAATGCATCTAAAAGTCAACAGGCACCTTAAAGAAAGGTATCAGTTCGGGATATGTCCACCGTGGAGTGTGATGCAACATTCCACACGTCGTACCATACTTTGCACAACATTATCCAGCAGCTGTAGAGGCAATTTATCCCATTCCTCTGTGAGTGCACAGATGAGGGTGTTCTTGTTTGTCGGAGGGTAGTTTCGACCAGCAACTTGCCTCCCTAAAGCATCCCACACATTTTCAATGGGGTTTAGATCTGGAGAACGCGCTGGCCATATGAGACGTTGAACACCCTCGCTGTCTAGACAATCCTGAACAGCGAGTGTTCGAAGACATGTTGCGTTGTCGTCCATAAAAACAAATTTATCACCGACAGCACCACGGAAAAGACGAACATGAGGAATTAGAACTTCATCAATGTATCGTTGGCCCGTCATAGTCCCATTCGCAAGCACACGTAGGCGCATGCGGCCATTGATCATGATGCCGGCCCACACCATGATACTGCATGTCGGATATCGGTCCTTTTCCTGGATATTTTCTGGACGATAAGCAGTACCACTCTCGCGCCAGATCAGTTGGCGTCTACAATCCGATGAGAGACTGAACCTACTCTCATCTGAGAATAGTACGCATGCCCAGTCCTGTTCAGTCCAATCGTAATGCTCACGGCACCATTGCAAACTGGCAGTACAATGCTGTCTGGTCAACGGGACACACACAACAGGTTTGCGTGCGTATAGTCTTCCTCCCCTCAAACGTCTGGCAACAGTTTTTCGGGAGATCTGCTTTCCTGAGGCAGTAAGAAACTGATTTGCCCCCTGCTAAGCTGTGGTGTGCCTGTTACTTTTTGCTGATAGGACGATATATCTGTCTTCTGCAGGCGTCGTATTTTCTAACACGACCTCCCCGTGCCGTCTACTACACATTCCAGTAGTTTTAAACGACTTCCACAGCCGTGAAACAACGCTGTAAGAGATGGCGAACTCCCTGACAACATCTGTTATTTTTCGCCCTTCCTCGATCTTTCCAATAATTCGGCCACGCATAAAATCATCCATGTGATGTCGGGAAGAAATGCCAAAAATTTTAAGTTCGTCTATTAAATCTTTCTTGTAAAACTTTGACTTGAAACAACAACTTCCACACGCGTCAAAACCTTTAAAGCTCTTATGAACGCTATCACGTGATGAACAGACGTGGAAAAAAAATTGCATACTCATACTTCTTTTTACTAATATCCCGCACTTATTCTAATTTTCCACATTTTGCTTCCTTTCACTTTGTGGTTGATATGGATGATAGTGTTATCCGTCCTTAGCAATTGTCCAGCAGTGTACTTTGAAGGATTACTAGGCCAATATTTATTTTAAGAGTATTCCCTAACATATTAAGCATAATGAAAAACGTTTTACATAATGTTTTTGGATTATCCATATTGTAACGAATACACTTAATTCAGGGGGCGGTCACGCCGAAAATAGAGTGCACGAAATCGGTAATTCTGGAAAAATATTTTAATTGTTACCTATGGCCCTGACGCTATCCTCCTGTTTGACAGTCTTAACGTGATCTAAAATATATTTGTCAAATATATCCCTCTTTTTTGGGAGTGACAAACTTTTTTTTACAATCTTAAGAAATTTGGTTTGACTGAGTTCCCGCTGTGATAACTTTTTTTCCGAAATATTTTCTGTGTCCTTGAGGTAGGTGAGTATATTTTCTCTTAATTAAATTATTAACTGGAATTACGATTTTTATTGTGTACTATAAAAATAATTATAAAAAAAAGTATTGGGGTGACTCAATAACCCCGCTCGATCAATAGCATCGAGTGCACACCTGCTCCAGGGTTAAAACTTGTTGAAGTCTTTTCGATTAAAACATTAAGAATAATACAACTATTCTTCATCGGAATTTTCTATTATTGTTTATTATTCAACATCAATTCTAAATGCTAATTCTGTGAGGCTTAAAACTATAGTTTGCTTAAATTTAATAATAATTTGAGCAATCATTTAAAAAAAAACAATTTACAATTTTGTAAACACTGTTGAGCACCTGGCTTTACTCTCCTTATAATTCTGCGATTGTATCAATAATGTTTTATTTTCTTATAAATGAACTCGTACATAGAGTGGGTACATCAGCCGGTATACTTTTAATGTATTAGTGCTGCACAGATTATTTTATAACTAATTAAGTAATACTAAATTAAGAACAAGTTTAACAGGTATAAGCAAATTCCATGGGCTCGTCTTACAGAGCAAAGTTTTTCAAAGGAATACTTATGATTAGAAATTGACCATCTGAGTTCTTTTTCTATACTTACCTGAGAGATATCTATATGTTGTCTTCTAAGCAGCCACCACATTTTGCACTACGTTCCAATTTAAAAGATAGAGAAAAGACAAATTACATAATAATTATCCTAATACTTAATTTTTTTTTGCTTAAGAGTAACATATACAAAATTTAATACTTATGTCATGAATTTGTATGGTTTATAATAAAGATTAATGTTATAGCGTCAAAGTTCATTATTATTCATTCAGTATATTATTAACGTATAAGGGGGGTTATACAAATTGTGATTGAAAAGGGGGCGTCTGTATTGAAAGTTTAAGAAGCACTGTGTGTGTCTTACAAAGTAGAGATTTGCTATGAACGGATTTTGCAAAAATCGTCAACCAAGAGGCTTTATAACGGCTTAAGAGGCACTATAGATAAATATCCCCGTTTTTGAACTACTAGACCTATTAACTTGAAAATTTGTAATCACATTAATTTCACAAAGTAGAGGTTCTTTACAATAGGGGTTTTGTGAAAATCCACCCTCAAAGGGCGTTGCGAGGACATAAGAGGCGTTATAGATAAATATACTTCTTTTTGGAACTATTAGACCTACAAACTTGATATTTTGTTGGCACTTTCCTTTCACGGAGAAGAAAGCTGCCACAAGATAATGGCAATAATTGACCCCAAGAGAACGTTGTGTCCACTTAAGGAGCGTTATAGTTAAATATCTCCGTTTTTGAAATATTCCACTTACGAGCTTGACATTTAGTATGCACTTTCTTTTTATGCAGTAGAAAAAAACTTTTCAAAAGAGTTGCGCAAAAACCGACCCTCGAAATGAATGTTAAGGCTACACACGCACACACACACACAGTGCACTTTTTCAAAAAAAATTTTGGAGACAGTAATATTAAAATTAATGAATGTATTTTTTCAGACTATATTATTAAACTGATTGTGAAAATAAAAAGTCAATTTAACCAGCCCTTATTTTAAAATTTTAAAAAATTTGAAGTTTTTGAAGTTTTTAAAACTCTTATAAAATACACAACTTTTAAATTACTACATTATTTTGTGAGTCATTTATATTTCCAATATAATTGTAAACAAAAGCGAGTATGGATTTGGAAATCTGTTTCTTTTTGTTGATTTTTAATAATTATATTTCTAGCAAAACCTGGAAAAAACACGAAAATTTTGAAAATATTAACTTTAATAATTTCTAAAAAACTAACTAGATATCCCAGATCTAAATCCATACAAATTTTTGTAGAACACACACATCTAAGTATCTATAAAAATTCAAGATTGAATCTTCAGTAGAAAAAAAAAGCCTTAGGGATTAGAAAACACTTACATCTTTAAAAATAAAAGTCTGATAAAAATGCATTTTAAGTTTGTAAAGGCATAAAACAAAAACTAATAATGCTCGCAAAGCTCTAAATTTTTAGTATATTATTTTACTACTTATATAATATATGAAAACACTACATTAATTAAATATTATTGAAAATACTTTTGCTTATTCAAAATATGTTTTTGCAAAATATCGATGTAGCATTTCTTACAATGAGATTATTCAGCTTAAAGTTAACATAATAATTTCTTAAACGTTTTAAAATACAATACACTCTTATAAAAAATAATAAAGATATAAATAAAAGTTTAAAAAAGTTAAAAACCACCGGATCTGTACATAGGACCTAATTTTTCCTCAATTTTAAGTCGACATAAATTAGCAAGTTTAATTTTTGCTGCGCGACTTTAAAATTTGCAGACTTTATTTTCCTTCTGAAGAAGGTTCTCCTATAATCAGTAAAGAAGGCTAAATGTTCAGACGATAAACTTGTTTCAAGGCAATTAACATCCTTAAATGTTTTTAGAGCTTTTAATGTTCCAACATTAAATTCAGATAATGCATTTTACACGGCAATCAGCACACGACTCCTAGAAGCTGAATTTTCTTTTGAACATCTGTTCCATATCATCGAATGCAATGCTTCATTAGAATTTTGTGCCATACCTCTGACACACCTGCTTAATAATTCAGATGAAACTAATATTTGATAAATCGGCAAGATTTTGGGCAAGTATTCTCCATTGATTGGTGTTTTTACCCAATCTTTGCGAAAACCTGGTTTCTTACCACGTGCGAATAATGATTGGTAAAAACACCATGAGTCTATACCAGAAGGACACTTCTGGACACTTGTGACTTCTGGTCTGTAGGCATGCAATGAAATAGGATAGCATAAATTGCAGTTTTCATCGCCTCTACATCACCTTTATTTTTGCGTATGGCATTAGTGTAGTATCTAGTTAGTTTTTGTATTGTCTCTTTTTTCAAACTACCACGTTTCTTCCCTCCCAAAGTTACACCTTTCACTCGCCAATCTTTAACTGTCTGCCTCAAAGCTGTTCCCAACCTTTTGCTTACATGGTTGATAAATTCTTCTTTTTTAATTTGTGTCTCTCTCACTTCCATACTCATTCCTTTCTTTTAATTCTTAGAAAGACTTAGAATCCCCATCATAGAGCAAGGTTGTGTACCAGAAGTCAATGCTCTCAGATCTTTCTCATAATTTCGCAGCTGCATTTACTTCCATTGCACCAGATGATCAAACATGTGTTGCACTACTAACACCCTGATGTCCTTCATACCAAACCCTAAATTCAGCACTGTCTTCTTCAAGTGCAAATTTTGTCTGCTCGCATTCTGCACATCGTTTTGACATTACTTCATAGTCTATCACGAAGCCAGTCAGCAAGTCAATAACACATCCTACTCCGATGTTTGACGTATGCCCTCTTTTCAACCAGCTTCCATCGTATGACACTTCAATATCGACGATATCTTTATCATTCTTTGAGCCATACGCCTCTCTGATATTTTTACGAACATCAAGCAACAGCTGATTTGACCCAATGAGTTGTTCATTCAGAACTTTTGCCTTATAGGAATTAAAAGTTTACTAGACATTATACTTAAATTCATGTGCATGCAGAATTTTTCCAATGCCGAGTAGCCAAGTCCCAAACTTAAAATACCTTGCACTATTCTCATATCAGCATCAAATGGAGCATTAATAAATTTATTTTTGCTAACATTTGATATTTGATGCAATTTACTATCAGCCAACTGTTTGGAAGAACATATTTTACTTTGAGTTAGATCACAATTAGCACATATAACATTCATTTTATATGCAAATCCATTTCTTTGAACAAAGCAATGTTTTAAAGAAGCAGTATGACAAATATTGCATAAATGATTTGTAAACAAATTACTTAAACATTCAGTATCCACTATAATGTAATTTCGAACATCAATTAAATGTTTACTTTTACCTGTAGTATTCGTTTTCAGAACATTCGTATTTTGAATTTTTCTAGTCATATCAGCTAATCGCTGCTTTTTAGAAATGTCATTTTTAGAAGTATTCCATCGCTTAGAAATATTGCTTCTATTTGCAAGGTGCGAAAGTTTTGTCCTTGGTATTTTCTTAACAGAAAAAAAATTAAACAAAGTTACAAAGCTTTTAAGTTTAATAAATTATATGTTTATTTGCAGAATAAATATTGGTCTTGAGAAATACCTTTTTTTTAAATCAAGTTTAGTTAAGTAACTATAAGAACACCAAAAACTCAAAATATAAACAAACTGAAACGATTTTAGTAGTGAAAGTTGAAGTTATAACCACTTCTCTCTGCAAGTATCGATTTTCTTTAAAAATATTAGTAATTATTAAATTTAAAAATGTAAAAAGGCTTTAAAATGAAACCAAAACTAATCACACCCCCTAAGCTGTCAAATTTAGTGACTGACAATATTCAGAAAACTTCAAATATATTAAAAACTAATTGGTTATTAGATCTGAAATTTGGGGCCATGATTCCTAGTCGTATGGGTTACAGGAAAATGCAAAAAAATAACTTTTCGATAAATTTGTCATTTTTGGGGTAATAAGGTATAATAGGGCCTTAAAGGTATAATAAGGGTGTTATAGGTTAATAATTTCCTGTTTTTGAACTGTTAAATCCACATACTTGAAATTTGGTAAGCACATTTCGTTTGATGAATAGAGATCCTTTGAGAATGGGTCTTAGGGAAGTATATACGCGTGACATAATTGGCTGCTGAAATTATGAACAGAAAAAAAGTTCAGTTTTTAACTATTAGATTTAGACATTAAATTTGGCGTGCATGTTTATTTTGTTGAGTAGAGATCCACTAAAACAGCTTTTCAGAAAATTTATTTGGGGGGAGAGGGTTACGAAATCACTAAAGATAACTCGTCTTCAATTCTAGAAATTGAAGTCCCGATCTTTTTAAATCAAGGTGTAAAAGTTATAAGAATGTCTACCAATGCATTCAAACAGGTAAACAGTATATATTGGAACACCACATATTGTTGCGAAGTGGACGAGTAACCACTAGTTTACGTATAATATCAAATTTCCTAAGAAGAAACAAGTCTCCTTTTTTCAAAGAAATTAGATAGTTTAATGAAATAAATATTGTGTGTCTTTATAAATAAGTGGTTGGCATTTCCCAGAAGAAGTCTTTTTAGAATGAAAAATTCTGATGTAAATTTAATTACGAAACACTGCACCACTTAAAATTAACCTCATTATAAAATGCTACACAGCCTCTTCGATAAAATGTCTAGAGAATTTTAATCTACCAAATTATCTTTCTAAAGCTCACTCACTTCTGCGGCTAAAATAACTTCATCGTCAGGTATTAAACTCTTACTTTCGAAAGGAGTAATGAACTCATTTTCGTTCAACGCACTTTCAAGAAATATTCTTTATTTCTTAATACTACCTGCTATTTATCAAGTAACAGAACATTGATGATACATATTTGTGGAAGAAACATTTTACTCTAAATTACTGTATTCAAATAGATGAACTGCGCAATGCTTTGTTCCTTAGCATAAATTTAGGATTTGATGAAGAATGAATATATATTTAGTACGAAAATCATTTTGTTATGAATACAGACATATATATATACAAGGTGTCACATAAATAGCATCCGATTTCTGTACAGCCATATTCCTCGTTGAAAGTACATAACAATAATCAAAGAACTATACCGCTACAATTTGTAGTTTGCGAGATGATGATGTGCACGTACTTCTGTTCGCTGTACTCCTGCACAATGTACTCATGCACATGATTGGATGGATACGGCTTACACCGGCTGCTCAATCTGACTTAAAGTTCTGGTTCTATGGCCCCCACGTTTGCCAGATCTCATACTGTTGGATTTGTTTCCCTATGGAATAAACTCAAGGGAATGGTGTATCTAGAAGAAGTGACTTCATCAGTGGATTCAATTGCTCTTCTGCAAACTGCTTATACTTTGGTGGACACCGTGATACTGCAACGTGTTCACGCATCCATGCCACGGGGCTTTCAAGCCTGTTTTGATGTGCACGACAAATAATTTGAACATCTGCTTTTTTAATTATTTCCATATATCGTTGCTGATGTGTAATGTGGTGCTTTTTTTTATCCCCATACTTTTTTTTTCGTTTTTCTCCTAAGCTATAAATTAAACATGTACATTTCTTTGTGCAATGTTTATGTACTCCTTACAAGAGTTTTGGCTGGGCTTTGCCAGGGTGGTTTCTTTTTATTAACATATTTTTATAAGCTTCACTTTTATGTAATGGAAAGTTTAAACTCGATTTTTATCCACTTTAAAAGGTAAGATTATTCGAAATTTTCACACACTTGTCAAGGAACGATGACAATACAATAATTTCATAATGTTGTTCCATTCTCTTGATCAAGATTAATCATTTCGTATTTCCACATTTGGCGACTAAAAAATTAAGTTACAACCCTAAAGCAAAAACGCTCACGTCAGCAATTTTTTACCATATTCTAACTAATTTTCCAGTTTTTCTGAAAATGGAAATAAGTAAATGATAGCTTTAAAACTAAAAAACACGCTTTTTTTGTAAATTGAACTAAAATATGAAAGAATAAATTATAGTTAAAACAAAACTCGCTTTTATAGTTAGTCAAGCTAAAAAGTAAAAAATAATTCTTAGTATAAAAATAAAATGATTAAAATGAGAAAATATTAAGAGGTCACAGGGGTGTTAATCTTGGATTTTTTCGAATTTTCGAAAAAAATATATGTTGTTCCTCATTTTCTTTTGAACATTTTGATACCAACCACGTGATAATACTACAAAAACTTCGAAAGTTATTCGAAAAATTCCAAACAGCAATTTAGTAATAACAATGTTTAAATGGCAACATGCCACACCCAGTTACGGTGGTAACGGGGAAACCAGTTAAGTTTTTTAAAAAAAAAATTCATTTGCGTATTTTGAATCAACTGAAACTCTAAAAATTACTTAATTTACATCAGAAAAGTATTTAAAATATTTCTTTCTTCATTAATAATGTATTAAAATCAATGCAACTTCTTAAATCTACTATTAATAGAGTTGGTTGTATTAAGAATAGCTTAGATACCCCCGGGGGAGTACAGTTACAGATATTCAGCTTCGAATAAATAAATGTCAGATTTTTTTTCTTCCGTGAGAAGTTGAACAAAATTCTCACTGCTATCGAAAGGTGAGTGTCTTATAAAAGACACTTAGTTTCTTAATGTATTTTAAATTAATCTCGGAAAAATTCCGGATGACGTTATAGTTATTTTCGAATCTTTAAAGCATTTTTACAACAGAAAAAGTATGCCATGGCATGTAACTGTAGCTTAATAATTTTTGGTTCATATAACACCTAAGACATATTTATATATGTTTGATGATATTCAAGATTCCTGACTTAGAGCTATTAAAAAACCTGCATTGCCCAATTTATAAGAGTAAAAAAAATATGTATTTAAAGTATCCGAATACTAGGGACAACTTTTTTGGAAAAAATGGAGGTATGGGGGATTTTTTTTTTTTTTTTTTTTTTTTTTTTGTAATTTTTATAGATATTTAGTACATTTTAAGGAAAAAATCCTAAAATTGAAAAGAGAAAAAAAATTATTGTTATTAAAAAATGGGAAAAAAAAACTAGTATAAATGCACAAAAAATTACATAAACGGGGAACACACTCTGTACAAAGATTTCATGAAAAAATTTCTCAATTTTTCAATTTTGATGTGTTACTTTGTTATTCATATTTGAAGTGACCTTCAGGATAAGAGATATTTTAATTTTTACAAAAACTATAGCACTTTATCTTAGTGATTATATGGAATTTCCCAAAAAACAGTGATTATATTCACATAAAGGACTATACATTTTGTAATAGAACAGTGATTGATAAATCTGAAGGTCAATACGCTTCCATTGTTATGTAGAACGCAAGAAGAAAATTTCAGCCAATTATTTTCAAAAATTGTTGACCAATCGCTGTTCTCGTTTGAGTTTTTCGAATAAAACGCTATTCGAGTAAAACGCAGTTTAAAGAGTTCGACATCTTGTGTAAATTTAGGGCATCTGCTTTTACTAAAACGCTTGTAAGTTTTGCTCTAGTGAAGGGAAAATAAAAAGAAAACTTCGTATTGTTAATAAGCTAATAAGATAGGATATAAAATAAAATCATAAAAAAATTGTCAATTTTTTAAACAAATCATGGTTTTAGGGTAGTCGGATACCTTAAGCAAAAGATGAAAAGAAAAGTAAATATTGTGGTCTAAAAAGTTTTTATATATTATATTTTTGAATTTAATAATAACACAACAATTTTGAAGGAATTAAAATAACACATTAAATTTTTGAAACATATATTTTCTGCAGAAAAGCTTAAGCTTAAATAAGATTCATTTATATATATATATATATATATATATATATATATAAACACATTTCTGAATATAAAATTTTTGAATAAATTATTACAGTTTTGAAATATTGTGGGTAAATATTCCTTATAATTTTTTTTAAAAAATGTTAAAATCTTATAATAAATCTTATAATAATCTTTAAAAAATAGATATAAATATATTTAAGGCATAAATATTTTTTTCTCAAAATTGCCTTACTAGAATCAAATGAAAACCCATTAAATGTACACTAATGGTCATTAAAATTGCTACACTAAGGTTGCGACATGCTATAGACTTAAAATTTAAAGGACATGAAGAACATGCTGTGATATGCGCGTTCAGGTAAATCAGGCACCGGTAGGCAAGCTCTGCAATTTGTTTAAATGAGGAAATTGTTCAACTGGTTTATCATACGCAAATTACAGTTGAACGTTGTTGCCTGGTGAAAAATTGTTGATACCTCGTGTAAAAAGTAGAAATGCATACCGGCTATTTTCTGCCCTCGATAAAGGTGGAACTGTAGCGTACCGGGGTTGCGATTAATCGTAATACAGTATTACTACTTGCGTTATTTGAGAACTAACTGATTGCTAGCAGAATATGGAATTGATGGGTTCAGGACGGTAATACGGGGAACCGTGCTTAGTCGTAACGGCCCTATATCACTGGCAACAAATAAGATAGGCATCTTACCAACATGGATTTAAGTAATCGTGCAGACCCGTCACGAGCCCTGAGTCAAGAATTGGGGTCATCCGCAAGACAAAAAGTGTCGGCACAAATATTTCGAGGACGTTTGCCGCAGCATGGACTCCCAGATCGAGACCATGGCCGCGGTTACTTTTGATGCTGCATTACTGGAACAAGCGTCTCCATAGGCGTGATTAACGACGAACCTGGACGCCCGAATAACAAAACATCATTTTTTCAGACTAATCCATGCTCATCAAAATGGTCGCATCCGTATTTGGTGGCATCTTGTTGAACTCACATTGGCAGCGTGCTTTTGTTATTGTCTTACTGACCCATCCCCTGGCGTGACGGTGTGGGATGCTATTGGATACACGTCTCGGTCACCTCTTATTCGCATTGACGGCAATTTTAACAGCGCACGTTATATTGTTGGTGTGTTACGACCCTCTGCTCTATCCTTTTATCGAGCCTAGTGAAACCCTACGTTCCAGCACGATAATGCACGACCTCTGGTACTGAACAGACCTTTCTTGATACGGTAAATGTTCAGCTATAACTTTGGTCTGCACGTTCCCCAGATCTCTGACCAATAGAAAACGTCTGGTCTAAGGCTGCCGAGTGACTGGCTTGTCACCATATGCCAGTACTACGGTGGATGAGCTGTGGCATCGTGTCGAAGCTGCATGGCCATCTGTACCTACACCAGTGTTTCTCAAAGTGTGGGGCGCGCCCCCTAGGGGGGCGCGAGCATATTGAAAAGTCGAAAACAAAATACTATTTAAAAACAGAATTAATAATTTACTGAAAGTAAACAAACAAAATAACATTGACATAATAAAAAATAAAGTACACATTTACACTGACGTAATACAGTCACACAGATATCAGTAGTGCGCAATACATTTTATAATTAATTTGACAATACTAATTTAAGAGCATGTTTAATAATTCCTAGCGAATCCATGGGCTTGTCAGGTATGAAATTATATGCAAAAATTAACATTAATGTTGATAATTTGTACGGTTTATAATTAATCCTTTAATTGCCGATCAAAAGGTATGCGATGTATTAAGGATTGGAGGAATAAATAAGCAAAACCTCTGAAATAAGTAAATCATTCGCAAACATGGTCACAAAGTCAATTTTTTGCATACCAAAGCCTTCGGAATAATTTTATAGAAAGCAATTCACAGAAAAGATTGTGCTTCGGAAAGACGTATATATACGTCCGAGGCAATTAACGCACTGTTTGTGCGAGACGTTTATATTCACCGGTGGCACTTAAAGAGGTAAGTCGTATTGTAGTTTTAGTGTCACAAAGTATAGTACTATCGATTTCAATACATTGTTTTCGCATGAAGGGGGGCGCGAAGAAAATTATGATTGAATTTTGAGGCGCCAACATCGAAAGTTTGAGAAACACTGACCTACACATATCATCCAATCTGTGTTCGACTCAATACCCAGGCATATAAATGCTGTTAATATTACCAGAAGAGATTATTCTGGGAACTGATTTCTCAGGATCTAAGCACCCAACTTTCTTCAAAATTTAATTACTTGATATTTTCCTGTATAACATATTAGTCCAATAGATAATATTTTGTTATCTACATTTTCCCCTGGTGTAGCAATTATTAATGGCCAGTACTGTAGCATAACTGTCCTGACAAAATTTCATTAGTTATGCCATTGTTTACCACAAAAAGGCTTATTTTTAACAATTTCAAATTCGATTGGATGAATAAATGATTAAAGACATTATTTATAACTTTAAAATAAACATGTTTGTCTTCGTAAATTTTAATTTGTTTTTGTGTGTGTTTGCATTTTATCCTACCAAATATAAACACAAAATAGCATATAACTTTTAAAACAGGTAACAGCAACAAGTAACTCTTTCTGTTAAAATTTGGATTTCATACATATTTTACAGTATTATACGTTATATTTTGAAATATCTTGATTGCAATACGAACCATGGTAATGATAAACAAATGACCATCTTCGTCAACCGAAGACTAATATCGTCTCTATCTAGTCATGTGGGTTCAAACCTAGGTGCCATTAAACATCAGCTGTATAGCAGGGTTGATGTGCTCAAAGTCTTCACGATGTTGTAAATTTGAATAAGGGATAAGAGATTATTAACCGCCACACTATACAGAAAACATGACCTCCTAATACAATTATGGAGCCTGTGTTAAGTGACAAGGACGACACCTGAATAGACACACATCTTTCCAATTTAACACAAAAAACAGAAGGGAAATCTTTGGGCCTTGACCGATTTAACAGGTATTCGCCCCTCCTCATGGAGGGAGAGTAATGTTAAAGTTTGTAGAGCAAGATCCTAGCTTAAGTGTATTCTTTATTATTTGATCGAAGGTTAAAATTACGAGGTTTGTCGGCAATAGACATTGTGCAGCTTTAAAGTGTGGCATTATTTAAAAATTATTAGGATTCAATGGTTCCCATACCGAGCCAATACTGTTGGCATTTTTTACAGAAGAGCGACTACAATAATGTTTCTGAGTTATTGCTTTCTTCCCTTTTTCTAAAAAAAGGTTTTTCAAATCATGGGGTCGGTGGGTTACCATGGCATCGTATTTTATAAGCGGATGTATTTAGTCGTCGGCAAGATTGAAAGAAATTGTGTTTGTTAAGCGGATAATGGATATTGTTTTTTTGTGTTCGTTTGGTAAAATGTGCTACAAAGACGAACGAAATTTCAAAGCAGGCGTAAGACTCTGATACATTATCGCAAATTCAAGCTTTTGAGTGGCATTGACGTTTCAGAGAAGGTAGATACAGTTTTGAAGACAACAAACGCTCTGAACATTCGCAGACTTCCTGTACCACAGAAAACATCGAAAATGTTTCTGCGACGGTATGTAAGAACAAGCTTCAAACAATTGCAGAATTAGTTTGCAAATCTTGGGTCACATGTCAATGGATACTGGCTAGGGATTACAATATTGGACCAAAAGTTCACTACCGGTATTCGGTATTTCTTAGGTCTTATTACCGGGATACCGGTTTTAAAACCAGTAGTAGAAATTTTAGAAAAAGAAAGAAAACACAGGTGTTTCTTTGTTTTATTTCCCAGTTTTATTTGAGAGTGTAAATATCAGAAAAATAATGGATAACGTACAAATTATAGCAGCATATAAAGAATCACAAAAACAAAGGAATATCTTATTTATTTAAATCACCAAAAAGTGTAAAAGTCACTATCCAGTATGTGGTTTTCATTTTATAAATAATGAAACCAAACCAAACTATTATCAACTGGGTTTTTTATGTTTCTTCAAGTTATTCTTATTCATTATTAAGAACACTATTATTTATAAGTAGATATTTACTAAATCTGAAAAATATTTTGAACCATAAAGTATGATGTACAAATACAATGCGACTAACAAACTCGCCAATTTAAAATAAAATGTATCGAAACAGTATGCACTTTCTTCACAGATACAATCTTGTTTTCACACATACCAATATGAGACTACGAATCCTGTGATTGTGCAGTATCGCTCTGAGCTGTTATAAGATATAGTTTTGCCCCTCTCCTTGGATAATTCACATATTTCATCAATTCTCCTAGAACTTTGTATTCACAGTCTAATTTATTTTCCCCTTTACGGAGACATAAACACAAAAACGTAAACTATTTTGCTATGTTGGCGATCCCTGAACATATAGTGGAGGCAATTTCAAAAAAATTCTAGTAAATACTGAAAAAACGGTATTTAAACTTTTGAATACCGGTATTACAAAATTGTAAAAATGGCTCAAAGTACCGGTATTCGGTATCCCGGTATAACGGTTTTGCAGTTCCTAATACTGAATAAAAATCTTAAGATGTATAAGGTATGTTAACGTATCATTCCCCACCTGTTAAACCAATCTACAGATAAAGTTGAAAGTGCATTACAGGCTGAATTAAAGACATGGCTAAAAATGAATTCCAGAAGTATTACGATGACCTTCATAAGCCATTGCAAAAGTGTGTTGTTACTCAAGGGTCTTATTTAGAAGGAGATGTTTCAGCAGTTTAATTGGTAATATTTTTAAAGTTATAGACTTAGTCCGGGAACTTTTGAATCCTACTACGTATTTTACCACTAAAATTCTTTCATGCAAAAAATCAATAGCAGGTTAAGTTTATCAAATCTTAATGTCATCATTTTGGAGTAATTGGTAATTCCGTAGAAATGTATTGGCTGTCATCCTTGTCCGATGATCATGATTCAAAAATGAAACCTATCAATACACTTACTGCTCCCTTGTAATGGCAATAAAATTTTCGTTAAACAATATAAATCAGTAATTAGCAACATACTGCATTTTGATCCGCTTATTATTAGAAACTCATTTATGTATGAAGTGAATATTATGTACAAAGAACGCCTTGTATCATATTTAAAATTCGGTTTATTTTCAATTACTACTATTAGTTAACATTCTCCATATATGTATTTATTTACATACATATTTTAAATGTTCAATCTTAATAAAATACTTTTTTATTGATCTACTCAAGTTCCAATACATTCTATTAAAAGTGTACAGGATGACACTTGATTTTAAAACAGTTTATTCACGTATACTAATGCATTTATTAAATTTAAATAATAATAATTATAGGAGAAAATATAACTTTCTGTCGATATTATTCATCTAGATGGTAGCACCATTCATTACAACACCTTTTGTTAAGTTTCTGATGAAGATTTAATTTAACCTGAATAAAATCTTATGCTAGTTAGACGTCAGCATTCCTTTTATATTGGTTTTAAAATAAATTATTACCTATAAAATTCAACTTCAATGTATTTATAAAGTTTTTGATGCTATTTTAAAAGGTATTTTATCATCGAATATTGGAATTCCGTCATATGTATATACATATTTATATTAATTCTAATTATTTAATAAAATGAAACAAAAATAAAAATAAAAAATTCAATGGTGATCTAAGCAAGAATTGACTTAAAAAAACACTTAAAAAAAGAAATTTAATTTATTGTTATTAAGGAAATAACTAATAATAAATCTAAACTATTCAATATCTGAACTTAAAGCAACAGACCCAATGCAGATTTCCTCAAAGGAAAAAATAAAAGCAAAGCAGAAGAAAATACTCAAGACTCAATTTCCGCTCAGACTATCAAATCCTCAGGAGACCTATTCATTCCCAGAAGAAAACCAGTCTTTTTATCGAACTTTACTTATTGTTACAGATTTCTGTGAAAAGAGTACTCCTGACAAACAGCTGAACAATTCACATTTTGTTAAATATTTTTTTGTTATGTTACTTTCTTTTGTTTTACTTTCCCGTCTGGTTCGCTTAAGTTATCATTCAAAATATTTCTCAGTTTTTATTCGATCATTTATTCTGTTCTAGTAGTTTGCATAGTCTAGACCAGTGGTTCCGAAAGTTTGTCCCTATGAACCCCCAGAGGTCCCTGAGATTATGCAGGGAGCGTTGTAAAATTAAAACTGATTTGGGGGGGTTCCTGAACAATGTCAGGAGTCCCTGAAAGGTTATATAGAATATAAAATAAAAAAAATCATTCATTGTATACTTATTTACAATTTACTTGGATATTCCCTACTTGGTATTGAACCCTTTTGCGCGGGGACTAACTCGCATCCCAAACACAGATGAATCCCTACTAATAATAAAGGAACATCTTATTGAAATATCCACAAATGAGGGACTTCAACCAATGTTTGAACAATAATACCACATATTCTAGTTGCAGTAACAAATCCCAATTTTATATCCTGCATTTTGAGTTCTTGTACAGAAATTATATATATATATATAAATATATATATATATATATATATATATATATATATATATATATATATATATATATATATATATATATATATATTGACTCTTTTCGGGTCTGCCAATTTGGTGGAACGTGGATTCTGTGCCGTAAAAAATCTCATCACACAAAAAAAGAAACCGACTAAAACTAGTCCTCGTGGAGATTTGCGGTTACTACTCACACACATTGGACGGACATGAATACGCTCATACCATCTTACCAAGTTCATCTAAGTCATAAACTTTTTGTATTTTACTTTAAATATAATTTCAATAAATAATTCTTCAACATTTTTTTTTAATTTGTAATTTTCATAGTATGCATTGATGTAGCTTTTTCACTTGGGACAGTTTTAACATTAAAAAGGGGTCCGTGGGCAACTGACTACAAAAAAGGTTCAAGTGTGAAGATCCCCTTGGATCTCACTTTGAGAACGAGAATAAATTTGAGTCAAAAAGATCCCGTAGCCCTTTTTATAAATAACTGCCTTTATTTGGTTACCTTTCCGAAATAGAATCAAAGACTTTTAATAACAACTAAATAAGAATAGTTTTATGAGGTTTAAAAGGGACTTTCCTTTATTTTAACTTAAATATTTAATGATCCAATTAATTTACAATTAGAATATCGATCACGCAGAGATTACCGCAATAAGAGATCCCAGAATTATATTCAATAATGTTCCTACTGAACATTTAACTTTAATCTCACTCCTAATATAAAACTTTAATGATACTTTAATTATAAATCAATATTTACCACACTGAATCTCAGCTCTGCCTGTACCTAATTTATCCACCTAGAAATCTTCAATAATAAATCTCTAACTTCACTATTATAACTTCCTGCTTCAATCTCTCTCTCCTACTGCCTCTCACTTTACTATTCCGTTTGACTTAAATACTTTATCTAATCTGCATAATAAGGAATCCCTGTCCCCTTTTTCGAGTTGATTGGAAATAGGTAGGGAATTATAAATTTCCCTAAAAAAGACGTATCAGAAGGTTAGTGATAAAGTTCCGTATAGATTTGTCACAAAGGGTTAAAGAAGCTTAGGAACCACTGATCTAGACAAAGGGTCGGCAACCTTGTAGATGTGGTGTGCCTACCCAATTTACCAATATGATTCAAAGAGAGAGATTTATATTGAAGTCACGCTATATAGCTATACGAGGACTATTGTTGACAGACCTCGTAATTTTGAACCATGGTCAAATGATTTAAATGACACTAGCTTGTCTCCTCCTGTCCTAACTTTCACACGGGAGGACATTTGAGGACTTGACAGTTTTAATGTGCACTACTGGTGTTAATCTGCAATAGGCTCAAACTCTCGATACGCCAGCATTCGTTTTCGGGTTTTTTTTCTGTGTAAAATTACCCCCCTTTTCACACTTGCCTCATAGCGAACTCATCTTGATGCTGTTACGAATCTTTTTGATGTGAAGGTCAGCGTTGCCCCAAATTGTGGTGCGAGCCTCCCTAAGGAGGTGTGAGAACTCTACGAGGGGGCGCGAGCATACTGAAAAGTCGAAAAAACGTATCATTAAAAAAATATTAATTTACTGAAATTAAACAAAATTCATTCTGACATGATAAAAAACAATCCTAACATTTACACAGATGTTATACGCTTATAAATGTATCAATACTTCACAATGCATTTTATAATTAATTTAAGTAAAAACAAGTTTAATAATTACCAGTGACCCCATGGGCTTCTCATATGCAAAATTGTAATCAAAATTTGACACTTACCTTGATCATTGGAACGTATTATAAATACTCTCCTTATTGCTGATTAAAAATTATGCGATTCTCTCCCCAGTGTCTCCGTTTTCCTCATAGGAGTGTATATATAGTGTATTGGGGGAAGAGAAGAAAATTAACAAATATGAAAAATCGTTTGATATAAGTGAATCCCTTGGAAATACTGTCATCCTCTAATTGCATTCCAAGGCCTTCTGAATAATTTTATGGATAGCAGTACACATCAATCGTACTTCTCTGAAAGACGAATATATACGCCCTGAGAATTCAACGAACCGATTGAGGGAGGCATATATATGCGCCCGTGGCACTTAAGAGGTTAAAGTCGTATTGCATCTTTAGCATCAAAGTATAGTATTATTTAAAAAAAAAAAACATTGTTGTTTGTTAGAAGGAGGGCGCGATATTGAAAGTTTGAATAGCAATGGTGTAGGTTATTAAAAAAATTTACGAAAATAAAATTATAAAAAAATTCTAAAATTCTAAATACTAGCAGACACCGATGTTTAAGATAGACTGAATAATTGGAAATAAATTGCGGAAAGGAATAAATCATCCATGTAAGTGGTAAAAATCGACTTTCATTTTTTTTTTCATTTTAAAAGGAGTGGGAACTCAATTTTCTTCATCCAACAAATAATTTGATTTCGATTCCCAGCCGCACCCGATTTTCAGTAGCATTAACACTAGTAAAATAGTGTGACTTAGATTCCAGTAAATAAGATAATTCATTTTATTTAATGTTGACCACATTTAAATGGTTCGTTGTGATTAAATAAAGGAACATAATTGCAGCAGAATTCTTAAAGAAATGTACAGTTTAAGAATCAAAAAGTGTTAATGCTTTTTCATTGTATGAAATAATTTTATCATATAATCATAAAAGCCTATATTATGAAATTAAAATCATATGCTTAAGTATAAGAATTTCTATATAACTGACACGAAGGCCTTATTTAAATACCATGTATATAATATAATTATTTATAATTATTTTAACTTGATGCAGCATTTGTATTAATCGTTTTGTATATGTTATTGTCAATATATTTATATTTATAACATAAGATCATAAAAACAAGATAATGATGTAAACAATTTTTCAGATGTTGAAATTTCTATATTTTTTGTAAAATAAAACGTAAAAAAAAATTTGGAGTGAAATTTGTTAGTTTTCTGCTCATTTTTAAGGTATCAAAATGTGAGATAAAGGTCACAAAACAAATATCATATTTTATCTTACATTGTCGCGAAGAATAGTGAAAAAAAGTGTTCATTTGACTTGTAACTGGATTCAAATGTAAATAGTTTCTCAATTACTTAAATTTTAAGAAACATTTTCAGTTAAATCTTCTGCATTGTTTACGTTTAAAAAATCATCAAAAAAATTTAAGTCTAATCTAGAAGCTTTCTGTGGCTTGTTGGTGGATCAAAATACAAGTTACACGTTGCACAACGCACAAAAAAATTTATCTCACTTTACCATGAAAAATTCTGAAAAAAAAATGTTGGTTAAAAAAAATGTAGTTTATCTGATACTGAACTACGCGTTCAAGTATATCGTCCACTACATTAAAATATTCCAAATAAGTTGAAAAAATTGACGTGTTTATTAAATGAAATGATAAATCAAAAAATTAAAAACTTGAAATTAAAAATCACATTTTCACAAGTACAAATGCTTAGAATAATATATTCTATACTTTTCTTGGCGCAGTATAGCCAAATTTGGCTCTTGCGCCATAAACCCCAACACTCACTCACTCTATACTTTTCTTTCTATTATTCTAAGAATTTTGACTTTGGCTTTAATATTAGTTTTGTTTTATTTCTAAGACTTTTTATTATTAATTCTCTCTTTATGTATTAATAAAAAAATTCGTGATGCTGTATAAATTTATTACGTATTATCGCAACAATACCAACGATCAAGATATTTCGCCAAGTTGGGAATCCAGACATCACTTGCGAAGTACGCACTAAACTGACAACCATGTGCTTTCAGATTATGTCACTATACAGTTGCGATAGTACCAAGTCGCCAGCTCTTTCAGAAAATATCAAAACTATTGCCTGGACTGGAATCGTTTGGGAAGAAGAAAAGCGTTTTCTCATACGAACATTTGTTAGCAATCACTGAAACTATTTTCACAACTTCCCAGAAAGCCGGTAGAGCTGTAGGTCTATCAAAATAAACTGAGAACCGTATACATATAAAGTTGTAGGACGCAGCATCAATCAGAAATTTAAATAAAGTGCTGCGCCAAGAACGAATTTTTCCAAAATAAATAAATAAATAATATAAAATATATAAATAAAATAAAATAAATAAATAAAGCTACATAACACATGTAAATTACAGTTTTTCAATTTGAGCAATGAGTACGCACAGTTGCAAAATGTGTTCAATGGTGTTTCATCTGTCATTAGATTCTGCACCCCACCCCCACTAGTGAGTTTCGTGATTTTTATTTATCTTTATTTTATATATATTAAGATTTCTTATTTATTTATTGTTATTAGATTGAATTCGTACACTTTTAGTTTAATGATAGGCACAATATTTTCATATGTTTAGCAAGGAATGCAGTAGGATTTTTCTAAGAAATAGTTAAAATATCAAACATGATATTGTCATATCTCAAGCGACTGCATATTTTCGCAAGCAAATATGTCAGCATACTAATTAGTTTTTATCCATGCGAAACTTCAGGTTACTAAACATTTATTTTTATCATTGTTAAAAAAACTGTCTTGGTCTTGTAATATTTTATGCTAAGATTTATTTTTCTCCAATTTAAATATTTTGATTGTTCGGAAAAATCACAATGCCCTTCATCATTAAATACTTATTTGTTGTAATATATTTTTTGTGTGTGTGTCTGTGTGTGAAAAAGTTCAGATAATTGCTTACGTTAAAATATACGTCATTAACTAACAATAGGAATATGTTTTTTGAATAAAAAGAAAATAATAGAACAGACCCTGTCTACAAAAATGTACTGTGAGAATTTGACATTTTCCCAAAGCTGATTATAAGCTATTACATTTTATTTTATTCTTCATTCGTTGATGAATATTTTAAATATAAAATAACACACACAACTGATAGAGATTTTTTTTACAAATAACATGATAAACATTTTAAAAGCAGAAATTTGTTTTGCAATAGGGGAATAATTCCAAAAAAAGCTTGAAAAAAATGCTTAACTTATCTTAAAACTCAATAGTAAAAATATATCTTTAACTAAATTACACATTTTATGGCACATAATTCCTAATTAGATTTATAAAATTATATTTTTTTTAATATATATAATTCAATAAAGTAATTTCTGGAAGTTTAAGAAAAGGTTGCTTTATTCATAGTCTTTCAATACTTTGTGGAAATTTAACAATATGAAAACTATAAATAAGATTAATTTTAAGATATTCAACATATATTTTAAGTATTTTTTTGGGAAAAAAATCAAGAGTGCACACACACATTTTATTAAATTAGGTTTATTTCGTTGCCGCTCACCCAGTATGGTGGATATCAGCCTCGGCTTGCATCCGAATGGGTTCAGGTTCGAATCCCGACTAAGGCATAGATGTATTTTCTTCGGGAAAACAAGTCGGACTTTTCGCCTGAAATGGATTCTCGTCTCGAATGGAAAGCAGCGCACTCCTTCTGTTCTATGCTGGGATCATTATTTGTAATAAATATCTATATTCTTCTGTGATTATATTGCACTTTAAGTTCTACCACTTGTATTCTATATGTATCACATGATAAAAACACATGATCACAACATGCTTTTTCGTTAGAATGACATCACTTGATATTAAAACGCAATTTGTATTCTCATACTTTTTATCTTTACATAGTATTTTTTATTGTAATTTGGAAATGGATATCAAAAATGTATATTAATATCAGCTTTTTTTCATTTAAACTGTGTGATCTAAATTTAGTCATACACATTAAATATATTTATTCAAATCTAGTCTCAAAAATTAGAATTCCGGTCTATTTATTCCAATAATTCAATTTCCTGCCTTACGAAACATTTACATTTATATGAATGTTCAGGAGGCTTTACATATAAAAAGAAAGAAAGGCAGTAAAAGAATTTTCTTCTATTGAATTAATAATATTTAAGAGAAAATATTAAGAATTCTATTTAATATTTAATCTCTTTATCTGACAAATATTTATGGTGACTAAAAGGAAGTAATATATTTAGAGATACAAATCACATATTTTATTCCATTTGAAAGAAGAATTTAAGTGAAAAAAGTTGAATTTATATAGCTGTAATATATAAATAGCAAATCTCAATATGAATACATATTTTTTAATACAATATTCCTCGTAAACTTCTATGAAAGCTAAATGTTTCTGAATTCTTTTTAAAGCTTAAAATTATATAAGTATAAAACCATCCTTTAATATTAAAATATTTTATTTCTAAATAAATGTTTTAACATTTTATCTGAGTTTCGATAAGAACTAATTTTGTATAAATAATATGTATGTATATATATATATATATATATATATATATATATATATATATATATATATATATATATATATATATATATATATATAGATTAAAGTACAAATCCAAATAATAACAAAAGGGAAAAAAATACACAAATGAATTGGTATAAAGAAGCATTTCTCAAACTGTTTGGCGCGCCACCAAATAGGGGCGTGCTAACTTAAAGAGGGGGGGGCGAGCATATTAAAAAGTCGAGAACAAAAGATTATAATAAAAAAATTATTAATTTACTAAAATTAATCAAACAAAATACATTCCGACATAATAAATGATAAAATTCACATTTACAGTGATAAAATACAATTTTAAATGTATCAGTGCTATACTATGTATGGTTTACTAAATATGTATGTAATGTATGTATATTAAGTTAAGAACAAGTTGAATGATTACCAGTGACCCTTTGGGCCTATATTACTATTTATTTTGATAATTTGTTCGGTTTATAATTAATTCCTTAACTGCCGATTAAAAATTACAAGAAATTCGCTCTTTACTGCCACCATTTTCCACGTAGACGCGAGTATGTGATGGGTTTTTTTGGGAGGGAGGGAGGAGGCAGGAATAAATAAGCAAATACTCTGAAATAAATAAACTCTTCGCAAATATTATTAAGGTCATTTTATTGCATTCCAAAGCTTTCGGAATGATTTAAATGGATACAAATGCCCATAATAGATCATACATCAGAAAGACGTATATATACATCTAGAAAATTAATGCTTTGGATGAGTGAGACGTTTATATATGCCGTTGGCACTTAAGAGGTTAAAGTTGTATTGTAGCTTTAATGTCATTGTACAGTATAATAGAATTAAATACATTGTCATATTAATGAGGGAGGCGCAATAAAAATTACGTTTGAATATTGGGTCACGAATAATGAAAGTTTGAGAAGCACTGGTATAAAGTAAAGAAATGCACTGATGCAGAGCTTCTCAAACTTTCAATACTGGTGTCCCCCTTTTCGATCACAATTTTTATCACGCCCCCCTTATACATTAATAATGTACTGAATGCAATAATAATGCACTTTGACGCTAAAGCTACAATAGGTGATCTTAATTATAAACCATACAAATTAGTAACATAAGTATTAAATTTTGTATACTACTTTTAAGCAAAAAATAAATAAATAAATAAAATAATAGGATATATATTATGTTATTTTTCCTTTCACTAATTTTTAAATTGAACATATTGCAAAATGCGGTGGCTGCTTAGAAGACAAAATATAGATATCTGCTAAATATAGAAAAATAACTCAGAGGGTCAATTTCTAATCATAAGCATTCCTTAAAAAACTTTGCTTTCCAAGACAAGCTCATGGAAGTCGTTAATACTTATTAAACTTATTCTTAATTTAGTATTAATTAATTAGTTATAAAATATTCTGCGCAGCACTAATTAATTAAGAGAAAGTTTACTTACCTACTTTCAAGCACTTTTCAATTTTTCTTTGGTAACAAATAAACTATTTTGCCAGAACTAACGATTTCGAAATCTGTGTGTCCCGCGCGACCACTTCCGGGTTTTAAGTATATTCATTATGATAATATGTATGTTACTGCTAAAAAATTGTGTGAAACGTTTTTCGTTATGCTTTATATGTTGAGAATACTAATAAAAATATGTCTTGGAAAAGTAATTCTTCATAGTGCTTGCTCTCCGTGGTTTTCCAAACATCATAAAACTCTTTTGCATGGAAAAAAGCGCAACAGAGAAACACATAAGAGAGAGGTCATAACTAACTGTACCAATAACTTAGAAAGTCAAACAGATTACAGCTATAATGTGCAGTATTTCAAAAATAATGACAGTGATGAATTTTTTATGTTCCTAAATTTTTTCGATTCTGGGTCTGGGATCTGTTTTTTCTCTGAAAGAGTAGTATGTTAGTTTCTCAAAAAGAAAGCGTAATAAAAAATATCTCATCATGGGATTACAGCAAATCAAATAAAAGTTTTTTTTTTATTTGGTTATATGATCAAAGATAGCTAATTAGGTATTGAAGAAGTTTTTATTTTTGATGACTTAATATCACGTGCCTATAAATTACATCAGAGTAAAAGTGCATTTTTTTATTATGTCTGAAAGTATTTTGTTTTAATTCATTCCAGTAAACTAATTATTTTTTTAAATCTTTTATTTTCTATATGCTCGTGCCCCCCTCGTAAGTTTATCGCGCGCCCCTAGGGGGGGCGCCCCACAGTTTGAGAAACACTGCACTGATGGAAAAAATATCCAACACCAAGAAAAATTGCTTTATAGCAGTGCTTCTCAAACTTTTAATATTCGCGACCCAATATCCAATCATCATTTTTATCGTGCCGCCCCCTTCATACAATAACAATATTTTGAATTCGATTATACTATACTTTGACACTAAATCTAGAAAATACGAATTTAACCTCTTGTTTTCCACTGACGTATATAAACGTCTCGCTCATCCAAAGCATTAATTTCTGGACGTATATATACGTTTTCCCGAAGTACAACATTATCTGTGCACTTCTATCCATACAATTATCAATACGGCATTGGAATGCGATAAAGGCCTCTAGACAGTGTTTGCTTATTTCAGAGGATTTGCTTACTTATTCCTTTTCTCTTTCTCCCCTCCTCAATGCATCACATACGCGCACCGACGTGATAAACGGTGGCATTGGGGAGCGAACCACGTCACTTTTAATCGGCAGTTAAGGAATCATAATAAGATCATAATGTATTAATTAATCATAATGTATTAACACTTATCATGATAAGTGTTAATACAAGCCCATGAGGTCACTAATAATTATCAAACGTGTTCTTAACTTAGTATTGATAAATTAATGATAAAATACATTGTGCAGTATTGATACCACTGTGTATTATACTCGTGTAAATGCGTATTTTATACTTTATTCTATCAGAAAGCATTTTGTTTACTTTCATTAAATTAACACCTTTTTAAGTATTTTTTTTATTTTAAGCTTCTCAATATGTTCGCGCCCCCTTGTAAAGTTATCATGCCTCCCAAGGAGAGAGGACCCCACAGTTTGAGATACGCTGCTGTAGAGTAATACAGTTTTGACAAACATTGGTCTAGGTAAAATATTTAGAGGTTGCAGTAGCCTAGAGGTCAAGGTAACAGAATCATGACTGGCGTTTCATGAATTCGAACCATGTACCAAATACGACCCGGCGAGCAGAAGGGGCTCGCTGCAGGTTAAATCTGTCGAGAGCACAGACGTCATTCCATTGGTTTGTTGTGGTAGTTAGGAGAGGGAGTGCCAGCTGAGGAGTCATCAGTTCCACTTGAGTCGACCATGGTTCAAAATTACGAAATCCATCGCCAAAAGTCATCGTGTAGCTCAGGGATTGGCAGGCTTCTCCAGGGTACGGACTACTTCTAATTTTTTCAAGGTGTTGCGATCCACCCAGTGGTTAACCCTCTGGGGGTTAGCTTCCTCCTTAAAAGTTATTCCGAAAGCGTTTACTCTTATTTTGCCGTTCGTTTTAAAAATGCAACAGACTTCTTTCCTTTCCCCTTTTAAAACTTGGGAGGTCGAACGGGGACAATTTTATGACTTAGTTCGATCCCTTTGTCAAGTTAGAACCAAGAGATCAATCGTTTACAGCTAGCTGTTAAGTTGCCTTGGGCAATTTTGTATGAAAGCTGTAGTGCAACTCGGTTGTTTCCCATATATGTTCAGTCACAGTAAAATTAAAACAAAATGAAAGGTAAAAAAAGGAATTAAATGAAATAAATAGTTTTTTAGAAGATGAAAAATAATTATATTTTCTTCAAACAAAATTTATTTTTTCTGTCATTTTTTAAAAGTTAAATATATATATACATATATATATTGATATTACGATTTGAACCAGAAAAAAAGCATCCTGTATTCATTTTTGAATATGAGATTAAGAAAACGCGCTCACTTTCCTGTCTCTTAAAAAAGTAATGAGGTAAAAAGAGTAAAGGCCCTATCTCTTTTTTTGAACAATAAGACAATAAATGGTGCATACGGTGATGTACATATATGACGAATCTATACGGAACTTTATCACTAACCTTCTGAGTCGACCTTTTTAGGGAAATTTAATTCCCTACCTATTTCCAATCAACTCCAAAAAGCGGACAGGATTCCTTGTTATGCAGATTAGATTAAGTATTTAAGTCAAACGAAATAGTAAAGTTAGAGCAGTAGGAGATAGAGATTGAAGCCGAAAATTATCGTGGATTTAAATTGAAGATTTCTTGTTAGAGATATTTAATCTCAAGAATTGAGATTCCGAGTGGTAAATATTAAATTGTGTTTAAAGTCTCATTAAAGTTTTAGGAGTGAGATTAAAGTTAAATGTTCAATAAGAACATTATTAAATATAATTCTGGGATCTCTTAACGTGGTAATCTCTGCGTGATCGTTATTTAATGTTTAATTAATGAGATCATTAATTAAGTTAATTTAAAGGATATTGTCTTTAAAACCTCATAATATTATTTAACCAAATCTGTTAATAAGTCTTTGATTCTATTTGGATAAGATAACCAAATAAAGAAAGTTGTTTATAAAAATGTCTACTGGTTCTTACATGACTCCTATTTATTCTCGTTCTCAAAGTGAGGTCCTAGGAGACCTTCACACATACGACGATTATATTTATGAAATAAAACCAATATTTCTCTATTCAATTTTATTTTTAATTTAAAATAACATAAAAAAGGATTTCAATACTTTTAATTTATTTTAATTAAAATCATATAAATGATATTTTTATGTTAACTGAATATTTTTCGGAAAAATTCTAAATTTTCATTCCTAGTGTTCTCCTTTTTGAACTTCTTGTATTAAATAAAAATTTCTTTTCTACTTCGGCATTTGTGCTGGACATAACACACATTCAGTCAATAATTTTAATTTTAATGGGAGATATACTTCTTCAAATGCGCAAGACAGTACTTCTAACCATTTTCTACTCAAGTTAAATTTCTTATCTTTCTGTTTCTTTTATTACAAGGAAAAATGTCACACATGGATAACTAAATTTCACACAATTCAGTCATTACAAATTCTATTGTGATAAAAGTTCTCCCTAATTAATTTTGTCTTTCAAAACAGTACACTTAAAACATTTTTGTTCAGTGAAGTTAACCGACTGTTCCACAATGTATTTATACCAATTTTTTTAAAAGAAATTTAACACTTGGAAATGTATCCTGTATTAAATTTTTTGAGTATACACAAATATTTCCTGCTGTAGGGAAGACATAGTATGAGAGATGTGGTTTGCGGTTGTGAAAGAATGTTTTCGTACGTGTAGACTATTTTCGAAAATTTAAGTATCACTGAAGCTGATCATATAACTGCAAATGAGCCTTATTTTAATGTGTGCTGGTATCAAAATAAAACACTTTACAATATTAAACAGCCTATGGGTTTATACTCAATATCAAACTATTCGCAAAATGGCTTACAACTTCTATTCAAATTGTAAAGAAACTGAAATATAAATATATCTTACTGCAGTCAAAAATATTCATAATATGTAAGTATACTATTCCTCCACTTATTTCAGTACATTTTAAAAACGGTAGCTGAAAGCAATTTTTTATATTTATAAATGAGGCATAAAAGCTCACACAGCGGTAAAAATGTCTCTATCATTTCTAAATATACTACTATAAAACGTATATGGATTGTAAAATCAGTTGTGAAATCCTAAAAGCTTTTAGAGGAACAAAAAACATGTAATTTTAGATTGATAAAATTTCTACTATAATACACAAATGTACATGTTACTAAGCAAATACATTTGAAAAATCAAACTTCCTTCTTAAATAAACGTAATTGAAAGAAAAATGTTTAATTGCAAATGAGTGGAAATACATGTTTATCTAAGGGGTATCCCCAAAGTGAGGTAATCCTCAAACTTAAGACTCAAACTTAGTGGCACAACGATCCATGAGGGCCAGGAACTACTGTGCATATCCTAATACACGTGACCATTGGGCGCTGAGGTGCATGAACAGATGTCCCGATTTGGCGGTCTGTCTGAAGAGAGACCTTCAGTGTTTAAGACGCCAAGAAAGCTTGGTACTCATTTCTCGACCCAATGTAGCGGGGATGAAAGGCAGAGTCGACCTTGCCCAGACGATACACGACCACTCGATCCTATTCGGTGAAAAATAAAACTTAATGTTAGAATCTTATATAATTCCCTAATGAATGAGGGAATCCAAACTTTTTTCCATGTAAACTGTTTAGACGGAAATGTTTAATTATGACCATTTCACAAGTTGCATAAATTAAAATTAATCGTTATAGTTTACATAAATTTTTAAGGGTGCAAAAGGTGTATATCGGCTGCACGAATTAATTTTAAAAGGAATACGGTTACGAAAAAGTAGTACAAATCTATCTTAAGTAGGGTTGGTTACCTTAGATATTGCCAAACAGAACAATGTATTGGAAGCCAATTCCACAATTCGTTGTTATAAAAATGTATGGAAAATTACAAGACTTATTTTTGCATTTGTAATTTATATATATATATTTTTCCCCCTGAGAACTTTAAAAGCTAGAGCGGCATCCATCAAAACCGCGGTTCCCTCTCTGTTCTTCCAGATCGCCCCTGACTAAGCCGGCTCTGCCATAGTAAGTGAAAATGCCGTATTTTAATTGTCAAGATCATTTTATAGCAGACTGCATATTTCATGTATTTTAGATGGTCGTTTTATATTTTCTCCATCAATATCTTAATGTCTGAATTTAAAATTACATAAAATTCTTGACATTCGCATCAATGACCATTTTAATTTTTATTAGTATATGAATGTGTCCTCAAACGATTACATGACTATTATTAACATATTATTTTAACCATTTAATTAATATTAAGTATAACATAACGCACACAAATTTTCTGAACTTTAAAATAAATTTTTCGAAACTACTTCAGATATACTCAAAAATTTTCATTCCTACGCTTTAGCTTCTCAGTTTTGCTTCTACGTAAGAATTTATTGTATTTGTATATTCATCAATTTTTTTAGTATATTCTTTGCTCTTAGCATGCAGTTTTCAACTGAATTGTATGAAATCTTCGAAATCTATTAAAAAATACCAAAGAAGCTATATAATAAAATTTTAAGTTTATATTATACTCAAACAAATGCTAAAACTTATGGTAAATAATTTTTAACTGAGCGATGCATTTTTTTTTTCGAAATTTCAAATGGAATTTCTAACATAAAATTTCTAGGCTTATACGGTCGAGATTTCAAAAAATATCCAGATTTTAATTACTTATTCAGTTAGGCTTTAAAAAAAGATAAATGTTGAGGCATTTTGTATAAATACATATTTTTGAAGAATAATTCTAATGTTTTTGAATAGCTCGAATTTAAAATTGTTTTTTATGTTTATTTATATGCATAAATGTCTACTGTAAATGTTTCCGTATATTTTTGATTACCATTTATGCAAACATTCAAGTTATGAAAAAAATGTGGGAAAATCTTCATTCATGTTATCTTTGATGTAAACTGAAGTCCAAGCTCTTAAAATTCAAATATAATTTGGTGTATTTTAACAATATATAACTAGGCACACTGTACTTAAACTTCCCTGAACACTTGGGCTTTGAAATCTAAAAAAAAAAAAACTAATAAATATTAATTAGTTTTTTTTCTTTATTATTTTTATCAAAGTGTAAACAAATGTTTCAAATTATTTGATGAAGTTTAAATTTATTCATTTTTAGTGATTGGAAAATTGAAAAGGTTTTAAATTTTAAAGAGTTTGGTGTTTTATTAATTTTTTTGGCATCTTATAATAAAATAATCAATTTTCAAAAACTGAAAGCTTTGATTAAAATAAGAAAAATGAAGCGAAAGAATATACTTAGAAAAAGATAATTTGTCTAACTATATAAAATAGCAGATTGTACTGACACGCCCCAACTTGTTACAGTTTCAAATTAATATGAAACCAAAAGGAAATTGTAACATATTTTACTTATGCGTTGCGACTTTTCAAAACTTTTAAAATTCCAGCTAACAAACAAACACTTCCTGGGGTGTAAAAAAATTTCCCCCCGATTTTTTACGATTGCTCCAGGTTCAAAACACGGGGTTCCCTGCGAGCCATAAAACTTCCTATCAGTGTCCTGCTGCGTTGCTTCCACCATCCCTAATTATTTTTCAAGATGTTAAACCTTTAAAAGGGGGAAAGGATTTCAAAAATGTGCGGTTAATCCGCTTTTGAAAACGTTACTTGAAGGTAGAAAAACCCGTGCAGTGCATTTTCGAAGCAACTTTATAATGGCGGAATTTTCCGTGATATCCGCTTGGAGGGTTAAAGCTAAATTCGACTTTAACCTCTTATTTGCTACCTACGTATAAAAACGTCTCACTCAGCCAAAGCATTAGTTTTCTGGACGTATATACACGTCTTTCCGAAGTATGATATTTTCTGGACGTATATATGCGTATTTCCAAAGTATCATTTTTCTGGACGTATATATGTGTAATTCCCAAGTATGATATTTTCTGTGCTGTGCTACCTATAAAATTCTTCCGATGGCTTTTGAATGCTATAAAAGAACCTTGATAATGCTTGCGAAGTACCTTTACAACAAATTTATTTATTTTAGAAATTGCACAAAAACTCAATTACTAGATGCATTGCACGAATTTTGCTTATTTATTTCTTTTCTCCCCCTCAAAAAAACATCAAAATACGCTCACCTACGTGGTGAACTGTGGTATTGGGGAGCGAATCCAGTAAATGTTTATCGGCAGTTAAGGAATTAATGATAAAACTTACAAATTATCAAGATAAGTGTTAATACAAGCCCATGGGGTCACTGATAATTAAGAACAACGTAAACCGCAGGACTTTCCAAAGATGTGCATCAATTGATAATATTTGAACAATATTTGATGTAATGATAATTAAAGTTAAAAGGGACGAATTGCTCTTAAACGTTAGTCCGTGGTTTAGATTGAAAATTAGATAATACAGTGATTGATATAGATCCACAATCAAGGTGTGTACCATTGCACACGAGTTATCGCAAGACCTCATCTAAAATTATTGTGATCGTTTACTGATACTACAACAAGGTAGGATTGATTATATAATATTAATATTAGGATCAGTGATTGTATTAGAATTGAGAGTAAGCTATTGAGTTATTGATAGTGGTCCGAGTTAGGTTAAATCGTTATTATAAATATATTGTGTATGGTGTGTTTAGGCATCGTAGATTCTCTCGCAGAAATTATTATAATCCAATTTGTTAAAGGTTTAAGTCAGTGGTTTTCAAACTTTCACTACTGGCGACCCAATTTTCAATTATAATTTTTATCGCACCCCCTAAAAATAATAATGTATTGAATGCAATAATAATGCACTTTGGCGCTAAAGCTACAATACAATCATAATTATAAACCGTACAAATTAACAAGATAAGTATTAAATTTTGTATACCTTAATTTTAAGCAATATATATATATATTTTTTTTTTGCTTTTCAGTTCGATTCACTATAAAAGCGTGTTTTTAGTTTGTTTTAAAACTATAATTTATTTTATAGTTATGTTTACTATACACTATAAAAATCACAATTCCAGTGAATAGTTTTATTAAGAGAAAATATACTTACCTATTTTCAAGGACTTTTCAATTTTTCTTAGAAAATTTGAGAATCCAATAAAACTAAAGAAAATGTTGCAAATGTGCGTGTCCTTATTAACATAAATAACAGACACTTTTCGCTAACAACACATGAACGTTATTTTCCAGCTAAACTCAAATCAACTCAAACGTTTCAGATTTTCTGATACTTACTTTCGCTATCTTGATTAATATGCATTATTTCAGTAGGTTCTTCAATTGCTTGATCAGTTTTCCCATTTTTTTTAATATTCTGCTTATTTATATTTATAAACCATAATAAGTCGTACAACGCAGCAATCAAACCTACAAAATTGCTCATGGGGAAAGTGTCTAAAAATAATTTGTGTAAAACGTTCTTCATTATGCATTATATGTTTCAGAATACTCATGCTTATTCATATATCATAAAACTCTTTCACAATGAAACAGAAATATATTATATATATTTACAACTTTAAAAAAAAGACCGAGATAACCATAAGTAAGTTAGATTTTAGGTTAAAAGAAACGTAATAAAAAATCTCTCATCGTTCGATATCGTTATAAGAAACGTAAAAAAAATCTCTCATCGTTCTCATATTGACCGCAAAGCAAACAAAATATTTGTTTAATTTGGTTATAGGATCAAATACGGCTAATGAGCGTTTGAAGTGGAATCTTTTTTTTTTTTGATGATCACCAGATGATAAAAATAAATTATATCAGTGTAAATGTGTATTTTTATTATGTCAGAAAGCATCTTGTTTTACTTCATTCCAAAAAAATATTTTTTAAACCATTATTTTCAATATGCTCGCGCCCCCCTCGTAGGGTTACCGCGCCCCCCAGTTTGAGAAACACTGATATACTCTTCTACAACCCTTTAAGTTCATAAGGGATGTCATTTCTTTTAAGCAAATTTTGATTCGATACATGTAGAATTTTAACTTTTTTTCCCTATGCTCAGTTTTTGTTACTTTTAAAGCTCTCATTTTTATATCCAGCGTATTTGTAATGTTTATAATTTCAGTTTTATTGTAGCATTAACGTCAAGACATACTCATAGACAAAAAAAAATTAGCACACCAAGAAATAATTGCCCGATCGTTACGAAACTTGGCATGAAGGTGCATCTTGGAGAAATATGCAAATGATTAGAAATGCAGTGATTCGCGTTACGTATAGCCGGTAGAGGGCGTTTAACGTCGTTCTCCGTTGATAATAAAACATATAACTAAGGCTTGTTTGAGTGTGCTGAATCGTTTAAAGAGAAACAGCTGAGGGAGACATGGCATTACGACTTTTTCGAAGACAATATGAGCATCTGTCGCAGTTTGAAATGAGGAGAATCATCAGCATGATGGAAGCTGGGTGGTCAGCTAGAAGAGTATCTCGTCAATTGGGTCACTTTGAATGTGCTGTGAGGTGGTGTTGGGACGAGTGGATCCGAGAGATGTCATTTACACGAAGACAAGGCTCAGGATGTCCTCGACAGACCAGTCGTCGATAAGACCACCACATCGTAATAAATTTACGCGTACAGCTACCTGCTTCATAGACCGCCATCTAGGCTCATGTAGCACCCTTCGTAAGGGGCCCCTGTGTCTTTTCGAACCATACGACGGCGCCTGGCTGAAGGACATTTGGGATCGCGGTGCCTAGTACATGCGGTGTCCTTGACACCAACCCATCGACTCTTCCGTTTGGAGTGGTGCCACGCACAAGGAAACTGACTGCAGCATAATGGAATCAGGTTGACTTTAGCGACGAATCTGGATTGAATCTCAGCAGTGACGGCAATCGTGTTCGTGTGTGAAAACCTCGCGGTTAACGCCTCAATCCAGACTTTGCTTTAGAGTGACACACCGCTCCCACAGCTGGTGTGATGTTATGGGGTGTCATTGCCTACAATACACGGTCACCCCTAGTATGGATTCCTACCAGCGGATTGTCTATGGCATCATGCAATCACATGTGTTCCCACTCATGCAACGGCTTCAATGAGCCATTTTTCTGCTCGACCTCACTTGGAAAGGGTGTCAGAAGACTGTTGCAAGACTTTTACTACCCTTTTTTGGCCTGCCCGATCCCCAGATTTATCTGCAATCGAGCATATCCGGCATTATTTTGGACGGGGAGTTGGGAATCCCGTGAGTTTGAACGAACTAGAGGCAAGTTTGCAGCAAATATGGAACGAAATGTCTCAAGACATCATACAGAACTTGTATGCCTCAATGCCCAATAGCGCTGGAGGGGGTTGCACAGGGGCTTAAATCTTCCGTTCTTTTTGCTTTTTCTTTGATTTTCTAATCATTTACTTAAGTTAAAGTAGCCATGACGTATGCAGAATATCGTTTCATTTTCACGATTCCTTCTTGGTGCACTATTTCTCTTGTCATGAGTATATATTATTATTGAATTCAATACATTATTATTGTATGGAAGGGGGCGCAATTAAATTATGATTGAAAATTAGGGCGCAATTATTAAAAGTTTGAGTGAATTATTGAAAAATTGCTGCACTAGCTCCACGTTTATACTCCTACCACTTATTTGATTCGACGTCATCTTTTAGATCTATGAACACACAGTTACCAGTTTCATTTATCTAGTACACTCAATCTTGATGTTGGGAGAGGGGATCCCATATAATGAACTGTATATACGAGTATAAGGAGGAATTAAATTTGTATGTAGTGCGTCGTATTACCTAATACTTTGTGTCGGATCTTTACGTGCGACCTACACACTAATCCTCTTGGGAAATCTTTGGGTTAGCATTTGTGTGTTTAATTTACATTCTTCCCCGATATGTAGATTAGTTCGATTATATAAAGTTTGAGTTTTTATTATTATAATGAAGGAACCAAGATGCTGTTACATTCGCTGCGCAAGATGGGATAGTGTAAAGTTGATTTTCGCAGCTGAAGATTTAGAGTGGTGCCTGCACCATTGTATTAAATTAGTGGGTTGGGGATTTATAATCAGCGATAGATTAAGTTAAGTTAAATTGTTTGCTTGCGCTTGTTCGCTTAATGTCTGTTGATTTCTCTCTGCCACTCCTAGAACACTCACTTATAAATTAAACTGTAGATCATTAGTGTATTTGAGCAAAATAAGTAATTGTCATAATTGAAGTTTCTGGTTCTACTTTTATTCCTCCTACACCCATAGGTAGGCAAGACGGTGAGTGAGCAACTTCAGGGATATGTCGCTCACAATTTCGATTCTTTATTAAGGTTCTTACCTTAACTTCTAACATTGAAAACTAGAGTGACTTACATTTTTATTATCTAAGTGGTGATATGTTTCTATTTAATAGCCTGAAGTTTTTTTAATATTTTTAAAAAAAACATCTTATACATAGTTGATGAATGCATTTAGCACTGGAAAGTACTTGAAACATGATTTTTTTTAAAAAATGCTTTTATGCGATGTAATAATAAAAGTTCAAAGTATTCTATTATCCTCTTTTATGGCTTCATGCTACGCATTCAAAAATGGCAAGATCGTAACAACTAACCCAGAGTTTCTCAAACTGTGGGGCGCGAGCATATCAATAATAAAAGGTTTAAAAAAAATTTATTTACTAGAATGAAATAAAACAAAATTATTTCTGACATAATAAAAAGTATACACATTTACACGGAAATAATATGTATATATATTATTTATTATATATTTATTATTTCTTGTTTTTGATATATAATACAAATTCTTTTCATATATATATATATATATATAATATTATCTGCGATTTTACATCATCAAAAATAAAAGTTTCTACTTCAAAACCTCATATTTTTAGCTATTTTTGATACTATAACCAAATAAAAAACGTTTTATTCGATTTGCTGTAATCCCATAATGAGAGATTTTTTTTATCACGTTTTCTTTTCAAAGCGAAAATGCTACTTATTCAGAGGAAAGACAAAACCCAGACCCATAATCAAAAAAAAAATTAGGAAGATAAAAAATACATCATTGTTATATATTATTGCCATCAGCTGTAGGCAGCAGAATGTATTTGCTGCGATTTGACCTTCGAGCTTACTTTTGTACGGTTAGTTATGTCCCTGCTCTTATGTATTTTTTTTTTTTTTCATTTAGGGAAGTTAGAAGGATTATTAAGCTAAGCATAATGAAAAACCTTTTTTAAAATTTTTTAGAACATTCATATTGTAATAAATACACTTTTAATCCGGGAGCAGTCACGCCGAGCACAGATTGCACGAAATCGGTAATTCTGGCAAAGCTGTTTAATTGTTACCTATAGCCCTGACACTATCCTCCCCTGTTTCACAATCTTAACGTGAACTAAAATATATTTGTCACATATCTCCCTCTTTTTTGGGAGTGACAGACGTTTTTTTACGATCTTAAATACTTGTTTTGACTGCGTTCTCCCGGTGTGATAACTTTTTTTCCGAAATATTTTCTGTGTCCTAGAAAGTAGGTGTGTATATTTTCTCTTAACTATATTATTAACTGGAATTACGATTTTTATTATGTACTATAAAAAAATTATAAAAAAAGAATAGGGGTGACTCAATAACCCCGCTCGACCATTAGTATCGAGTGCGTGCCTGCTCCAGGGTATAAACATGTTGAAGTCTTTTCGCTTTTAATATTAAAAATAATACAATTATTCTTCATCCGAATTTTTTTATTGTTCATTATTCAACATCAATTCTAAATGCTAATTCTTTGAGGCTTCAAATTACAGTTCGCTTAAAACTAATTATAATTTGAGCAATCATTTTAAAAAAATCATTTTACATTTTTTGAAACATTATCGCACACTTGGTTACTCTCCTTACAATTAAGCTATTATATCAATAATGTTTTATTTTCTTATAAATGAACTCGTGCAAAGAGCGGCTACTTCAGCCGGTATACTTTTAATGTAACAGTGCTGCAAGGAGTATTTTTATAACAAAATTAATATTAAATTAAGAGCAAGTTTAATAAGTATTAGCGAATTCCATGGGCTTGTCTTACAGAGCAAAGTTTTTCAAAGGAATGCTTATGATTAGAAATTGACCATCTGATTTATTTTTCTATATTTAGCAGATATGTATATTTTGTCTTCTAAGCAGCCACCGCATTTTGCAATATGTTCCAATTTAAAAATTAAAGAAAGGAAAAATAACATAATAATTATCATATTACTTATTTTTTTGCTTAAAAGTAACATATACAAAATTTAATTAACATAATATTACAAAATTGTAATATTATGTTAATTAATTTTTGTATTTCCTAATATTTGTATTTAATAACATATACAAAATTAAACGGTTTATTATAAAGATTGTTGCTTTAGCGTCAAAGTGCATTATTATTGCACTCAGTACATTATTAATGTATAAGTAGGGGGGGCGATGAAAGTTGTGATCGAAACGGGGGCGCCAGTATTGAAAGTTTGAGAAGCGCTGAACTAACCTTATAATGAACCTTTTCTCTGTTAAACTACACTTTCTCGGCTTTAAATTTTAAAAGTGTAATAAAAATAAATATTATTTTATTTTATCTAAATATATATCTTTGGATAAACATTTTAGATTTGTATCAAAAACTTTATTTTAGCTCTCGTTTGAAATTTGAATTAATCATAGATTTCTGCAATTTTAAAGTCAACTATAAACTAGACGGCTAGGTTGTGGTTGGTTTGTCACTAACCATCTGCTCCTAAGATTGCGTGGTTCACCCTATCCCAAGTAAATAGATTTTCATGATTTAGAAAATCAAAAGCGGTCATGTCGTAGGATTATACGGCAAGATAAAGATCCTTAAAGTGTCTGTTTAGCTGCAATGTTTTCGGCATAATTAAATCCTAGTACAGGTTTGTATCGTCAGAGTTCAGGTGCCTCCCTCTAGGGAGTAAACTATGCGTCAAAATTACCTGCGGTGATTGCTACCCGCCTGTATGGTACCGCATTAAAAAGACATACCAGCTTCCAGGGAAAGAACTTGGTCTGCAATGGTAAAACACTAATCCGCAGCCCATTAAAAACAAAACAAGTTAACTATACACTTTAAGGTAAATCGAAAATTGTCATTTTTAAAGACATACTTGTAAAGGTAAACTTGGCAGATATGGGCATTATAGTAACATGGGCACATTTAGGCAAATATCCATATTTCAAGCAATTGTTTTGAGTTGTTGAATTCGCACTGCGGCGTTGTCAATGCTCAAGCGTTATTTGTTTGTGTTGTTGCATGATTCAAACAAATGCACAGATAAACCATTTCTACTGTAATTACATCTACCTGACACTTCAAATTGCGTATTTTAGTATTTTATTTTAGTTACCTTATTTAAGATTTAAAATGCAAAATTAATTAACTTTCCGTAAAATCTATAAATTGCTACAATCTTACGTATGTGTGGTATCCGTTCGTGGAAACGGGATGTTTTGTTATTTCTCTCTTCCACATCAGTACTGACAACTATTAAATAATATTACTAGAGCAAATATGGGTAGTAAGAACAAGGGTAATACGGACAGTACCGAAATTTGATGAAGTAATGCTTTCCAACTCTACTCCTTGACTATAACCTCTCGTCCTACACAACATTTGAGTTTATTTTCCTTCCATAAACATCTTCCTTATAGAACACGTACAACAGAACATGGCTCATCAATCGTTTCTACTGAATCCTCGCAGTCAGTAGCATCACTTTTGGGAGAGCTGTGAGTCAAATTCTAACACTGAAAACAACCTGCGGAAATCGTTAAGACGTAACTACTTTGCAATGGAGCTGATAAGTGCAGAAGTTCAAGCTTCTAAGAAGATATTTGTCAACGTATGTCGTATATAAGGTGTAGAGCAGTGTTTCTCAAACTGTGGGGCGCGCCCCCCTGGGGTGGCGCGGTAACCCTGCGAGGAGGGCGCGAGCATATTGAAAATAAAAGATTTAAAAAATAGTTTTTTGGAATGAAGTAAAGCAAGATGCTTTCTGACATAATAAAAAATACACATTTACACTGATATAATTTATTTTTATCATCAAAAATAAAAGATTCCAATTCAAACGCTCATTAGCCATATTTGATATTATAACAAAATTAAACAAATATTTTGTTTGCTTTGCGGTCAATATGAGAACGATGAGAGATTTTTTTTTTTACGTTTCTTTTAACGATATCAAACGATGAGAGATTTTTTATTACGTTTCTTTTAACCTAAAATATTACTTTAGCTGAACTTCGAACTTACTGGTATGGTTATCACCGTTTTTTTTTTAGAGAAGTTGTAAATATATATAATATATTTCTGTTTCATCTTTTTCCCATGTGAAAGAGTTTTATGATATATGGATAAGCATGAGTATTCTGAAACATATAATGCATAATGAAAAACGTTTTACACAATTATTTTTAGAACATGCTACACTTTCCCCATGAGCAATTTTGTAGTTTTGATTAGTGTGTTGTACGACTTATTATGGTTTATAAATGTAAATAAGCGGAATATTTAAAAAAATGGGCATCTGTGATCCCTATTAAGGGAAGTTGAAACTGATTAAGCAATTTAAGAACCTACCGAAATAATGCATATTAATCAAGATAGCGAAAGTAAATATCAGAAAAGCGTGAGACATGAAACGTTTGAGTTGATTTGAGTTTAGCTGGAAAATAACGTTCCTGTGTTGTTAGCGAAAAGTGTCTGTGATTTATGTCCTCTATTAAGGGCACGCACATTTGGAACATTTTCTTTAGTTTTATTGGATTTTTTCTCAAATTTTCTAAAAAAAATTGAAAAGTCCTTGAAAGTAGGTAAGTATATTTTCTCTTAATAAAATTATTCACTGGAATTGTGATTATTATAGAGTATAGTAAAAATAACTATAAACTAAATTATAGTTTTAAAACAAACAAAAGGGAAAGAAAAACTACAAGGAAAACAAGAAAAGAATGTTGAAGAATTCACTGTATTTTCAAAAAATTATTAAGAACATAACTTTATACTAAAATTAAAGAATTTAAAGGACATTTTATAATTTTAAAGCATACATTTAATATCAAATATACATAACTTTATAATTAGAACATGGTGGCACGGGACAGCCTCACCGAGGGTGAAAGAGGATGTCGGAGATGTTTCTAGTGAACTGGACAATGAAGGTTAAATGTTTCACTTCTTGGATGAAACATCCAGAACTCTACTGCTCTCACCATAAATGTATTAAAGAGAGAATAACTTGACATTTTTTTCAGAAATAATTTTTTTAAAAAAGAAAAAGTTTGTTACATAGAAAATGCACTTCGCTATAGATAGGTTATTTAACGAAGAAAATCGTGAAATGTACAAGGTTCCAGGAAAACGTTCGTTGTATAGAAAAATTCGTAATATAGAGGTTTGTTATATAGAGGTTTGACTGCATTTAATTTAATAATGAAACTTGGATATTTCTTTGTAATAAAATTTGTTGAATAACAAAGGTATAATTTAACTTATTAACGTTTTCCAAACATGTAGTTTGTGTAAAAATACGTTTCTTTTTGGAAGATGTAAATGTAGAGGTTAAATAATTTCTCTTATCTGTTTCTTACTGAAATCTGCTCATATTTCTCGCAATTGTGTCCATATTACCTAAAATGTTAAGCAAATACAGGCAATTGCAGAATTTTTTTGGAACTGCTTTAAAAACACAGAGCATCAATAGTTAAAGGTTTATTCAGATATCGTTAGTCAGACCCTTCCCTATAGTTAGAAATATGTTGATTCCAGAAAAATGGAAACAGTTTTAGTGTTGAGTAAGACCCTGCTTAAGGCTGCTCTTTTATTTGAATTTCGGGGAATCCCACAATTCAAATAAAAGAGCGTTCAACCGAAACAGCGCTAAGCGGGGTCTTATTGCAGTATATTTTCATTTATATTTTAGTGTCCATACTTTCTAAGTTTACTCTGTGTAAATTCACTGAAAATCCTTGTCCAAGTCCTTACTAAAAGTCCCTTACAAAACGAAACATAATTCCTGCAAAAGGTTATGATATATTAGAAAACTACACTCGTTTTCAAGACTCAAATCTGAAGAGATTAACATTTGATTTGATGGTTAAGAATTTGATTCTAAATTAGTTGTTTTAAACATTTTCTCACCACAAATGTTAAAAATATTTAAAAAAACCTTACATTTATAGTCTTATGTATGTATTGTATTACTTAAATTTAACAAATTTTGGAAGTCAAGTTCTAGTTCACATTGAAACAATGATGAACAATTTAGGTTCTAAAAGCAATCGCTTAATGTTCTTAAGAAATTTTTAATTTAAGCAGATAAACCTATTAATCTCAAACACAATTACAGATTCATTTTAGAAATGACATACTTTATATTTTATTAATTTCACAAGAACTATGTTTTTTATATAAATACCACTAAAGGAGAAATGTTGAACGCTTAAAATTTAGTAAAATACATTCGAGAACCTTCTTGAATATTTTATGTCATTCAATGTTACTTCAGTTTCTCTTGTCGTATGGCAACAAATAATCTATTGCCAGAAAACTGAAACTATTTAAAAAAGATACAACTCAAGATACAAGATAAAATTCATCTGCTGTTCAATTATGTAGATACTATAAATAAATAATGAAACAATAAAGCTAAATTAAATAGAGCGGTTTTAGAAAAGAGGATTATTTTAGAAATATCGGTGCACAAAACTATTCAAGTTCTTAATGAAATTCAGTACCACTCATGTTAAATATGGAATTTGTATCGAGTAAAAAATGTTTTCTTTTAATATTAATAATCATTCACTCATTCTCGTTTATTTATTTTAATTGCGTTTTAGCTTATGCTAAATCTAAAATATGTTTTCATAACGCCTTTACTTTTATTTAAACAGAAAAGTAAGAAACTAACACATAAATATTATAATTAAAAGAAAATAGTGATTTCTGGAGGGACTTTTAAAATCTAATAAGCATATGTTATATCCAATTCTGTTTCATATTACAAATAAAATGGTAAATATGAATGCATATAAAGGGTGTTTTTTTAGAGGTATAGAACTTTAAATTGCAATAAAACAATGATGTATTATTCGATTGACATGATTTTTTTATTCAAAGATAATCTTGTGGCATTACATTTTAAAAATGATATGTGGCATATGACTGCCACGGCTGGCTCGGATGTAGTCCAATTTTCGATGACTTTTTCCAACATTTGTGGCCGTATATCTGCAATAACACGGCGAATGTTGTCTTCCAAATGGTCAAGCGTTTGTGGCTTATCCACATAGACCAATTATACATATTTCCATTATACATAAAAAATCGATTAAACCCCAAATTTTATTATTTTTTTTATGTGTATAACCCTTTAAGACCCGATTTTTTTTATCTTTAAATATTAAATTCTTCTGGTTAGTAATACTATATAGACCCCAATGACACGGGGAAAATAATAAAAAAAATTCCCTCCCCCCTGAAACGTAGACGGTACCCGCACGACTGTGCGGGGTGGGCGTTATTTGTGAAACAGGTCAACTAAAAAATTTTACGAGTTTTTCATTTTTAGCTCTAAGTTGATACAAGAAACAATCTTAATTCAACTAAATATGTTACAAATAAGGAAATTATTGATGTATAATTAACTCTTTTATTAATTCATCATTTATTTATTGTAAAAATCTTTGTTTTTGAAAATAACCATTGAATTTTTCCCGTACATTCGTAGTTTTCAAATTTGCACTTGCAAGGCCTTGAAATATCATCAACACATCGAAAATGGATATGTATGTCAAAACTTTTATCCTCGATTGACCAGGAAAAAAGACATGGCATGTATAGCAGGTGGATTATAAAGCTTCGATCTTTTTGCGAGTGGAATTACAACATTGTTATCTTCATCATATATTAAATTACTTTTGTTAGTAGGTGGATAGGCTGATAACCCTTCAACAAACTCTAACTTAAATTTTAATCGATCTAATTCTTATTTTTAGAGGAATTTTATTTGATATTGCATCTTGTTTGCACAGAAATCCTGAATTTGCCACAGTTAAGTCAATGTAATGAATGTGTTCAAGAGACTTTTATAGTAAAGAATCATCTAAAATTGTCTTTTCATTTCAAATATTTCCACGTGTTTCTTCATCGTTTTCATCTGAACTTGATTCTTCTTCATATATTCACGATTCATATGTTTTGTCGCAGCATGGTCATCATCCGATACATCAGTAAGTTCTCATCTAAGTTATATCTGATTTATTCATCCATTGAAAAATTTCTTCAGTGAGAATTCTCTTTTTAGACACCTGAAAAAGTATTGGATTATAAAAGTTAACACAGTATTCCATTAAAATAATAAAATGTCAGAAAATTTTATTATATAAAAATATATAAATATGTTTAAACTACCACCAAGAAAACCCAGATTTATTTTTTTGGGGGGAGATATATGGATGCAGATATCTGTGGAGAGGATAAAAATGCCATACTTCTCAACAAATGTATGGAAAAAAAAATTAATTGCAAAAATGAGTGAGAGAAAGAAAAAAAGAGACTCATCAATTGCAACCCTCCAAAAAATTTTGTATTAATTATGTAACTATTTATTTTATTTTTATATAGGATCTCCTGAAAATTATTGAAGAGCAGAAAAGAAAATTCACGTGGTAAGTAAAGGGTGTTTTTTTAGAGGTATAGAACTTTAAATTGCAATAAAACAACGATGTATTATTCGATTCACATGATTTTTTTATACGAAAGATAAAAAATGTGGCATTATATTTTAAATATAATTTCTGGTATAGGACTGTCACGGCTGGCTCGGATGTAGTCCAATCTGGACGTCCAATTTTCGATGACTTTTTCCAACATTTGTGGCCGTATATCGGCAATAACACGGTGAATGTTGTCTTCAAAATGGTCTAGCGTTTGTGGCTTATCCGCATAGACCAATGACTTTACATAGACCCACAAAAAATAATCTAGCTGTATTAAATCACAAGATCTTGGAGGCCAATTCACAGGTCCAAAACGTGAAATTAGGCAGTCACCAAACGTGTCTTTCAATAAATCGATTGTGGCACGAGTTGTGTGACATGTTGCGCCGTCTTGTTGGAACCACAGCTCCTGGACATCATGATTATTCAATTCAGGAATGAAAAAAGTTAGTAATCATGGTTCTATACCGATCACCATTGACTGTAACGTTGTGGCCTTCATCGTTTTTGAAGAAGGATTCCACCAGCCCATAAAGCGCACCAAACAGTCAGTTTTTCTGGATGTAACGGTGTTTCGACATACACTTGTGGATTAGCTTCATTTCAAATGCGGCAGTTTTTTTTTTTTTTTTGTTGACGTAGCCATTCAACCAGAAGTGCGCTTCATCGCTAAACAAAATTCGCTTATGAAAATGGACCATTATTTTCGAAATAAAATTGCACAATTTGAAAGCGTTGTTCAGGCGTGAGTCTATTCATGATGAATTGCCAAACCAAACTGAGAATAAATCACTTGACAGCTGTTAAATCGGTCGCCATCTTGGAAAGTAATGCCAACTTAAACTTCTATACCTGGAAAAAAACACTGCAGTTTCGCAAGTAGCGCCGAACCCGCATGATCGTGCTGGTAAAGAAATCTGGAGCCCTAGAAGCCAAATTAATAGAATAAAATCAATACTTTTACTATTTTACAATTACTTAAACATTAATGCAAAAAAATTTGTATCAAATCAATTAGAAATATATTGAGCATTACCTTTTTACGACAGATAAAAATAACGTGTTTTCTTTGTATTTGAAAACAAAGCTAGATTTTCCAGCTGAAAGTAAAACATGGACCACAACCATCATTCGTTGATAAAAAGCAACACTTAACACTATTTGCAAACCGGCTCAATCGTTAGATTCATGATTTTATTAGATACGACTATTCCAGAAGCAAAAACTTTTAAGAATATCTAAGCCCAACGATCGTGCGGGTTGGGTCTTAAAGGGATGATGAGGGTTGTCACCCATAACACCAACTTGGTGAAATTTGCCTCGGCGAAGGGGAAAAACACCAATATTTAGTTATGATTTTGTTTCTAAATTTGAATACTTCTGTATTAGACTCTTATACCATACATTTAATGCATTAAAAAGCATATTTTACAAATGTTTCCTTAAAATATACTTGTTAATATTTTTTTTTAAAAGCATTGCCTTGAGAGTAATTTTTTGTTCAAATTGCCTAAACTATGATTAATTATGCGAGTAATTTGACTGCTCTGAAATACAGATACTTAACTGATTATAAATGCAAAAGCTTGAATAATATATAATCTGCAGCTCATTTCAGCTGTAACAAATTATATAATAAGAGCATATGTTTTTATAAGAGATAAAAAATAGCGCACCTTTCAGTACCCTATAAAAAAAGTCTTCAGAATACAATCCATTCTTGGCAGAAAATAAAATCGTGCTTATGTGCTTATTCCGTGCTTGTTCATGCAAATCCAAGTTCAGGGGGAAAAATAAAAAAAAAAAAACAAAACTCTCTGCAAGATGCCACAAGTAAGTCGCTACATGTTTTGCATATCTGTTTCTTTTTTTTTTTTTTTTTTTTAGAAATCATTCATTTCACTTTTTGTTTAGTGTTTTAGTTTTTTTTTTCGCTTTCAACTCACAAGATTCATCACTTGAAATGTGTTGCACTTTTTCTTCTGCTTTAGATACTTTGTTTGGTATTCAATTGGCTGGGATTACTTAGGAGAAAAAAAACACCTAGATGTGATAAGCAGGATCAAAAAAGTAATCAAAAAAGTGGACAAAAAAGGAATAAGTTGCTTTTCACTTCAAAAAGTGTGTTGATATTTATTGTTAATCATATAACTAATACAAAGTGACAACCTATGCTATGTTTTAAGTTTTCAGAAATATATATATATATATATATATATTTTTGAAAATATTCTTCTTAGTATGCGTAAATGTATAATAATTCTCCATTTAAATTTTCATTTTAAAGGATTAAAACAATATTTCATCAGATTTATTTTAGATGCCACCTAAAAAAATGTTAAACCTTTATTTTTTAACTTAATGACGATTCCCAGTAATTGCTTACACGGGGCTCACTAACCAGTTTAAACTTTTCTTAGCACTGATGTCATTTCCACAAATAAATGATATTTCCTTTCACTTGTGCACGTGATGTGATTAAGTTTTTAATATTACGTTTGTACTTGTTGTATTAAATAGGAACATTTGAAAAATCTTTTCTTTTTATTCCATTTTTTTTTCTTTTTTTTTTTCGAATCGCACACTCAAAATATATATGCATATATATTTATGTCGGGCTCCAAGCCTGAAGGAAAGAATAGAAGCCACCTTTATTAAGTAATTCAAGCTTTTTTGTAGAGTGGTAAGTAATTTTCCAATATGGTTGCACATTAGCACCTAACATCCCCCATTCGGTATAGCGGTTAGCGAAGCTAACTGATGTACCGAATGGCCTAGATTCTAGTCACGGTGAAGACATGAATGTTTATAAATGTATATTGCCATTGTGGCAGGGGTTACTATAAAAAACCGTCGAGCCGCAAGTCCTCTCGTGAGGTTGGTGGAAGACCCCCGACCTGCACAGGGCTTTCTTCCTCTAAATCAGTGTTTCTCAAACTGTAGGGAACGCCTCCCTAGGGGGCGTGATAAACCTACGAGGGGGGAACAAAACAAAAGATTATTTGAAAAATTAGTTTACTAGAAGTAAACAAATTACATTCTGAAATAATAAAAAATAAAATACACATTTACAACAATATACTTATAAATGCATTGGTAATGTGCAATATATTTTATAATTAATTTAACAATACTAAACTAAAAACAAGTTTAAAACATTAACCAGCGACTCCAAGGGCTTATCATATATAAAATTTACAAGGAATAACATTTATCTTGATAAATGTTACGGTTTATAATTAATCCCATAAATGCCGTTTACAAATTACGCAAATCGCTACTCAATGCTAATCTTTTAAAATGTAATCGAGCGTATGGAGTGAATTGTAGGTAGGGGTAGAAAAGGAATAAAAATAAGCATATTCTCTCTGAAATAAGCCAATCCTTCGCAAATACTGTCAAGGTTATTTTATTGAATTCCGAAGGTTGGGAATAATTTTATGGAGAGCAGTTCACAGAAAATATAGTACTTCGTAAAGACATATATATACGTCCGGGTCAATCAATGCATTGGTTGAGTGAGACGTTTATACATGGTTATGGCTCTTAAGAGGTTAAAGTCGAAATGTAGGCTTAGCGTCAAACTACAGTATTATTGAATTCAATACATTGTTATTGGAAGAAAGGGGAGCACGATGAAAATTATGATTGAATATTGGATCGCAAGTATTTAAAGTTTGAGAACCACTGCTCTAAATTGAAATGGAAGCGAGCTAAAAATCGTATTGTCACATGAATGGTGTTTAAGGCTACGACAACAACAGCAGAGCCGTTTTTTACCTTCCCGACTCCCTAGGCACTTTGAATTCCTGAACTGAATTTCAGGATTTCATTATTTCCTGAAATTTCCTAAATATCCTCTCTGCATTCAGTTCTTGCCTCGCCAGCTTTGGCTTAGGAGGAATTTTCGCTTAACTCTCTGACTCTTCTTCCATTTGTCTGTTTTTGGTATTTGAAGAGTCTTACCACTGTCACCGTGTCCCGGACTGATAACCGTAACGGAAAGATAGTGGGAAATCTTAGTAATTATTACTCCTTAAGACTTCACAGACTACCCATTCACCCACGCTTTTGTAACTTACAGTAAATTAATCAAATCATCTGCAATTGCTCATTAGAATATATACACCATTTTTATCATTATTATCATTATTATTATTATTATTTGCATCACTTACTGTTTTATTATATTTTACTTTTAGACATCCTTATTCCTTGATGAATAATTGCCATTGTACTGTTACTACAAAAGTGTTCTTGAGACTTGATCACTTCAAACTCATTTATAACATCTATATCTATGGTAATATCATTTTGAGTGCATAGAAACATCAAACAATGTTCAGCTTTTCATTTTCCATTGTAGATCTAATTTAAGTCTTTACTCTCTTAAGGGCTGAAATGCTTCTCTCATGACTTACTTGGTGGTGGTAAGAGAGAGAGAGTTAACTGTAATTTTAATTTTTTTCTCTTTTTTCCCCTTCCAATGTTTTACTTCCTCAAACCTCTTACGAAGCGAAATCCTTTGCACCCTAGGCACGAGCCTAGTGTACCTAAGCGGAAAAGTAACCCTGAACGACAGGCGTACATCTAGAAGTTCAACCTGTCTCAAGCTCTAGCAACTTTCCTTCCATCCCTCATGGAAGGACAAGACAACATCATTGGCATCTAACTTGTTCGAACAAAAAACATTGTCACAGCGAGGAGATATCAATACACTCTAGTCTATTATTATCTCTGCCTAATCTGACTTTGCTTTCTAAGAGCAACTGGGCTGCACCAACAGTTGTCAATTCCTTATCTGGAACTTGTGACAAATCTATACGGAACTTTATCACTAACCTTCTGAGTCGTCCTTTTTAGGGAAATTTAATTCCCTACCTATTTCCAATCAACTCCAAAAAGAGGACATAATTCCTTGTTATGCAGATTAGATAAAGTATTTAAGTCAAAAGGAATAGTAAAGTTAGAGTAGTAGGAGAGAGAGATTGAAGTTGAAAGTTATAGTGAAGTTAAATTGAAGATTTCTTGTTGGATAATTTAATCTCAAGAAGAGTTGAGATTCCGTGTGGTAAATATTGATTTATAATTAAAGTCTCATTAAAGATTTATTTTAGGAGTGAAATTAAAATTAAATATTCAATTAGAACATTAAATATAATTCTGGGATCTCTTATCGTGGCAATCTCTGCGTGATCGATATTATAATTGTTAATTAATTGGATCATTAATTATTTAAGTTAATTTAAAGGATATTACCTTTAAAACCTCATAATATTAGTTAGATATATTTGTTAATAAGTCTTTGATTTTATTTGGATAAGATAACCAAATAAAGAAAGTTATTTATTAAAATGGCTACTGGTTCTTATCTGAATCCTATTTATTCTCGTTCTCAAAGTGAGGTCCTAGGAGATCATCACAAACTGGGATGTGGTATGGTGTCATGGACTTGGATGATTTTGTGGAGGCGTGGTTTCAAGAAGGAATCAGTGGGGTAGGACTAGCAGTGAAAACTTCGGTTTCTACATTAAAGCGTTTTGAGTGGATATTGCAAATGAACTACTGGTGTTGACTGTCCAATTCAGAGCAAAATAAATCTGTGGAGTTTAAAATTAAAGGTAAAAGTGGAAATAAAAACCAAATTTACTAATCATTAAATATAGATTTAACTAGTAGATATGTTTTTTTTACTTATCTGTTTCGGCTACTTTATGTTTAGGTAGTAGTTGCAAAATATCTGCCTCTCTCTAACCTGACGCACTCTACCTTTAAATAATCCTTCTCACTGAAAATGCTACTAGAGAAATTTAATGTTTTTATTTAAAATTTCCTTTAAATTTAAGTTAAACTTCCTATATATAGATGTGACGTATACAGAAGGTCGCTCGCACTTTATGGAAACAATTTTGTAACTTATTTACCAGTTTACATTTTGAGAAAAAACTGCGGCAACTTCAGAATAATCGCCTGCTAATATATTCATCTGATTGGAATGTAAAAGAAAAGATTAATGTTTTGAAAATGGGCTTAGATGCCTCGCTGGTTACGTAACTGCACTTTCCGAGGGAAAATATTCGTATCAACAAATTATAAAGCGATGTGAAAATATTGATTATTGCATTTAAAAAAATGTATTTATATTACATTAAAATTGAAAGGGGAAACACTTACACTGGTGTGCAAACATTAAGGACGAAGTCGAAAAATTAGCATATCAGCTGAACGAAGTGGCAGAGCGGACAGAAAGACCTAGCAGGAGATTAATTAAGGTGATGTACGGTAGCACATGTGCAGATATGCAGGTAGACGTAATGGGGGAGTGTCTGAGTAGTATAAAGCATGTTGTCGGTGTAATATCAGTATTTCTGGCAAAGAGATTGCACGCCGTGTAGCAGTTAAAATCACACCGAGTTGCTGCCTCAGCGAGAAATGGCGAATAATCAATCTGTTACACGACATCTGGATGCTTTTATACGAGGTCGAATCATTGGGAAGTTGGAGGAAGGTCGCAGTGTGGCTGCAGAGTTCGGAATTGCTCACAGCATCGTTTCACGACTTTGGAGACAATTTCAAACTACAGGAACAGCTATCCGGGGTTCAGTAGTATTCGTCCACGAGGAACCACACCCGCAGATGACCGGTACATTGTCTTACAGGCCAGAAGAAACAGGCGGCGGACAGCGGGAGAAATCGCTAGACACACGACACAGGCGACTGGACGACCGATATCGTGTTTTACCGTCGCCAGAAGACTGCACGGTGGTGGTCTGTTTGCACGACGCCCTGTACGGTGTGTACCTTTAATGCCTGCCCATGGGAGAAGACGTTCTCTGTGGTGCCGGGTACACCGGAATTGGAGAGACAATGAATGGGAACGAGTACTCTTTACAGAGGGGAGCAGATTCAGTTTGAGTAGCGATTCTCATCGCATACTCATCTGGAGAGAGCGGACAAGCCACAATCATCCCTCGAACATCATTGAAAGCGACAGGTATGGAGGTCGCGGTGTTCTCGTTTGGGGAGGCATCATGCTTGATAGTCGTACAGACCTTCACATCTTCGACGCAGGTACAGTCAACGGGACCGTTATTGTAACGAGATTCTTCTTCCATATGTGCGTCTTTTAGAGGCGCTATGGGTCTGCAGTTCCTTTTCATGGACGACAATGCACCATGTCATCGCACAGTAGCTGCCGAACAGCTCTTAGAGAGTGAGGATTTTGAACGTATGGATTGGCCGGCACGATCTCCGGATCTCAATCCCATCGAGCATGTATGGGATTTTCTAGGCAGACGCTTGGCAGCTCGTACCTTACCACCAGTAACGATTCGGGAGCTTCGATTGGCGCTGCAATACGAATGGGCAGCAATGCCTCAACAACTCATTGACACCCTCATTCTCAGCATGGGCAGACGCTGTGAAACCTGCCTAGCAGTCAGGGGAGATCATATCCCCTACTAAAGGCCGTATGTTTCTTGCTGGACACCCATCACAGGGATGTTTCGGCCTTCAGTCGCATTGCGCTCCATACTACTTTTTCAATCAAGCTTCTTTTTATCCCTCTGATTTCTCTTTTAGTAAGTATTGCTTACATTACACATGTCCTTACGTATTGGGGATCTTACGGTATTAAATGTGTTGATTTGGAAAGCTTTTGTACAAAGTTATATTGAAAAAATCGTCCCGTCCTTAATTTTTGCACACCAGTGTATAGCTGTGTGTGAAAGTAAAATATAAAGATATGACCACGATATTTCAACCAAAAGCAGGCAACTAGCACGAAAGTAAGTCTGATTCTAAAACACAATACGCCGAGTCACAGATTCATTCCAACGAAACTCGGAATGTCTTTAGGTGCCGTAGATAGTATCATTCATAAAAATTTAAAGTTAAAAAACATATCTTTAAGCCTAAAGTTTATCTGCTTCTGTAAAACATATTACTGAAAGAAAAATAAATTGCAGAAAATTATATGCAAAACACCTAACTGCTGAAATATCGAAAATTGTGTTAACACTCGATGAGGCATGGTTATATTTGTTGTGGTTTTTAATGCCACCTGATTGTCCTGCGACAGATCGAGACCCTCGAAATTTTTCATGGCAAAGGGCTAAATTGTACGTTTGTCGTTAGTCGTATCCTTAAGCACCATGCGGGTGAAAGTACGGGTTGGCTTTTTACCATCCCAATTTTGAGAGTGAGCCGCCTGGGGACGGTCAAGGACCTCCCCAAACTCTCCCCCTTAATTATACCTCACGAGTGGACTTGCGGCTCGTCGTCCATCTAGAGTACGCCTATGCAGATATATGCGCCTTTAAAAAAGAGTCACAAGTTTTTGGCTGGTGTAGAAAATAAATAAAAAATATCAACACTACTGGGATTATGAACTGTCAAGCTTTAAAATAAAATCTAGCTATTGGTGAGCTGTCACAAAATTGCAAGTAATGAACATACAGCAATATTTTATGCGAATCATAGGGGCATTTCTACACGCAAAATGCTGCAGAATGAACAAGAAAGGGAACTAATTGAACTGAGAACTCCAAGCAAGCATCTTGGCAAATAACCTTTAAAAGGGTCCAGTTTTACAAGAATATAAAGATTAGACTTTTTAGCAGTTAGGAGCAAGTGTTCTGTTGAGTCAAGATTCAAGCGAATGAAGGCAAAATGTCAACCTCACGAGATGAACTTCATGTATAATACCCATTGTTTCATGAAGACGATGCAGTATTATGATCATTGGTTACGCCATTCTCTCTTGTTTGATATCAGCACCATTATGCAACAACAAAATAAAATCACTAGATGGCTAGGACGTTTTATTGCCCAGGTCTTTCAATCACAGCGTGTTAAAACTAAATGTGTACAAGTTATTTAAAAAATTTTCCAGGAACATGAAGACCAATTTTTAATATGATTTGGGCAACTCAAAGTCATTAATTAAATATTTTAGATAAGCTGAAACAGGGCTTGTGATGTATTCCGTCTTTTTTGCGACCAGTCTACGTTGTTGGTGAAACATAGCTGCAAATATGGCCGATGATCAGCTGTGAAGTCTAAGTAAAATAATGTCATGGCGAATGCATGCAGGAATCAAAAACAAGGTGGCCAAATTAAATGGAAAAGTAAGCGAATTTTTGGTCATGTAAACACATAAGTAATAGTATGTGGGCCAAATTTCTTTAATTAATAATTATATCTTGGAAAATTTCTTGGAATTACATTTCGTATCGCATTGGAAGATTAAATAAATTGAGAAATTATGCTGTTTTTCTGTCAATTTTGTAGAAGTTATTTAAGTTACTTATAGTGTAACATACCTGCTCTCCATGTAAAGCTTGGATATGAAGAGAAGTAAAATGTTAAACCTGAATTTCCAAAATATTATTTCTCTCTCTCTCACACACACACACTTCATGGAAACGATTTTGTAAATCCTTTTCTCGTTTGCATTTTGAGATAAATATTTGGCAAATTCAGAAAAACGTCTCTTAAGGTTTTCTTTTGATTGGAATGCAAAGTAAACGATTGATTTTAAAAAGGGTCCCTAAAAATTATACAGGGCTAGAAGGTTATTTAATTACGATTTCCACACAAGGAGAAATATTCGTATCAACAAATGTAAAAGCTAAGTATAAATCTCGGTTATTGCATTTCATTAAAAGATACTTATATTTAACTTGTAAGGGAAAAATTGTTTAGCTGAAAGTAAAAATGATGAAAAAATGACGAAATATCTTCCTAAGACTGTTCAAACGCAGGAAACTGTCATGAAAGTGAAGTCTCTGATCCTAAAAAAGAAAATCCGCCGAAACAAAAATTAAATGCATCAAAACCAGGAATGTCTACAGGCATTGTAATTAAAATCACTTATAGAGATTTGAAATTCAAAAAGATGTTTACACCTAAAGTTCGTTTTAAAAACATCCAAGAACACTGAACAGTCTTTGGGAAATGATTCAAATGGAATGGAGTAAAAATTTATGTGACAGTATTAAGAAAAAGCTGGAGCTATATTTTCAAGGAATATGGCTATCAAAGAGAAGACATTTCCACAAAAAATACAGTATTTATTGATACAAATTACCTATCAAATGTATTTCCATAAAGTGTGAACAACCTTGTCTGTTTCGTAAACATTTTTCACCTTAATAAACAAAATTTAACAAATAAAAAAATTCAATTTTCATTCTAATTTTTTTTCGTTGAACAGAATGCATTGGAAGTTAGATTACTGAGGGAGTTTAGATACTTTGAGATTTTTTTTTTTCAAAATCTGGGTAACACGTGTAGACTTTTGCCTCCATACCTTTCTTTTATGTGATTAGTCGTGGACATTTGACATATTCCAATTGTAATGGAAAGGGATACATCCCGCTCATTTTTATCAATGTATTTTATAGTTTTAGTCAACAAAAATATGAAAATAAATTTCTCGATAAGCATTTTTACTTTTGTCTTAACATTTCTCTTAAATATTAAGGTATCCGACTACTTGCGACAACCTTTCTTGGAAAAAATGGAGATATGGGGATTTTTTTGTGATTTTTAGATGTGTTTAGTATATTTTAAGAAAAAAATTCTAAAATTGAAAACAAAAAAAAATTATTACTATTAAAATGTGAAAACACTGGGAAAAATGTACAAAGAAATACACAAACGGGGCTCACTATACACAAAAATTTTATGAACCAATTCTCAATTTTTCAATTTTGATGTGCTACTTTGTTATTCATGTTTAAAATGACCTTCAGGATAAGACATAGTTTTATAAAAACTAGAGCACTTTATCTTAGTGACTGCATAAAATTGCTTAAAAAACAGTGATTATATTCGCCTAAAGGACTGTAAATTTTGAAATAAAACAGTGATTGATGAATCTGAAGATCAAAACACTTCCACTATTGTACAGAACATACGCAAGAAAGTTCAGCAAATTATTTTCAAAACTTTTTGAGCAAACTCTGTCTCCGTTTCAGCTTTTCGAAAAAAAAACACATTTCGAGTAAAAGGCAATTGAATGTTTGACATCTTGTGTAAAGTTATGGCATCTGTTTTTACTAAAACTTTGTAGTTTTTGTTCTAGTGATTGAAAAAAAAAACACTTGGTATTTTTATAAAGCTAATAAAATGGTCTATAAAATAAAATCATAAAAAAAATTTGGCAATTTTTGAAAAAAATCTTGATTTTAGGGTAGTCGGATACCTTAAGTGAGCGTTTCACAAATTGTGGGGTGCGCCTCTATGGGAGTGAGATAACTCTACGAGGAGGACGAGAGCATATTGGAAAGGCGAAAACAAAAGATTATTTTAAAAATACATTAGTTTACTGAAAGTAAATACAATACATTATGACATAAAAAACTAAAGTAAACATTTACTTTGATATACTGCTCAAATAAATATATGAGTACTGCAAAATGTATTTCATAACTAATGTAACCATACTAAGTTAAGAACAACATTAATAATTACCAGTGACCCCATGGGCTTATCATAAGTAAAATTATTTTCTACAATTAACAGATATCTTGATAATTTGTATGGTTTACAATTAATGTCTTAACTGCAGATTAAAAGTTGCCCGATTCGCACCCTTATACCACCATTTTCCTCGTAGGTACGCGTATGTGAAGTATTATTAAGGGGAAAGAATAGATAAGAGCAAATCCTCTGAAACAACTAAATCCTTCGCAAACACTATCAAGGTAATTTTATTACATTCTAAAGCCTTGGGAAAAAATTATGGATAGCAGTGCATAGGGAAGTTCTTACTTCGGAAAGAAGTATATATACGTCCGGTGCAATTAACGCTTTCGCTGTGAGAGTCGTTTATATACGTCACTGGTACTAATTATTTTGAAATTGTATTGCGTCAAAGTATATTATTATTGAATCTAATCAATTTTTATTGTATGGAGAGAAGGAGGTTGCGATGAAAATTATGATAGAATATTGTGTCAATACACATACACACACACACACACACACACACACTATTAAAACATTGGGTAAGATGAAGATGGTAATCCAGTGTTTCTCAAACTATGAGGTGTGCCCCCAAGGGACGTGATACCTCTACGAGGGGGGCGCGAGTATATTGAAAAGTTAAGAAAAGAAGATAATTTCAAAGAAATTTTAACTTCCTGAAAGTAAACAAACAGAATACATTCTGACATAAAAATAAAACACGCATTTCCTGTGAAATAATACACTTATATATATATCAGTACTGTGCAATGCATTTTATGATTAGTTTAATAATACTAAGTAAGAAGAACAACATTAATAAATACCAATGAACCCATGGACTTGTCATATGTAAAATTATATACAAAAATTAACCCTCTCTTATCTTTATAATTTGTAATGCTTATCTTGATACTTACTCCCTTGATTGCAAATTAAAAGTTACTCGATTTGCTCCCCAATGCCATCGAGAAAGGAATAAATAAGCAAATCCTCTGAAATAAGTAAATCCTTCGCAGACACACTCAAAGTCCTTTTTTTGCATTCAAAAGTCTTTGGAATAGTTTTCTCGATAGCAGTGCACAGAAAAGATCGTACTTTGGAAATGCGTATATATACGTTCGAGCAATTAACACTTTAGCTTAGCGAGACGTTTATATTCGTTGGTGGCACTTAAGAGGTTAAAGTCGTGTTGTAGATTTAGCTTGAAAGTATAGTATTATTGAATTAAATGCAATGCTATTTTATGAAGGGGGGCGTGATAAAAAGTATGATTGAATATTGGGTAGAAAACATTCAAACTTAGAAAAACACTGAGGTAATCAGTTTAAACCACCTATATGACACCAATCAAAGAACACGTGACAAAAGAGAAATAAGTATATGTACATTATCGTTAATCAGTGATTACTGTGACGCTTTTGATCAAGCGACAAGTATGATACAGCGTCTGCATCCAAATTATGTTGAATGAGTGAATATGTGAACTGCATGAGTGAATGTGTGTATCCCACTTGACCATGGTTCAAAATTACGAGGTCCGTCGCAAAAAGCTTTCGTGTAATTGAACAGTGCTAGGTTAATATTCACTCACTCACTCAAAATTATGGTGAGAAAAAATAACTGGAGTCCCGATTTCTAGTTTTCCCTAATACTACCGCACGGCAGAACGCTATATCAAACTTGTATGCCTTAATCATTTCAAAAAATATCAGCTGCATCATGAGACCGTACATCATCCGACCAACTTTTTTATCAAGATGAATAATAAATGAATTTTCTATAAAATCGGAAATTTTTAATTTTTTACAAAAGTACAGGAAGTGTTTACATATTTAATAATATGTCCAAATACAGTATTAACTTAATATAAAAATATTATTCAAGTTTATTAACATTTGTTCATAGAAGCAAAAAAATTAAAACTGAATAAAATAGTGAGATATTGCTTATTTTACAACAGAAAATATGATTTTAAGCTTATTGCGTGAGCAATAAATGTTACGAATTTGCTTGCTTATTTTTTTTTCAGTCTGTTAAAACCTCAATATTCACATTTCGAGTAACAGCGCTTAGAAGTTGGCAAATAAAATAATTATGAAAACATCGTTATAAAGTAGTAAAATTTCTGCATTTTTTATAACGTAAGGCACAATGTGTGTGAATGGAATATATATTTTGGAAATTATACTTCTTTGGGCGTGATAGGGAAAAAATGACGAGAGTGATTTTTTACGATGTGCGCGCACACCGTTGTCTAATAACTTTGGAAGTTAATGAAGAACCAAGAATGTGTATGAGTGTCGATCGAATTCGCATGCTCCCACCCCACATGTATTTGACATTTATGTGCTTGTGATTGGGATAGGAAAGGGCTTGCACACTAAAATATCAATCATCCATGTTATTCCTAAGGGGTAGGAAATTTTTAACGTGCCACTTTTGTGGTGCTACGGGACTGATATTTGAGGGATCGCAATAACTATTGTTATAAACCATATCTGTTGGGACGCATCCCCCTGGTGCATTCCCCCTCTATAGCTTTTTGGCCAATGTCTTGGCACCCGAGCTGCACAGTCCATTTGAACCTGGTTCATTTGATCACTCTGTCTTCTCTTCCAGTTATTATAATGTTATGCTCATAAGGCTATTTCTTGTATAATTTTTAATTGTTTAAACTTTTTAAATTTGCTTAAATTAGCAATATCTTGGCTCCTGTTTGAGTCTCGGACTTGAGATTTGATCCAGCTGTTTCACTTGTCAAGACCCATCCAGCCATTTATTTTATTTCCATCGTGTAGGCATAGGGAGGGCTTAAACACTAAAATATCATGCTTCTATATTAATCCTAAGGGGGCTGGAAAAAAATTCATCCCCATTAAGGAATTGAGTTTGGGACTTGATTTTTGGAGATCCACCATATTTTCGTATTAGTGCGAGTTTTACGGGGAATTGGCCACCTCCACTGTCCCACCCCTACAGGGCTTCCTCAGTAATAACTCAAATCCTATGCTGCCTTGGTCGACCGCACTGGTTAGATTCGACTATATAAGTCCCTATGAGCATCCTAGATATATTTATTCAGAACTATAGCCTCATTTCTTCACCCATATTTAATACTTTAAAATTACTATAAAGTTTTAATTTTTTTTTAATCGCGTTTAGCTCCAAGGGTTTCTGAGCTTCGTTAATGTAACTCAAAACATAGATTCTCCTCGTTGAGCTCTTTCTTCTGCTATAATTCGTATGTAGTTAGTGGGCCTAGGAAAGGTGTTATCACTAAAATTAGAATCCCCATGTTATTCCTATGGGGATCGATATTTTGATAACGCCACGATATTACAAAGATAGAAGGATGAAAATTTGGGATCCCCAGATACTCTGTGTATCGTTGGGATGTACGTGACCATTTAAGCCACAGTTGCTCTGAATTTTAAGTTGGTGGGTGCCATGCTTCTATATTATTTAATTGTTTAATGTTTTTTTTTAATTATTCTAAAATGATCATAACTAGAAGGCTTTTCGGGTCGATGTCTTAATTTTCTCGGTAACAATCATTCCCACCGAAATTTTCAGTATGAGGTCTCAGATGTTACATTCGGTTCACCTCATCTCCAAATACAGTCTGCCGAAACCCCCTCCCCATGTTATTGGCCCTATTTTCCCTGTGCGGGGGTGTTTAAATTTATTTAAATAGTGATTATCTCGGGTTTGGCTTGTACGAAAGACTTAAGGTTGATATCGTTGAACACTGCTCGTGACCGTCTTTCGTCCTTGGCCCAGTTTGCCCTGCTCAAGATTTTTAGAAATATTTTTATCTTGGTTTGGCCAAAGAAGTATAACATCTTACGTGAGTATATAAGTACACACACATTTTTTTATCTTCAAAATTGCTTTTTACTAGTTTATTTAGGTAAACCCTTTTTTTGGTTACAGCAATAAGAAACACTTACCCCTTCCTATTTCATATACACTGCTGGACAATTGCTAAGGACGGATAACACTATCATCCATAGCAACCACAAAATGAAAGGAAGCAAAATGTGGAAAATTAGAATAAGTGCGGGATATTAGTAAGAAGAAGTATGAGTATGCAATTTTTTTCCACGTCTGTTCATCACGTGATAGCGTTCATAAGAGCTTTAAAGGTTTTGACGCGTGTGGACAGTTGTTGTTTCAAGTCAAAGTTTTACAGGAAAGATTTAATAGACGAACTTAAAATTTTTGGCATGTCTTCCCGACATCACATAGATGATTTTATGCGTGGCCGAATTATTGGAAAGATCGAAGAAGGGCGAAAAATAACAGATGTTGCCAGGGAGTTCGACATCGCTCACAGCGTTGTTTCACGGCTGTGGAAGTCATTTAAAACTACTGGAATGTGTAGTAGACGGCATGGGGGAGGTCGTGTTAGAAGTACGACGCCTGCAGAAGACAAATATATGGTCCAATCAGCAAAAAGGAACAGGCGCACCACAGCTCAGCAGGTGGCAAATCAGTTTCTTGCTGCCTCAGGAAAGCAGATCTCCCGAAAAACTGTTGCCAGACGTTTGAGGGGAGGAGGACTATACGCACGCAGACCTGTTGTGTGTGTCCCATTGACCAGACAACACCGTACTGCCCGTTTGCAATGGTGTCATGAGCATCACAATTGGACTGAACAGGACTGGGCATGCGTAGTATTCTCAGATGAGAGTAGGTTCAATCTGTCATCGGATTGTAGACGCTAATTGATCTGGCGGGAGAGTGGTACTGCTTATCGTCCAGAAAATATCCTGGAAAAGGACCGATATTCGACATGCAATATCATGGTGTGAGCCGACATCATGATCAATAGCCGCACGCGCCTACATGTGGTTGCGAATGGGACTATGACAGGCCAACGATACATTGATGAAGTTCTACTTCGTCATGTTCGTCTTTTCCGTGGTGCTGTCGGTGATAAATTTGTTTTTATGGACGACAACGCAACATGTCATCGAAAATTCGCTGTTCAGGATTGTCTAGACAGTGAGGGTATTCAACGTCTCGTATGGCCAGCGCGTTCTCCAGATCTAAACCCCATTGAAAATGGGTGGGATGCTTTGGGGAGGCAATTTGCTGGTCGAAACTATCCTCCGACAAACAAGAACACCCTCATCCGTGCACTCACAGAGGAATGGGATAAATTGCCTCAACAGCTGCTGGATAATGTTGTGCAAAGTATGGTACCACGTGTAGAATGTTGCATCACACTCCACGGTGGACATATCCCGTACTGATACCTTTCTTTAAGGTGCCTGCTGACTTTTAGATGCATTGTTCCATTTCTCCGTACGCAGATCAAATGAACATTTTTTTCTTTCAGATGTTTCACAGCTTTTGTACTTTCCAGAACAATAAATATTCCTTATTCTAATGTCTGAACAGTGTGGCAACTTTATTTTATCCTACTAGGCCTCATGTCTCGCTTAATGTTATGCTACATAGCAATTTGTGATCCGTCCTTAGCAATTGTCTAGCAGTGTATAATGCATATATTACATAGAATGAGACTTTTTAACACATCTTATATGCGTAAAAATTTGGGTACTTACGTATTATCGCAAGCTATTTGCAGCATTATATGTAACGAAACACATCGGGAGGGCCAACTTGGAGAGTTATTAATAGAATTTGCAATTGTTACGATAATATGTTCGTACCAAACTGTGAATTCAGTGGGATATCAGGATTTAGAGTAATTGCATTTCAGAAATCAATTTATGAAAAAATTATTATCAGCACATGTTCAAATTTTTAAGATTTCGCAAATGGACAATCGTCTTCCGAACACTTTGAAATATCTTTAAAAAATGTATTTATTATTCAGGGGAAATGCTGCTAAATATAAATTAGGTCTCTGTAACTGTTCTCAATATTTCTTCATTAACTAGAATTAGTAAAGAAATTATGTTTATGCACACATTAGGTAAAATAAAAGTACAAACTACTTAGAGTTTAAAATTTGGGGTCATTGGATTTCAGTTAATCTAAATAGTATTATCAATATTATCTTTATTTAAAGTATATATATATATATATATATATATATATATATATAAAGCTACAATACGTATTTAATTATAAATCATACAAATTATCTAGAGAAACATTACATTTGTACATAAAAATCACATGGGAGACCATAGTAATTATTAAGGTATCCGACTACGTTCGGAACCGTGATTTTAAAAAAGCACATAAAGGTATAATTTTCATGATATTTAGTGTTACTTAGATTAGAATACATGTATAAAATTGTTTGAAGGACATTTTGACAAAAAAATTATATAGGCACAATATTTTGGCAAAAAGTTAACTTAGAATAATCTTTTTTCAAAATGTTCTCCTTTTATAAAAAATGCTTCTAAAATAATATTATTTCGCTCATATAAAGTAGAGACTACTCCAGAGAGTCTGAACTAAGATTTTTGAAACATTTACATTATTTTCAGAGTTTCCGCAAATTGAAATAATTATCGGCGTTTTTTTTTCTTAAAATGTATCCCCTCTGTTGTCGTAAAACATGGATATAAACCCACTTCTAAGTTATATATTTCAAAAATTCTAGTTGAGTCTTTGTAGAGATGTCTGAGCTATATAGAGGCAAAGTATTATCATAATAGAAGCAGTTTTAACAAAAGGAGAATAGTTTTAAAATGGGTCATTCTATGTTACTTTTTTGTCAAAATATTGTACTTAAATAACTTTTTATTGTAATAATATTCTTTAAAAAAATTTATATACATTTTCTAATCTAAGTGACACTAAATATCATAAATATTATCCATTTATATGCTTTTGCGAAATCATGGTACCGAAGGTAGTCGGATACTTAAACTGTATTTGATTTACTATAGATAAATTGATTGTCAAAAGCATTGTACAGTACTCATTCTTTTGTATGAGTATATATTAGCGTAAATATGTATTTAATTTTTATTATGTCAGAATGTATTGTGTTTAGCTTCGTTTCAGTAAATATTATTATTTATTTTAAATATTTTACTTTGTAAATTTCACACATTATGCTTTCTCCCCCCACGTAGGAATATTACCCCCCAGTTTGAGAGACGTTGGGTTAAGAGCTTGCCACCGGAGTGACCTGGAAATAATTGTATTGCCAACATCTATATCTTTATACTCTTAAGAACATAGCTATATAGATGATGCATCAAATTATTGATATCGATACATTAAGGAATTTCAAAACTTGAAGGAACATACTAATCTGATTCCAACAAACAATAGCTCTCATTTTACGTAATTGCTTTACACCTTAATCATCTAACTGCTCTTCTTGAGTATTCTACTTGCGTGTGTTTGTTACCTTTATTAACTACAATCTACTTTACTTCAAATTTTAATTGTGATTTTACTTAAGTCCTTAATCTTGAAGTTAATAGATGGTATTAGTTTTTTCTACTTAATTTCAGATATTACTGCATAGTTCTCAAATCGGATCACCATATCTTATTATTTAGCATTATGAATTATAGCTTACAGGAAACTTTGACAAGGTGACATAACGTATATTCCTTATAGGATATCGGATTTTGAAATTTTAATTCATTTTGAAGATGGCTACAGTGATGATAAATATTTATCGAATATATATTTACATACTGATGAATCTTAAGACGACTCACACTGTTTATTCAAAATGTTTGCACGCAGTGCAAATAGATAAATCAAAATGCAGTACGTTACTGTGATTACTAATTCCTATTGTTTTACGAAATTTTTATTAAGGCAGCAATAAGTGCATTGCGAAGTTTTATTTTTGAATCATGGTCATAGAACAAGGCTGGCAGTCAATTTATTTCGACGGAATTACCAATAACTCCAAAATAAGGACATTAAGATTTCATAACTTTAAGGTATCCGACTACGTTCGGAATCGTGATTTTCAAAAGCATATAAATGGATAATTTTCATGATATTTAGTGTCATTTAGATTAGAATATATACATAAAAGTGTTTTAAGGACAGTTTGACAAAAAAAATATTTAAATAGAATATTTTAACAAAAAATTACATTAGAATAATCTTTTTTTTTCCAAATGTTCTCCATTTGTGAAAAATGCTTCCATTAGACTAATAGTTCGCATGTATATAGCTCAGATGTCTGTTAGAATTTTTGAAATATATAACTTAGAAGTGGGTTTATTCATAATTTACGACAACAGAGGGAATCAATTTTAAGAAAAAAAACGTGAATAATTATTTCAATCGGTGGTAACTCAGAAAATAATGTGAATTTTTCCGAAATTCTGTTTGAGCCTCTGTAGAGAGGTCTGAGATATGTACAGGCAAAATATTATCATAATAGAACCATTTTTCACAAAAGGAGAACGTTTGGCAAAAAGATTATTCTAAATTAATTTTTTGCCAAACTATTATATTTAAATAATATTTTTGTCAAAACGTCCTTAAACCAATTTTATGCATGTACTCTAATCTGAGTGACACTAAATATAATGAGAAGTATCCATTTATGCGCTTTTTTAAAAGCACGGTTCCGAACGTAGTCGGATACCTTAACCTGCAATTGATTTTTTACATGAATTAATTTTCGTGGTATAATACGTAGTAGGATTCAAACGTTCTCTGGCTAAGTCTATAACTTAAAAACATATTACCAATGAAACTGCTGAAACACATCTCCCTTCTAAATAACACCCTTAGGTAACAACACACTTTTGCAATGGCTTATGAAGGTCATCGTAACACTTCTGGAATTCATTTCTAGCCATGTCTTTAGGATATGTTGACACATTCTATGCATATATATAGGGATAGTGTGAACTAATAGTTGGAATTGAAAAATCTCACAAAAGAAGAGATAAAGCTTGCGTAATTTCCTACGTAAGTATGTTGTGGGCAAAGTAACCGTTGAAATATAGAATCATCCCAAATCTGGAGATCGGCAACTCATAACTTTGCAAGGTATAAACCACCCACAATACAGTAAAATAGGCCTCAGGGAATGTATGTTGTTTGTGACTCAAAGTGATAGAAAGAAAAATAGAGAGTGAGAAACTGAAAAAAAAATGCACTAATCTCGAATTGAATGTAAATAATACGAAGTTGGGCTTTGCTTTAAACATTGTTTTGAAGATTATGGCTGCAAGAATATTTTGTGTATATACTGCGTGTTTATCTATAAAGTCAGTACATATATATTCATATTTATTTATTTTTTATTTTTGGAAAAACAGACTTGAATATAATCATATTTTGGCTTTTTATCATTACATCCACACTTTATTCTGCCAGAAATTACGGCTGATGATAACTAAATTTCTACTTAAATAAGCTTTTGACGCAATTTTGTCAAAAAGAATAGCTTAGTGCGGGTGTTAACTATCAATGATGTAATTATACTTGAAGTAACGAAAGTCATAGGATACTTCCTTATATCATGCTGGACTTTCCTTTGTCCTCTATAGCAGTCCATAATTGTAAAAAAAACGGCTGGTAAAAGACTATGTGCCCGAATTGACGTATGTATTACAGTGTATAAATGTTCAAAGGGATTCATATTTGGCGATTTACGAGTCCAAATAATTCGCTGCAACTATCCCGAATGTTCTTCAAAACCAATCGCGAGCTATAGCGACTTGGAGAAATGCAGCATTGTTATGCATAAAAATTAAATTCTTCATTTGGATGCATTAAGAAAAGTCGCCCCCCTCCTATACCGAGAACGTTTTCTAAGAAACTGTTAAATATAAAAAAATGACATTTTGTCTGCATATGAATTATAACTTTATATTTATGCAGAAATGATTTTTTTTCAAAAAATATTTCTTTAAGGTTTTCAAAAGCATGCAAATAAAAATATCACTATTAAATTTTTGAAAATTGTCATTTTTTTACGATAATTGCTTTTCAGCAAATGATTTTTGGGAAGATCTCCAAAGACGTAACTCCATTATATATAGTTACATATTATTTATTTGCAGTAACAATTGCATGTGCATTTATTCAGTACATTCTGAAAAAGAGGTACACGCAGTTTGAAAACAATTATTTTGAAAAAAATACATTTTCAATGTGAACTGTCAATTCACACACACGTCAAAACTTATGAATTACAATCTTTATTTGCCATATTTTTTAAAAATATTAGCTTATTCTCTATTACTGTTAAGACTTTTTCAGTTTTTCCTTTGCTTGAATTTCTCAGAAAATACATATATATCATTTTTCACTTTTAACCTTTTGAGGTATTTTGTATCTTTTGCATCATTTTACTCAAATTCTGTATCAATCTTAAAAGCTTTCATTTCTGATACATTACTTTCACCAAATTTGACTATAAAGCATCATAAATACTATGTGAAAATGTGTCAATACATGAAAAAATGGCTTTGGTAATACATGATTATAAGATATTTCGAAAAGTTTTATTAGTGTTTTATATATTCACGTGTAAACACGATTTCTTAAGGAATCAGAATTATTTTTAAAAAAAAAATAAGATAAATGGTATTCAAAACAACATTAAATTTGTTTTTATGTTTTGGATCATGAAATTATGTAGTTTTATGTATGTAACAAGATACGTGCAACGAAAGGAGGCATTCGATTTTGAGATATTTGTATACATTTTACTAAGAAACAATTGAACACCAAAGCTTAAAAATTTGTATAAACACACAATATATATCATATATATACAGCTCAAAACAATTAGGGGAGCAAGCAAAAAAGTGAAGAAAACCGTGTGAGACAGCCACGTATTGGCATACAATGCATAGTACACGCGTATCAATGCGCAATACAGAAAAAAGGCGTAAAAAAAATTTGGAATTAAGCTTTAATTCTTTGAAAATTATGGAAAAAACATTAAAAGATGATTTAGGGCAACAATTTGGTTACATGTAAACGATAAAAAAGGTACTGTTTAGACATGATGCATGAGTTTTAATAGGGCGAGTGGTCTCCTCGAACAGCTAAGACTGCTGCACACCTGTTTGTCATGGATGCGATGAGGTTATCGATCAGACTTTGGGGAATACTGTTCCACTCCTCAAGAAGTGCAATCTCCAAGTCTCGGACAGTAGCAGGTGACCTTGGTCGCGCAGCAATGTGTCGTCCGAGCATGTCCCAAACATGCTCGATTGGATTCAGGTCAGGAGAGCACGCTGGCCATTCCATACGCTGTATTGTTTAGGCTTCAAGCATGTTCACCACCAGACGAGCTCTATGCGGTCGGGCATTATCATCCTGGAAAACAAAGGAATCTCCAATGGCTCCAGCGTAAGGAATGACATGAGGTCGAAGTATCTCGTCTGCATACCTTCGGCCCGTCAAAGTGCCATTACGAATGATATGCAGGTCCGTACGTCCGCCTATGCTGATTCCACCCCATACCATCCAACCAGCTCTTCTGTATTGTGACCTTTCACGAACGAATGCGGGGTTATTTCGAGTGTCCCTGTCCCTCCATACAATAACACGTCGGGTGTCAAACTCTAGACTGAATCGGGACTCGTCTGTAAACAGCACTTGGCTCCAATCATGTTGCTCCCAATCTCGATGTTCAGCAGTCCATCTTCTTCAGGCCGCACGGTGGCGTGGGGTTAACGGAATGCAGACCATTGGCCTACGTGCATAGAGCCCTCCCTCATGAAGCCGATTACGTACTGTTTGGCTGGACACCCTTCGTCCTGTGGCCAAGAGTAACTGTCTTTGTAGCTGCGTAGCATTCTCTGTTCTGTTTCAACGGGCTGTTAACTGTATATATCGGCCATCAGTTGATGTAGTGGCGCGTGGCCGACCTGCCCCTGGTCGACGTCTAACATTTCCTGTTTCTTGGAATCGATTCCACAGCCTTGCAACAACACTTCTGGCAACTCCAACAGCGTCCGCGACACTACGTTGTGTTTGCCCGGATTCCAGTCTGCCTATAACACGGCATGCCATGGATTCCGGTAAATCACTTTGTTGAGACATTCTCAAGTAACCTTGTCTCAAAAAAAAAGTACTGCGCAATCGAATTTCACAGTTACGGCAACAAAACAGACGTTTCTGCAACATCCCGATTTCTGCCCTTATCTCCTTTTTCTGGTTTTTGACGTCATAAACTTTGATTTGCATATAAAGTTTTCTTCTTCCGTTTCCTGGTAGCCTTTAAATTATGGATGATTCATTTTATGTTACTTATTGGTATACATCTTTGCTTACTTTTGTTAAAATCATGTGCTCCCCTAATTGTTTTGAGCAGTGTATATATACATAGAAAAAAATTCCAGTTCATGCATACTATAGATTTATACAGAAAAATAATACACAATTTAATAAAAATTGTCATATTCTGTGTTACGACATATTCTTTTTAGTTAAAAGTGTCTGAGGAATATTTTAAAAATTTCTGATAAAAACATATGAAATATATAGTAAGTACATATATTATATAGGATAAGTACTTATGAAAAATATAATAAAAATATACAGAAAAAAATTTCTAGTTCATGCGTACAGTAGATTTATAGAAAAAAGAACACACAATTTAAAAAAATATGATTTTTAGAAAACAGTAGCTTTTATATAATATTTTACCTTTTCAAAAAGATCCTCCACTGGAGCTGGTTATTACCTTATTTCTTTTTAAGTAATATCTTCTTTATTTCTCTTTCTTACTTTGTATTTTCTAATTTTCTTCTAGCGTCCAGAAAAAGTATAAAGTGCTTTCATTAGTCTTTCGAGAATTTTCATGGCACTTACTGAATATTCCCCTGATTCTACTCTCATTTTTGTAGCATTTTAATTTCGATATTTACCATCCTTAAAGGAACAATCATCATTATTAACTCCAAGTGAAAGTATTTCAAACTGTGCAAATGTTGATTTGGGAACACGTGACCAAATGACATTATGAAAACATCATTTGGGTTTTTTTTCCATGCAGTTTTTCAACAGATCAGGATGGGAAATATCTCTAAATATAAACGCATTGCTTCAACAACAGCAACCGGAAGACTGTTTTTATGTTTGTAAGACTTACCTGATGCTTCAGCCTTTTTAAATCAACACCATGAATGTTCCCCGATGGGACAAAAACCATGTTGAAGATATTCCTCAGTTTATAACTTATGCAGAAAAATAGCCCAGATAGCATGCCACATATTCTGAACACTGCTGTGATTTCTCCGAGTAGATGATCCATAGTATGACTGTAAGTTATCTATTTCATGTTCATTCAAACGATTTTTCCCACTTAAACACTTACATTCTGACTAGATTTTCCATTTCAATCTAGCTTTTAATTGGCGTAATCTTTTTCCCATGAGATTCATTACATGGTCAATACACTCTAATTTTTCAATTGGATTTTCAGCTTCATAGATGTTTTTCTATTTTACCGCATCAAATGCTTTGCAATCCCTATCTCCTAAGTATGTAATATATCGAACATTGTGCAAATCTGATGATCGTTGGAAAATTTTAGACGCACTTTGTTTTTCCATAACTCCACTAGATCCAACATAATTTCTTTTACAATCCTTTTCATGAAAAAGGTAAGTTTTTACAAGTAAAATATTTCGAAATAATATCAACATCTATCACCGTACCTGCATCAATGCTGATACAGTAACTGCACCATTCAATGATGTGTAACCGCGCTTTCCCAACTACAACTATCGCTATATTTTTCACATACATTTTCACAAATAGCTTCCCTCACAGAATTTTGAATCGAGTCACAGTTAAAAAGTTTGGGACCATTTAAAATTCACTTACTATAAGGAGAAAGTCTTGTAGGTGGCTGCGGAAGATTCATTGTGCCGCAAAACATTCTCTCTGCTTCTGCACCTCCCCTAGTTGAACGCATAGCAAATACAGACCTGGTATTTATTGAGGCAAATTGCATTCCTTCATGAAAATTTTGAGAAGAGAATTCTACACGATATATGGACAAACACAACATATCAGGGCAAACGTAATAGCCTCTACAGACTTACATTTTAAAAAACTTGCATGTCTAAACCACTGTTGCATATTTTACTGTGAACTTCATTCTTGAAAACAAATGCAAGAATATTCATAAGATATGCACTAATAATATACCTACGCTTTCATCAAAAAAAGAAAAAACTCTCATTTAAATTGGGAATTTTCTTTTCTTTTGCGCATGACTCCTTTGAGTCAAATGCACGCCCAGCTTATGAATTACCATTAATATCAGTGCTAGTATGATTAATAGTATTCCTATGTTTAAAATATCCACCTTTGTGTTTCTTGAAAACCTTTTTAAATCTAGGCATCTTCCGAATAAAATATTCAAAAAATTTTAAATTTCAGAAGTTTTAAATACCGATGAATGATAAGATATAATAAAAAATGTATATGAGAGCTCCAAAAATAGGTAAACAACCCTAACAGTTACTTTTGCAATTATTCTAGAGTTAATTGCGTGTGAATAAATAAAACCGATAATTGCTTTGGAAGAGCTTCCCAGATTTAAAAGGCGAATGTGTTTATTTTTATCTGCCAAAGTGGGTATGGCAAATCAGCTGAATACTCTTTCTTAAAAATCATTTTAAAATACTTTTAGTTCATACAATGACTAGTAAGTTATATCATTGGAAAAGACACGATTGGAGATTTTACAAATATTCTGAGCTCAAAATAGATTTTTTGAAGGGTTTTACCCTACTGATTCCTCTTAAGTCCATCAATCGCTGCAAATAGTCTCCTAGTAGAGAAACAGAATTATTTCTACTCAATGATCGGTTCAGTTGGAACAGATTATCAAATTCAATTCATACAGAATCAACTCTCGTTATTATTGAGAAATCACCAGCTTGCCTTGTGTAACGTAGACAATTTGCGTCATGGCTTTTGGGAGTCTGCACCCCATTCAAACTCTAACATCGATTCTTGCCAACTGGAATCGTTTCTCATTTCCCCAAGCCCCGAATTTGTAAATTTTTTTAACTCAAGGACCCTTTTTAAAGCCAAAACTTGCTCACGGTCCCCAAAATGGAGAAGCTACATAAATGTATGGCACAAAAATTACAAATTAAAAAAAACATTTCGTTGAAGAATTATGCATTGAAATGATAACTTTTGTTTAAAATAAGTTAAAAAGGAGTAATAAAATTTTTTTTGAAGCAAATTCCTACATAAATTAACAAAATTAATATAAATATGTACATACATATGACAGAATCACAACATTAAGGACTAATTAATTTTTATTAATTATCATTAAAGTATCGTATTTTCATCCAAAACAATGTATATAAAATTTCAGTTCAACTGAACGCTCTAAAACGTGAGAAAAAACATTTTCAAGTTTTGTCACATGTCGCCAAAAGGGTCGCTAAGTTGCCAAAAATGATGCCAACGGGGCTGTATTTGTAATTATTTAAATAATTAGTTTTAATCAATTAATTTTTTATTATAATTAAATTATTGTATTGCCATTTATAATAATCATGTATATAAAATCTCAGCTCATTTGAGCGCTTCAAAATGTATTTTTATAACGATTGAAAAGTCCACTAAGTTAAATAAATAAATATATAGTGAGTGTGAGTTGATAGTAGAAATAAAATGACTTAGATGAACTTGATGAAATGTTATGAGTGTATTCATGTGCAATTCAATGTTTGTGAGAGCAAACGCAAATCCCCTCAACCACTATTTTCCAGTCGGTTTATTTTTCTTTCTTTTTTTCTTCTTTTTTATGCTGAGGTTTACAACAGCATTGGACCGAGGTAGCGAAGTGGTCAACGTATCGGATCGTGGCTGGCGTGACATGAGTCCGAGCCCGATATCACTGATAACCAACGGGTAGGGGAGCAATGCACGTTAAATTTATCGAGAGATTAAACTTCCTCCTGATGGTGGAGTTTGGTAGTTAGGAGAGGTGGTTGCCAGCTCAGGTGTCATCCTCGTCACTTGACCATGGTTCAAAATTACGAGGTCCCTCGCCGAAAGCCCTCGTGTAACTGAGTAGTGCGATGTTAACATTCACTTACTCACTGCAGCAGCACTGAATCCCCGTTCTATCAAATAGGAAGACGATAAATAGTAGTCAACAACATTAGCAAATTAATCTATAAAGCAGGATATAAAATTAGGTGAGTAGATTCATTCAATAAGATGTTTCTGTGTTCTGATTTTGTCCATGCGCAAAATGGTACAAGACCCAGTGAAGATCATCCAAGTGAATTATTGTTATTTATTTAAATTTCAATAAATATTTTTAAAAAATATCAGCATTTTCTTAATTTTATACAAGCCTTGCGTGGACCTCTTAATGTTGTTTAGTGACCCCAAATTAATTTTAATCTTTCACGGACACCCTGAAAAATATCGAATACACCTGGTGTTCTGTAGGGATCACTTTGGAAACCTCTGGTCTACTGCAACGGTTCTTAAAATGTGGTCGGGTGAACCCTGGGAGTCCCCTCATCCTTTCTAGGGTGTGTGCCAAGTTCTCTCATTTAATTCTAAAATTTTCCTCTTTTACTGACTTTGTAAGGCTGCTCATTGGTGGGACATCAGATGATTTCAAATATTACACCTGTTATAACAGAATTCGCAAAATAATGCAGCACTATCATCATTAACAGTTTTAATTTATACAATCAGGTACATTATTTACTTATTTATTTGAAATCAGTATTTTGTAATATATGTTTTATACAAGATGTTAACTGTTTTCTTATATTGGCTGAATACGTTCGGAACCGTGATATTATAAAGTGAAAAAGTGGATAATTTTCATGATATTTAGTGTCACTTAGATTAGAATACATGTATAAAATTGTTTTAAGAACATTTTGACAAAAAAAACTATTTAAATACAATATTTCGGCAAAATATTACCTTAGAATAACCTTTTTTCAAAATATTCTCCTTTTGTGAAAAATGCTTCTATTATAATAATATTTTGCCTGTATATAGCTCATACCTCTGTACAGAGGCTCAGCCATGAATTTTGAGAAGATCCCATTCTTTTTTCAGAGTTATCACCCATTGAAGTAATTATCGGCGTTTTTTTCTTAAAATTTCTCCCCTCTGTTGTAAGACATGGAAAAACCCACTTCTAAGTTACATATTTCAAAACTTCTAGTTGAGTCTCTGTACTGTGGTCTGAGCTATATACACGTAGAATATTATTTTAATAGAAGCATTTTTTTTCACAAAAGGAGAATATTTTGAAAATGAGTCCTTCTATGTTCATATTTTGTCAAAATATTTTACTTAATTTTTTTTTATTGTAATACTATTCTTAAAACAATTTTATGTACATTGTATAATCTTAGTGATACGAAATATCATAAATATTATCCATTTACACGCATTTGCAAAATCACGATTCCGAACGTAGTCGAGTATCTTAAATTTAAAAAAAAATAAGTGTAAAACGTCTATAAATGTAGCAGAGGCAGTCTATGATTATTGAGGTACCTTTAACTCTTTAGGTCATGAGTTGAAAGTCAGGAAGAAGCTTTAAAAATCTTAGGGGTATACGATTCCACGGTGAAACATAAAGGGAGGCCACTGCAATCGGAAGTTTCAGAACTCCTGGTCTAGAGTCCAACCGATATTTTCATGAGCGCAGAAAAGGTTCTTTTTGGCGATGCTGTGCTGTTAGTAAAATCACTCAATTATATTTTCTGTTCTACTCACACATCGCTAGTCTTGGTCATTATCGGAAAGCAGAAAAGAAAGAGATATTAGAAAAAATTATTAATTTACTGAAAGGAGGCAAACCAAAATAAATTCAAACGTTGTAAAAATTAAAATACGCATTTGAACTGATATAATACACTTATAGATGTAAAAAGGAAAAGTAACGTAATGCTTAATGCGATTTACTCAAAACGTCTATTACTTAAAAATAACTTATGCGAAATTTAATATTTAACTATATATATATATATATATATAGGTGGATTTATAACGATTTACGATTTTTATCGTTAAAAAAACATCATTATTGCATTCAATATATTGTTAATATAGGAGAGGGCAATGGAAATAATGATTGAAAAATGGGTCGCAAGTACTGAAAGTTTCGGTAGCACTGATCTAACGTCAACATTAAAAAACATAAAATTACGATCAGTCCAATCGGTTGATTCGTGATGGAAATAACTTCACGTAAAAAAAACAGCATTGGAAAAATGGTTATGACGAACATCCACTGGTCACATTCATTAGAATCGGAATTATATTTTTTTAACACCTCGAAAGAAATCTGCGCTTAAATTTTGAAAGTATATCTATAGTTAAATTTTTAAGTAAATTGTGTGTGTGTGTGTGTGTGCCATGTATCTCTAATCAACATTTTCACTAGAACAGTCCAATGAAATCTAACTAATTTGTAAAGATGGCGGTACTTTAAAAAAATAAAAGCAAACACTGTGATAATATTGGTTAAAATAATTGTTTCTTACATCCAATGAGAATTTTGATTTGATTGTGAACAACAAAATTGTAAGATCATCTAAGAGAAGGCGGTACACTTTAAAAGTAAAGGTCAAATAATGATAACATTGGTTGATTTCATCAATGCTTCCCACCAATCAGCGCTTACTCTAGAATCAGAGCAAGTAAATTTAATTACGTAAAGAAGGTGGTACTTTATATATAAAACCACTCTACAGTGATATTAAAAAAAATGTGATCAACATCAAGATCTGAGCAAAAAAAATATTTAATTAAATAAAAAAGGTGGTACTTTAAGTAATACAGGATATTGAATGAAATAATTGTGACCCTTTCTCCCAACAACGCTTTGTTGAGCAATTACAGCTTTAAAATTCCCCAATTATTGAAAGAAGGCGTTACTCTTTAAAAAGAAAGGATTAACTAATATTACATTGGTTAAAGACACTCATTCAATCAGAAGTTACATTTGAATCTGAGCAATTAAATTTTAATCAGTGTTTTAAGATTGAGGAACTTCAAAAATGTATAATGACCTTGGATGTCATTGGTTAATTTAAATGTGCATTTAATCCAACCAGCTCTGCAATTAGTATATGTGCAATAAAATGAGTTTTATAAAGAATGCGGTATTTTAAAAATTAAAGCCGATCTATTGTGGTATTTGCGATTTACATCCAACCAACGCACATATTTGAGCAATTTCTACAATAAAATCATAAAATTATTGAAAGAAAGCAGTACTTCAATTGTATAGGCTTTACTGCAGTTGCATTGGTTTAGTTTTTTTTTTTTTTTTTTGATGCACCCAATACTACTAATACCCAATTAGCACTTTCATTTGAATCAGAGTAATACAATTTTAATTAATGTACTAAAAAAGACGGTACTTTAAAAATGTAGCGGCATCTGGGGTTTCATTGGTTAAACTAAATGTGGATTTTATCCTATCAGCATTGTCATTAGTATCAGGCCAAATAAAATCTGTATTGTAAGAAATGCGTTATTTTAAAGATAAAATCAACATTTTTTTCGTATTTTAACAGTTGAGACTTTTTTTTTTTTCAATTGATTGATAGATTTTGTATGATCAGCTAGAGGCTGAACATAAACGCTATACGCATTTGGTTGTAGCGGTTGTCTACGTTCCAAATGTGTACATTTAATTGTATTGACTGTGTGACCCAATCTGTAAAGATGTCCGTCATGTATTTTTATTTGACACATTTTTTATAGAATTTTACTTTTGCCCACAGTTAACTTCATACAGAAATTTACGCTAGTATTTAGAGTTTAGAGCATTTTATAAAAAACAATATTTTTAAACATCTATTCAGAGAGAGAGAGAAAAAATTTTCTTTAAGTTTTATATCCTGATGTGACGTAGTGGACTCGTAGCATGATGAATAATTCACAGAAAATTGTAGAAATAAAAGAAAAATTTATTTTTTCAACAAATTAACTAATATTGGGTCAATAAGGTAAAGTCTATTTGCGCCAAGCCAGTGCGTTCTTCTCTCTTTACCGTTGGAGTTCAATCGCTACACATCGCTGCTTTGTCAGGAGGACACTTCCTCACATTTCTACAAAGTTGGCTGGGTAATTTCTACAACGACACCGGCGTTCATTCTCTTTTCGGTCCCCCTTTTCCAGGAAAATTCGCTTTGGACTTGAATCCGACCTCTGTTATCGACTCTCCTTTGTGTGCTATCCGCCCTCGTTCCAAGCTCGAACATTCATCTCTGCCTGCTCATGTCCATTTCTGGTCTCTGCTCTCCGATCTAATCAAAAAAGACACTTTTAAACTCCAGTGGTGGGTCCACTACACGCCCCTCATCACCGCTCATTAGCAGGACCCCAAAATTCTGCTAATGGCCCTCGGACTCATTAGTGTCCTATTCGTGTGGACCTCGCAGTAATACTCTTTGGCCCGTCTGGAATGTACTGGCGCCAGATTTCTCACCCAACATCTGGCCACTTGTCCATCACGCTGCTATTGTTTTCTTGAAGTCAGTATCCTGTCATCTGCCTAGGCATCAGTGTTCTCAGTTAGACAGGCTTCGTCCATTGCCACCCGGTGGGTCACTCCTATGTCCCTCATGAATCTCAGTCATAGTATCGTCACGGATCTGAGGCCAAGCATTAGACAATGACCCCAATACCACGAGCATTTTCTCCTAGTTACCTCATCTAAGCTTTAAGGCTTTACATGAATGGAAGGGTGTGAGTCGTACCATGCGCAGTCGTTACACTGAGTATAACTTTGACTTGATTATTTGATATTTTATTTATTTCGATTTAAGTATCCTAAATATTGTTTTTTATTTTTAATCGGGCTATGGATTGGTATTTTATTACTGCAGAGCTAATATATAGTGAATTCATCTCGAGCAGAAATCTTTTTATCGCGGCATCATAAAGATGGTATACGAATCACCGCAAGTGATTTTGAAGCCCACTTGCCATCCTAAAGAGAAGCACCAGAGCTCCGGCAATGCGAACCGCCTTGTCTACAGTAACGAAACAGATGAGACCTGGATCGAAATTAAGCCTCACCCAAGTAAAGGTCTTATCTCACGTACATGTATTTGGAGCGATTTTTCTTTCAACTAACCATTTCGAGCAACTTTTACTCAGCTACCATAGCAACGGCTTCAGACATATTTTTGCTAGCTAGCTGGGAAATTTCTTCGAAATTAAAATTGCTCTAAATTTCAGCCAATAGGGTTCATCGTATCCTACGCGAAAACAAAATGGCAGTCTCGCCTTCGTCAAGAGTAGTATCAGTAATGCACGTATTAAAATGGAACGGAATAATGAGCGCTTTAATTGACGAATTAGAAAATTTTTGTGCCTATGAAATCATATCAAAACCCATTTCGCAAACGATTGGGAAAAAAAAAAGAATTCAGAGTGGCGCTAGCGGTGAGTAATATTTCAATATGGAGATAGAGCGCAGAGGAATGTATAGCACGTCGATTTGCTTAGAGCAACCCTTCACCGCAGCTGCTTCAAGAAATTGGGTGAAACAATGGCTCAAAAAGTTCCTGTGTAACAAGGACTTACGTTTCCCGGTTTGTTAACATATAAAAAAAGATATGCATTCTTTTTTTATTTAGAAACACTTTCAGATTATTTATTTATTTATTTTTACTTCTTAAAACATATATGTTGTTTCCACTAATGTTCTTGTGGCCGCGGTAGCCGAGTAGTATGGGCATCCGATCGTGGCTGGCTTGGTCACGAATTCGAGCCCAGTACCACTAAAGACCCGCCGTGTAGGGCAGCGATGCACGTTAAATCTGTCGAGAGCTGAAACGTCCTCCCGTTGGTGTGGTGTGGTAGTTAGGAGAAGGGGGTGCCAGCTCAGGTGTCGTCCACGTCACTTGATCATGGTTTAAAATTACGTGGTCCGTCGCCAAAAGCCCTCGTGTAGCTGAACAGTGCGACGTTAATATTCAATCAATCAATCAAACCACTAATGTTCTTTATAAACATTTAAACGTCGCAGGTATATAGTATTTCTTTCCAACAGGGAGAGGGAGAGTTATATTAATGTCGCACTGTAACACGTAAAACAATAGAAGCACAGCCTAAAGACCAGTAAGCAAACGTAACACTTTGATTTCACACAAATTATGATATATATTGAAAGAAACTAACAATAACGCACCGTATAGTAATTATTTTTTTTTAAAAAAAACTAATTTTGTGAAGGTCTCCTAGGACCTCACTTTGAGAACGAGAATAAATAGGAGTCATGTAAGAACCAGTAGCCATTTTTATAAGCAACTTTCTTTATTTGGTTATCTTATCCAAATAGAATCAAAGACTTATTGACAAGTTTATCTAACTAGTATTATGAGGTTTTAAAAGTAATATCCTTTAAATTAACTTAATTAATTAATGATCCAATTAATTAATTTATTAAATAACGATCACGCAGAGATTACCACGATAAGAGATCCCAGAATTATATTTAATAATGTTCTCATTGAACATTTAACTTTAATCTCACTCCTAAAACTTTAATGAGACTTTAATTATAAATTTATAATTACCAATGGAATCTCAACTCTTCTTGAGATTAAATTTATCTCCAACAAGAAATCTTCAATTCAAATTCACTATAATTTTATGCTTCAATATCTATCTCCTACTGCTCTAACTTTACTATTCCGTTTGACTTAAATACTTTATCTAATCTGCATAACAAGGAATCCTGTCCAATTTTTGGAGTTGATTGGAAATATATATATAGGTAGGGAATTAAATCTCCCTAAAAAAGGTTGACTCAGAAGGTTAGTGATAAAGTTCCGTATAGATTTGTCACAATTTATTTAAAAATGCTAATATTTACAATTTAAAAATAACGTATCAAATTTGATTTTTTGTGGAAAATGTATAGAGTTTAAGCACAAAAAAACCGGATGATTCAAATGGGTTATTTGGTTAAAAAAAGTTTTTATCTAAACTTTAATGCGTAGAAAAAATTTAATTACTCGTCCTGTAACCACTTGAGATGCTTTTGTGAATTTTAAATGAAATACTTTCAACAATCCAAAACCTTTATGTATAAAAATGTGTGTTGGTATACATGACCTCGCTACACTCTAAGACCGTTTAACTGATCACTATAAAAATTGGCATGTATATGTATTTTTGGGGGAGCAGGTTTTTGTGCTATCCTCTTGGTTGCAGCTACCCACCAGTCTGTGCTACAGCTGATCAGCTTCTACACAGTTCAATCAATCGCCAAGTTGCCAACAGGGTCGCCAAAAATGATTCTAAATTCGCTATATCGCCAACATTTTGCTACGTTTCCATTGAATCGACATTATAATGTAAGATACGGCGTTTCTTGTGAATATTATAATCTTACTACAGCATAATAACAACAGAAAATAATATTGAAGTATTACACATCCAGATATAAATTATTTACATTGTTTTTTAAGCGTTCGTTACGCAAATGTGCAACAATATGTTACTTTTGATAAGCAGATATCAGCTTGGGAAGGTGTTTTCAAAAATCGATCCACAAGAGAGTTACAGGGCTATAAATATATAAAAATTTTCAAAAAAAAACAACCTTTTTATCAGGTATTCTATCTACAATCTTAAAATTGACAAATTTTATTTATTTATTTATTAATATTATTATTATTTTGTTTTGTTCAGCTCAGATGTTCAAAGAACATCTTTTTTTTTTTAAATTTGCAATTCACGCAGAATAAATTCATTAAAAACTTCTTTATCCATTAATCTGTATTGTTTATTTTTTTCAATTCAACCGTGCGAAAAACGGGTATACCAGTTAGTTGTATCTAAAAAAGCAGTTTTCTTTAAAATTGTAAATGTAGTTTTACAGATGTTTCATTTGCCTTATAGAAAAGAATGGATTTTGAAAATATTTAATATAACACACATTAGTTTATAGCTATTACATTTTGTGAAAGTTCTATTTTAAACATCTCTTATACTGTTAACAAATAACTCCCCCCATTTACACACTCTATTTAAAAGTAAAATATCTGTGAAAACGTAAAAGTGGATAAAGACAGAAAAAAAGATTTCCATAAGACATTAATTTGGCTTACAAGCATATGCTTTGTAAAAATGCTAATGATTTATGTCAACGAAATATATACTAGATATTATTTAGCATAAATGTTTTAAATATTCATGAGGTATAATTATTTCTTAAATTCTACAAGAAGCTAGAACTGTATTGAATTACAAAGCGGAAGTAAACGTGCTATCAAGCTAAACTTTTTCAGAAAACAAAACATTTCATAATAAACCAATTATTATGCTAATTAATCTCATAGTATTCTTTTTAATTTCAAATGATTGATAAATGCTAAGCAAACAAATTTAATCTAGTTAATATGTACGATATTGAAAAAATGCTAATTTGTAAAGCATAGCAAATTTTAATTTGCCTAAATCATTAAAAAAATATTTTAGAAATAGAGAGGGAAACGTTAAGGTGGAGTTTATTTAGTAAGATACTCAAAGCCGTTATTTTTTTCTCAGGAATTTATAATAAGTCATTGAAAAAAAAAGGCTTTTAGATTGGTAAATTTTATTTCTAAGAAGTTACGATTACGATGCAGAATATTTGAAAAGTTTATGCAATATCAATCAGAACTTAATTAAATTTTTAATTGAATTTCTTACTAACTTTTAAGGATTAGAAATATGTATTTTTGTTAGTAAAATGTTTTTGTGTCTTTCTTAAGTTTAAAAGTTGCTGATTAAGAAATCATGAAATGAAATATGTTCTATTAAATAATTTAATTACACTTGTATAACTAGAATGTAAATTTATTTTCTGAACAATAATGCAAAAAGATATTTTTTTCACTACAATTTTGAATTATTCATACATTAGAACCTGATTTTTTTGCGTTTCGTGTTTATGATATTTTATTTTTGTATAACTTGTTTTGTGCGATTTCATTTTTGAGCGATCATTTTTTACGCAGTATTGGTGTAATGGAGAACGTCAGGGTTAACCCTGCAAAGTCAGGTTTTGCCTTTAGTACTTTATAAATTGGGTAAATACGTACTTGGCGTTAATCAGGTACAGATCCCTCTAGAATCCTGCCCTCCCGACTGGAACCCCAAGTCAGGGTTTGTGGGGTGTGCGCCACTGCAATGTTCATAAATACACTTCAAGAAGCTCTGTTCATTTATTATAAACAGTCTCCCGACAATGCGCATTTAGTTGCTTTCTCTCAACGCGGTAACGTATAGTGCTTGATTGAGGACGAAACTTTCAATGACATTGACATTATCAATAATGTGATAGATTATAAAGATGGTTAAGAAAAACCGGATCATTTGCTAGAGGATAAATACATGCAGGGATATGGTGTTATGAATAAGAATAAGAATCGATTTATAATTAGAATCTAGGAATATAATTAGAATCAATCATGTTAATTGGATGCCAATGTATTTTGACTTACCGCGATCTTTCGTCCATGCTGGGACACCTAAGAACATTTTTTATAGAAGCTAGAGGAAAAAATAATAGGTTACGACGAGTCATTTATAAACACGCATAACTTGTACAGTATATATTTGCAAACACACCCGCACACCGTTACATATAGGAAACATTGCACAACACAATCACAAAAAAAACGATGCTTCCATCCCACACGAATACGAATCGAATGGCACTTTCCCGCCAACCACAAATGCTTCTAAAATAAAAAAAAATGTCCCAGTTCGTGGCACCATCTCTGGACGGCGAAAGGAGTCAACTGTTCTTAACATCCTCTGGGGGGCGAAAAGATTTAGTCGATGGGGGTAGGGGCACGACTGCAACTTGAGAGACTGGTCTTGTCATGACTCCACTTGAGGTCTGGATATTGTCGACACGACATATTCCGTCAGGTCCAGGATGTGTGTCCACAATCCGTCCTGGAGTCCACCTGGTGCTGAAAGAGGCTGGATTTTTGATGAGCACGAGGGATTCTACTGTTATGTCTTTCTGGCCCTGCATTCATTTGGTTCGGGACTGCAGGGTATTGAGGTAGGACAGGTACCAGTGAGACCAGAACATCCTTTTCAACTTCATCAGAAGAGACCACGTAGAATGAATACTCAAAGATTGGTTAGTCAGACTGTGATCAGGGAGTTCAAGCAAGGGACACCCGATAAGAAAGTGTCCAGGTGTTAACACCTGGTGATCCTTAGGGTCTGATTATAGGGGATAAAGAGGACGTGAATTTATGCACGCCTCTATTTGGCACAAGATTTTATCTAACTCTTCAAAGTTCAGTACAGCCGCCTTTAGGGTTTTTAACAAATGCTGCTTTGTGAGTTTGACTGAAGCCTCCCACACACCTCCGAAATTCGGTGCATATGGAGGGATGAAGTGCCACTGAATGTTCTTGCTTGACGAATTGTCCTGGACATTAGAGTTGTGAAGTAATTGAAACTAGTCCTTAAAGTAAGCTGAAGTACCAACGAAATTGTTACCGTTGTCCGAATAAATGTCTGATGGATAGCCACGGCGTGAAACAAATCGACGCAGTGCTGACAGAAATGCTGCAGCTGATAGTGAAGGTACGAGTTCGAGGTGCACCGCTTTAGTACATATGCATATGAAGAGGCAGATGTAAGATTTGAATTTGTTGGCCTTGCGAGTATGATGGCACTGGGTCGTTGATAGGTCCAGCAAAGTCAATGTCTACCTTTTCAAAAGCACGACAAGGGTTGATTCGTTCTATTGGTAGATCACTTATCATTTGAGAGACAGGTTTTGCCACAAGTTTAAAACAATCTATGCAGTTGCACAGCTCTTTCTTGACAGCTGATTTACCATGAGGTAACCAAAATTGATGATGAATAAGGGATAAAACTAGTTGCTGCCCAGCATGGAAATTGGCCCCAGGAAAATGTTTAATGATTAAACTTGTAAAATGATGCTTTTTTGGTATGAGCATAGGATGCTTTTGTTCAAAATTAAGAATTTGTTGGAGACGAAGACGTCCTCCGACACGAAGAATTCCCTCAGAGTCAAGGAATACATTCAAAGACTGAAATTTGCTAGATTTGGGAAGAGGCTTGTGTGTGTTTCATTTCAAGAGAGTAAGTTTTGTATGGTATTCTCCATTTTGTAACAATTTGACTACCTTTTTGATTGAGGTTTCTAATTCATGTGTGTATAAAGGCCCAGTAACTTTGGACACTGATTTGGAATTATGGTGGAATCTGAATATCCATGCAACAGTCCTAACTATTTTCATGTATGAGGAAAACTTATCCAAGAATCTAAGAGAATAATCAACACCAGTTGAAAGAACAACAGAGTCACTTAATGATTCAGACTGATCAATAGGAACAATTTAAACAGGCTGTTCAGAGAAAGAAATAAATGAATTGGAAGAATACTGGAAATCACGAAGCCATTTTGGACCAGCTACCCACTCTGAATTTTTAAGAAGTTGTTTCGGGTAGAGGCCTAAGTACATTTTTTTATAGAAACTTGAGGAAAATATGAGTCATTCAGAAACACGCAAAGAACTTTTCCAGTCTATATTTTTACAAAAACACACACACGCACGCCATTACATGTAGGAAAACATTGCTCAACACAATCACAAAAAAACGATGCTTCCATCACACACGAATACGAATGGAATGGAATTTTACCGCCAATCACAAATCCTTCTAGAATAAAAGAAATACCAGTTCGTGGCGCCATCTCTTTACGGCGAAATGAGTCAACTGTCCTTAACCTCTGGACTTCCAAGAAATTTGAAAAGCATTTTCTTAAAATAGATACCAATTCGGAAAGGAGTACAAAATTTCAAAAACAGCTTTGATCCTGCATATCTGGTTTTCGAGACATTTTCAAGCAACTGACCATCCGACCTACGACGCAAAAACTTAAGCGTATTTTTATAGTTGCAAATCAATTGAAACTGTATCTTCAAGTGACGAAAGCGATTTTAAACTTATCCGTCACAGAAAGATGAGCGCTTTGGTCTAAGATGAGTAGCAGTGAATTACGTGTGTGCATTTTGAAAACTTTTGCATGTAAACAATGAGAAACTATGTTTTTAAAATGTTTACAAGCGTAATTAACTTGTTTATTTTGCTATGGAAGTTCTTTCTCATAAATTTCGTAAATAATCGCCGTATTTTCTAATTGCGACTCTTTTTATTCGATCCCTTTCCACCGCATAAGAAAAAATGCAGAGGTAATTCGACGAATTTTTGTTTGTTATATGTAAGAATTTATAAAATTTTCGAATATTTTTTGTGCGGTCCCTATCTACCGCACAAAAACAGGTTTTACTGTGCTTGATTGTAAAAATTTCTGATGTTCAAAATACCATATGCTATGCATTTAATTAATTTTCATTTGTTTAATTTTACTTGAACAAAATTAATAGTAAAATTTTTAGAAAAATTAGTAGACATAATAGAATTTACTAGACATATTTCTCACACTGTGATTTAATTGCATGCCAATAAGTTCAAGGCATACATCTTCAGATAATGTATCAATATCCTCAGTAGAAAGTTAAATTTAATATGAAATTTCTTAAAATTCTGAAATATTCTTTTGAAATCGTCCTCCAAACTCTGCAGATGATCTCTTTGTAAAAAACACTTTCAGATATTTTGTTTTCCTAACGGATAAAAATAAAAGAGGAATCTTTTATAGCATACAGGAAAGCAAAATCGGTTTGAAGCGGATTTACTGACTGTCGTGGTGAGCCAAATAATCATATATTTTAAAAACATACTATCTAACAATAGTCTATCCATGAGGTCTATTCACTCTAATTATCTTTGGTTGAGCCAAATTGACACTTTAAGCTAGAACAGTGGTCTTCAAACTTTTCAATTCAAGGGGCATATAGAACTTGAAAGTGCTTTCATGGAACCCCTAGAACTATAAAGCGTTTTTATGGAACCCAATTCCATGCACAATGCTTCGAAGAATTTATCAAAAAATAATATTTACACTAGATCAACATGCCATAGGCCAATATGTAAATGCAATTAATTAAAGCGTGTATGGCATTTATTTTATTAAAAAATTCTAATGTAATTTTATACATAAAATTTACTCATGGATATTATTAATTTTTGATTCAAGTGTCACCTGTCCATGCTCTATATTTAGTAACTGGGATTTGTGCTGGTATTTTTCACATGAATATCGAAGTCTAGGACTATTGGGGTAAAATGCAATCGCATTACATATTTTCCTAGTTTAATTTGTTTTTATACTTTTTTGTAGTAAATTACGTTGAGAAACAAACCTTTCATAAAAACAATGACATTAAAATGTTTTTAACTGTGTGAAAAATCCCGTGTATTTTCCATGAGAAAGGGAGAGAGAGAACATGTAACCTAAAATTTAGAAGCTGTTCTTGCTTAAATTTAAATCTTAACATCACATCTTTTGGTATGATGTTCCTATTCCTGCATTATAGGTGCTGTTTTTAACATAGGTAAAAAGGTGCATTTTTCATTAGTGAACTATTTAGTTTTGCAAGACATTGTGCTAACTAACAAGCATAAAATTATCTCGTGGAACTCCGAGATAGTAAATAATGCAATATTCACAATCTAGTATATATAAAAATGAAAAAAGGGGTTTTAATATTTTTTATTATATCATAATAAAAGCTTAAAAAGTGTTGCAAAATAAAGTTGTTATATATAAATAAAATGTTCATTTTTGATGAATAGGATAAGCTTTATATACTTTTAAATATACAAGCTTCATAGATAACGGAAATCCATTTTGCATACACATTTATTTTTCTCAATTTTTTTTATTGTGACTCGTGGATCCCTCCCTGTGTATGTCTTGTGGAACCCCAGGTTCCGTGGAACACAGTTTGAAGACCACTGAAATAGAAGATCGCAACACCGAAAATGAACGTCACTCCCCAATAGTATATAAATAGTCACCATCATAGATCATGTAACATAGATAATTTTAAAGAAAGGTAGATGTTATAATGGATGATATTGCCGCCTTAATAAATGTCTGAATCATGGTTACGTAACCATTTACGCAATACAATATCACGGAAGAGTGAGTGAATATTAACGTCGCAATATTCAGCTACTGCAGGGCTTTTGGTGACGGACCTCGTACATTTGAACCATGGTTGAGTGAAAAGGATAAAACCTGAGATAGTACCTTCCTTCTTCAGACTTTGACACCATAACCAACAGGAGGATGTTTGAGCCTCAACATATTTAACGTGCATCATCCCCCTCTGCATTGCGGATACTCAGTGGTAGTAGGGTCGAGCTTATGACACGCTGGCTACCAGTCTTTTACCTTAACACAAGGCTATCACTTCCTAGATCACAGAGGCGTGTCACACTAAAGGCTGTATCACACGTACACGTTTCAAGCAATTTTTCGTCCAATTGGTGCAATTTTTACTCAATTGCCATATCAACCGCTTTAGAGCAATTTTTTTGCTAGTGAGCTCAAGCAGTTGTTCCAAATAAAAATTGCTTGAAATTTCAGCCAATTGGGATCTTCGGCGCCCTACGTCTTAAACAAGATGGCAGCTTCGGTTTGGTCTAACACTTCAGTTATGCGTATAACATTTTAATGGTGTATAATATTTTAAATAGACTGGTGCACTATTTCTGTTTACATTGTGACATCTTCGATGGGAGTGAACCCCCATCTTCCAAGTCACAATAGGTTTTATGGTTTTACCAGCTGGTCAAGGACAAGTGCCTCACCCATCGATTGTCCCTGAATGTTTTACGATCAACCAGCTGTGGAATGACCGGTGCACGTGGCCATGGGGCCATTGTTTATTGTCTGAACTGAGGAAGTGGAGTTGCAGACGGGTCGGCATAATAGACTTAAGAGTTCGGCGCCCCATTGACAATAGGCGAAGCCTATCTTAAAAATAACCATGTTGTCTTTTTCTAGTGTTGTATGAAAGGGAATACTAGAAACAGGTGGCGTGATGGGCCGGTGTGTCCAGCTGTGGACAGGGAACTATGGCGCCTTGGACCAGACAGCTCGGGTGTGTTTTGGCGTGTTATGCGCCAATAGGAAGAAGGAGGGGGTCAAGAGAGACTTTGGTCCTGTGAATAAGAAGGAGCGAGGGGCGTGTTGTGAACACACCCCTGTTGTTTAAAAAGGGTTGTTTTTGAGGACAAGAAAAAGACCGGAAAAAAACCTGGAGAGAGAGAGTAAGAGAGAAGAGACCCGGAGAGAGAGAGAAAGAGAAAGAGACCGGGAAAAAAACCTGGAGAGAGAGAGTAAGAGAGAAGAGACCCGGAGAGAGAGAGAAAGAGAAAAAGACCAGAGAAAAGACAAAATCCCCGAGAGAGAGTGAAAAAGACGAGGAACGCCGGTGGCGTTGAGCATGAGTATATGAACTGACCACACCGGCTTGGCATTTAATCTGGATTTATATTACTTCATTTACAAATTGTTAGCAAATAAAGTTTGCTTTTATTTGTATATTAAGCTGTAAAGATTTGTTTATTGATGGATAGCTACTCACGACGTTACAGCTAATATAAATATATGAAATTGGTGGCAGCGGTGTTGATCCGGCATTTAAGTAAACAGATCCCCGAATCCTTTATTTTAATTGAAGAAAAAAAAAAGGCCAATCGTGTGCGATTGTGATGAAGCGAGTTTAATGACCCCTAATTCCTGGATTTCCCAGCTGTGAGAAGTGCTGGATGCAAGTGTCTCCCGTTCCTGCTTGTGAAGAGTGCCCGCGAAGTGCCTGCCTTCCGTTTTTTCCCGGAGAAGGATAAGGAAGAGGTTTCCAGTGTTTTCACCTGCAATGTTAAGGTCAGTCTTTTTCTTTGAGTATCGTATCGGGGCAGCAATACATTATTTTTAGTTAAGGTAAAATTTTGTAAGGAAAATAATGCTAGATAAAGTTAAAAGTATAGACTGAGAGACTACAGAAATTATTAAGTTTGTTTGCAGTGTATTGATTTGCTATGTTTGTTTGTATGTATGTTTGTTTATTGAGTTAGGTCGTAGTATACAGTAGTATATTTGCTTCGTTAGCACAGTTTTTGCGTAGTGTATTGTCACGTTACTCTGAGTATTTTTATTATTTTGTGAAGTATAATTAAAGTCTAGGTTTAGTGTACGGTTAGTTACGTTTGGTAGTTGTATAAGTTTTTGGAGTACAACTGAGTATAGTGTATAGTGTAGTGTTGATTTATGTTGGATATTTGATTTGTTTTAGAGACAATTGAGATTGGATTTAGTGTTGTATTTATTAAAGCACGATGGCGTTTCTTTTAAAGCAAACAAAAGAGGTATTGTTAGAGGTTGCGATAGATTTGGGAGTCGAAGTCAATAGTACTCTAACCAAATCAGAAATTAAGAATAGAATTTGTCAGAGTGAAGACTATAACGAAGAATCGGTTAAAAGTTTGTTGGAGGGTATCTTGGCGGAAAAACGGGAAGCTAGGGAATTGAAGGAAAGGCAGGAAGCTAGGGAATTGAAGGAAAGGCGGGAGGCTAGGGAATTGAAGAAAAAACAGGAAATTAAGGAATACGAAGAACGTAGACTAGCTAGGGAACGTGAGTTAGAAATATTGAGAATTCAACTCAGAAATAAGTTAAATGAAAATAATTTGAAGGCAGGGAATAGGATTAATGATCTCGCAAATGTTTATATTTTGTCAGGAAATCGTACTACAGAAGTTAGTGAATCGGTTAATAAGTGTAGGCCTGTATATAACCCGGTAGTTAGTAAAAGCGTGGAGAACGCTACGTCTTGTGATTTTGAAAAGAAAAATTGTGACCCCCCAGTGAGATGTACGAACGTTTCCCACCCATCTGAAGTAGGAAGGAAAGAATTCAACGTGAATAGGAGTAGTGATTGTGACGTGGAAATGAAAGTAGGGGTATGTGAAGAGGAAGGGTCAAAACTGTGGCGATGGGTGCACAGAGGGTAATAAATCCTGTTAACATTGGAGTTGGCTCTTTTGAATTGAAAAGAGATAAGGGAGTGGCGAACCCTGAAGGATTGATTTGTGAGAATAGCTGCGAGGGAAAATATACCCTTGGGACGTTACGGGGTTGTGGAAAGCAGTTAACAGTGAATCGGGAAAGTTTTCGAATTCATACAATAGCTAAGATAGCAGGGCCGTTAAAAGGGAAGGAAGACACGTGTAAAGCAGATGGGCTGACATGCTTGGAAGACGGGTTAGCAATGCGATTGCCTCTCTCAGAACCAAGGGAGATTTATAAGGATAGTTTAGAGACGGATAATCAATTTGAGAAGAGGAAGCCCATAATATGCTACTACTGAATGAGACAGGGCACATAAAGCCAGTGTGCCCTAGATTAAGGAAAAATAATTTCGAAACGGTAGCTAATTTAACTTTAAATACCGGGAATTACGACCCATTTAAAAAATTCAAAATGAACATGGAAATAAATGGCATTGATCGCGTATGTCTAAGAGATTCGGGGTCATCCATAGACGTCTGTTCGCGGAGCTGGATTAATGAAGATGACCTCCTAGGTGAATACGTTTGGTTGAAAAGCCCGTTAGAGGAGATTTGCCACTGTTTGCCTCTGGCTAAAATTAAAATCAAAACGAAGAAAGGAGAGTTTTATACCAAGGCTGCAATAAAACAGGATAGTAGTGACAATGATCTATATTTATTGGGAAACCGAACAGCTGAACTGCTGGAGTCAGACGAACAGGGGTGCACTTGGTTAACGCAGTGGTGACTAGAGGTAAACAAAAAGATTTTCCCCGAGAAAGAAAAAGAGGCGAACGAAGCGGAGTTTGAACTTACGGATTTCCCCCGTCCGAGGGAGGGGAAGACGATAGCTTTATCATTCCCGCTTTTGAAGGAGAAGGGGGAAAGAGTTTGGCGAAAGTGAATGGTGTTGAATTTAAAGAGGAACAAAGAAAATGCCCCGATCTAAAACCATTATGGGATAAGGCCCAAACAGGAAAAGACAAAGAATTTAGGGTCATCAGGGGGAAATTAGTTAGAGTCGCGAAAACTAAACGAGGGGAGGAGGTCAGACAGCTATGCGTACCCATAAAGTTTAGACTCGACATTAACAAACTTAGCCATGACGAAATAGGGGGGCAACTGGGGGTGACGAAAACCAAAGATAGAATTCTAAGGCATTTTTTTGGCCGAACGTGTACAGAGACGTGGAGGAGTTCGTCAAAACTTGCGATTCGTGTCAACGAGTAGGGAAACCGAGAGATAAGGCGAAAGCACCCCTGAAATTAGTGCCGATTATTTCGGAGGTATTCTCTAAAATCAATATAGATGCTGTGGGACCTCTCCCTGTCTCAACAAAGCAAAACAGATATCTGATTACGTCAATTTGTGTAGCCTCTAAGTACCCGGAAGCTATACCGGTGGAGAGTATTACTTCCCCGAACGTAATAGACGCCCTCTTGAGTATCTTTTCTAGGATAGGATTCCCACGCGAAATACAATCCGACCTGGGGACTTCTTTCACTAGTGAATTGACCACTACCTTTTTCAATAAGTTCGGCATCAAAGTGACGAGGTCATCAGTCAGCCACCCCCAAAGCAATGCAGTGGAGCGAGTGCATAGAACCATCAAGTGCGTAATTAAGGCTTTGTGCGTGGAATCGGGAGAAGATTGGGAGGGGGTTCTTCCTTTGGCATTATTCTCTCTCAGAACGGTTGCGCACGAGAGTACAGGTTTCAGTCCCACCGAGTTGGTCATGGGAAAGAATTTGAGAACATCCCAAACGTTAGTTTACGAGGAATGGATGGAGGAGGGAAACCCGAGTCAATCGGTAGTGGAATATATATTGCAGTTAAATAATAGACTCAAACGTTGCCAAGATATTGCGATCACTTGGATGAAAGAATGCCAACTTAAAAGGAAAACGTGGTACGATCGCGATGTCGTGGAACGGAAATTTGTGGAAGGGGATCTGGTAATGGTGTTAGTTACCTCTAAACAAAATAAACTTGAGGTAAATTGGATAGGGCCGGGAAAGGTACTTAGTAGAATTTCGGATACAAATTATGTGATAGATCTACCAGGAAGAAGGGACCGTAGTACTATCTATCACGTAAACTTACTAAAACCGTATCATCGGAGACCCGAGCTGGTAAGCCTGGTTGTAGAAGAGGTCTCGGATGACATAGAGGGAGATGCGGAAATTCCTTATCCAGATAAACAATGCACGAAGTTTGACTCTCACGAAATATTGCGGGAATGTCAACTGCAACTTAAACTATCCCCCTCTCAGATCGACGAATTAAAACAAGTCATTACTAAAAATAAGGACGTGTTTTCCCCAGACCCTGGGACGACTCACTTGATGCGAATGGATATTGAATTGATCTCTGACAAGCCCATTAAAACAAAACCTTATCGGATGTCTCCGAGACAAATTAACATATTGCGAGAAGAAATTAAACGTTTGTTGGAACTGGGTGTAATAGAGATAGGACAGTCCGATTACACTTCGCCCCTTATTTTAGTAGAAAGCCCAAATAAAGACCCTCGTCCTTGGGTTGATTATCTTCGATTGAACGAGATAACTCGAGCTGAATTTTTCCCTTTGCCAAATATGGAAGAGATAGTAGAAAAAGTGAGTGCGGCTCCCTATGTAACGGTGATGGATTTGTCGAAAGGTTACTTTCAGATTCCGCTCACGCCGAGAGCTCAAAGATACGCAGCTTTCGTTACTCCATTTGGCACCTATATCCCAAAGAAAATGATGTTCGGGTTAGTATGTGCGCCCTATTATTTTTTGCAAATTGATGGCCCAAGTTTTAGAGGGTTTGGAGCAGTTTGCATTGCCGTACATAGACGATATAGCCATTTATTCCCAAGGGTGGAAAGATCACGTAAAGCATATCGACATAGTTTTAGGAAGATTGAGAAAGGCGGGGCTTAAAGTGAAACCCTCTAAATGTAAGTTTATCAAGAGGAAGTCTTATTTCTAGGGCATCGAATTGGTTCAGGGAGTAGGTCTCCGAGTGATTTGAAGATAAAAACTATAGCAGATTTCCCGCGGCCCACCACTAAAACACACGTACGATCCTTTCTCGGTCTTGTGGGGTACTACTCTCATTATATCCCAAATTACAGCACAATAGCTTCACCCTTGACCGACGCACTGAAAGGGAAAATTAAGAAAGAGAAGATCACTTGGGATGAGAAATGTGGGAAAGCGTTCGAGTAGCTAAAAGCCAAGCTCGTCACCCAACCCATATTGTTTGCCCCAGATTTTGCCACGGAATTAATCCTGCAAACGGACGCCAGTGAGGTGGGTGTTGGGGTTGTTTTATCGCAAAGAATAGAAGGGGAAGAACACCCCATCGTTTTCCTAAGCAAAAAATTTTCTAAGGCGGAGCGAAACTACAGCACGGTGGAAAGGGAATTAGCTGCGATAATTTTTGGTCTAAAGCGATTAAAGCATTATTTAGACGGGCAAAAATTTATTATAGAAACCGACCACAACCCCTTAAGGTACCTAAACAAGATGGGGAGTACTAATCCTAGGTTACAAAGATGGGCCTTGAGTTTACAGCCGTTTAATTTTGAAATCAAACACAAACCTGGGAGGCTCCATGAAAACGCGGACGGCCTAAGTAGATTGGAATAAGTAGTTTGTAGATTTTGCTATTAATTATTATGTATATTTAAATTAAAGTTTTATTTATATGTGTGTATGTGTATCTGTGTACATTGTGGAAGAAAATAAATTGTTAGTGAAAATCTCTGATGTCTCTTAGTCAACCGTAGGCCAACAGATGTTTACTTCTGTAGTCAGGCGCGATTAAGTGTAGATGGTTATTAAGAGATTGGCATTTGACGCCTTTTGTTTAAAATTATAATTTAATGGTGAAATGTAACTTGGAGAAAAAGAATCCCAGATTCGGATTTTAAGATCTAATTGTGTGAAGTGTACATTTTTTTGGAAATTTGATTCATGTATTATGTTATTTCTTGATTGTTCTTAATACCGGGATTGCTGCCCTGATCAATCTCATTGATGGGACGATCTTTATGTGTGTGAATTCTAAGAACTGAATCCAACTAGGACCAGAGCAGTCCCGTGAAATGGACTTTTTAGGGGGAGGAGTTGTGACATCTTCGATGGGAGTGAACCCCCATCTTCCAAGTCACAATAGGTTTTATGGTTTTACCAGCTGGTCAAGGACAAGTGCCTCACCCATCGATTGTCCCTGAATGTTTTACGATCAACCAGCTGGGGAATGACCGGTGCACGTGGCCATGGGGCCATTGTTTATTGTCTGAACTGAGGGAGTGGAGTTGCAGACGGGTCGGCATAATAGACTTAAGAGTTCGGCGCCCCATTGACAATAGGCGAAGCCTATCTTAAAAATAACCATGTTGTCTTTTTCTAGTGTTGTATGAAAGGGAATACTAGAAACAGGTGGCGTGATGGGCCGGTGTGTCCAGCTGTGGACAGGGAACTATGGCGCCTTGGACCAGACAGCTCGGGTGTGTTTTGGCGTGTTATGCGCCAATAGGAAGAAGGAGGGGGTCAATAGAGACTTTGGTCCTGTGAATAAGAAGGAGCGAGGGGCGTGTTGTGAACACACCCCTGTTGTTTAAAAAGTGTTGTTTTTGAGGACAAGAAAAAGACCGGAAAAAACCTGGAGAGAGAGAGTAAGAGAGAAGAGACCCGGAGAGAGAGAGAAAGAGAAAAAGACCGGAGAAAAGACAAAATCCCCGAGAGAGAGTGAAAAAGACGAGGAACGCCGGTGGCGTTGAGCATGAGTATATGAACTGACCACACCGGCTTGGCATTTAATCTGGATTTATGTTACTTCATTTACAAATTGTTAGCAAATAAAGTTTGCTTTTATTTGTATATTAAGCTGTAAAGATTTGTTTATTGATGGATAGCTATTCACGACGTTACAACATCCATCAACAAAAGCGCATGCGAATTGAAAGGAATAATTTTGGATGTTTCTTTTCCGAAGCAGAAAAATCGGTGAGTAATTTTTCAATGTGGAGATAGAGCACGGCTGACCTCAGAGCATGTCGTTTTGCTTACGGTAACCCTTCTCCCAGATTCGGCGAAAGATTGGATGAAAAAATTGCATGAAATATATACGTGTGATACGGTCTTATGTTTGAGAAGTTGCGACTCATTTCACATCAGTGCCAATGGATTATAATCTTTTGACTTGTCTATTTCACATATCGTGCCCTCATTTCTAGCTTTTAACTTAATAAAAGTAATTTATTGCAAATCATATAGCAATACTTCCAGTTCATTTTAATATTTTCACTACCATGCTGCCTTCTAAACTCTATTTGCCTGGTAATTAATGTGAGTGCATGATAATTTCCATTTCAAAAATAATTTTTATATCTGATAGCCTTGTCTAATAAGCCGAGTGGCTAATTGGTATCATACAGCCCTTAAACGCAACATGTTCCAGGCTCCAATCCCGGGCAGAGCAAGGTCGGCTAAGCCTTTCATCCCCACAGTGGGTCGATAAATGAGTAGCACGCTTGCTTGGGAACAAAACACTGTGATTTCGCATCATACTACCCATCTGACCGGAACATTTCATCATGCACCTCAGCACCCAAGGTCACGAAAACTTAGTTGGGCACAGTAGGCCTTGACACTTCCTGCGATCTTGCTCCTACAAGTTTAGTTTAGGTTTCTAATTGATTAAATAGAAAAAGTATGTAATTTTGCATCTACAGAAATTTACGTTTAAATTTTGTCAATATGAAATATTTTAAAAATTCTGAAATATATAAAAGATAATCTATACCATTTCAACAAATATCATATATTCTATTTTAATAGTAATATTAGATTATTTTAATTTCCAAAGAAGTTTATAATTTTAACTTTCTTTAACAAAAACATAGCAGTAAGCATCATTATGAACAACTCTTTTATTCAGCTAATGGAAGTCTGTGTTTCTAGCACTATACGTGATACAATATAGTTAATGATATAACAGTAACCAATGTCTGTTAGGAATAGTTACATTGTAATTGGTTTTTGTTCCATTTAGTAAGAAAGCTAAGCCAAACACTTTTACGTCTACAATAAAGAAAAGGAAAAGAAAAAATTAGTATTGCTTTAAAAACTCGAGAGTATTTTAAAGTGTTATAATTAAAATTATATATATATATATATATATATATATATATATATATATTTTTTTTAATGCTATGAATTATTCACAGAGATAGTATCAAATATATCTTGTAAAGCAAAATTCTACTTAATAGTACAATTAAATGTGGAGTTTTTAAAATTCCTACTATTAAATCACTCTCTCAATATATATTTATTTATGTTGTTCAAATTTTCAATCGCTTATAAAATGCGTTTAAAAGCGTTTATTTTAATTTAAATTTTATATACATGATTATTTTGGATGACAATACGACAATTTAATTACATTTAAATAAAATTAATTGAGTGAAATTAATTATTTAAATAATTACAGATAGAGTCAGGTTAGCTTCATTTTTAGCGACTTGGCTCAAAACTTTAATACGCTTTAAAAATATGTATTATTTAAAAAAAATAAACGTAATAAAATTTAACAGAAAGCTTTTATTTAATGATAAGAATGAAAAGCAGCTCTTTTTATTACGTTTGATTAAATAATACATTATACTTTAAGACAGTGCTTTCTTAACTTTCAATATTTGCGACCCAATATACAATTGTAATTTTTATCGCGCTCCATCCAAAAAAAGTAATAATAAATTTAATTCAATAATGCTACACTTTGGCACTAAATCTACACTACGATTTTGTCTTAAGTGCTAACTTCGTATATAATCGTCTCACTCAGCCAACGCATTAATTGTCCTAGACGTACATATACATGTGTCCGAAATACGATCTTTCTGCGCCCTGCATTCCATAAAATTATACTGAAAGCTTTGGAATGCAATAAATGTACATTGACAGTGTTTGCGAAGGATTTACTTATTTCAGAGTATTTGCTTATTGGCACAGTAGGGAGGAATCACGTAACTTATAATCGGCAGTTGAGGATTTAATTATAAACCATAAAAATGATCAAGATAAGTGTTAATTTTCGAATAAAATTTTATACATGACAGTTTTATGTATGACAAAATCAATAAATTTGTTGTTAACTTAATTGTTATTGTATTGTTAAATTAATTATAAAACACATTGTGCAGTACTGATGCATTTATAAATATATTATATCATTTCAAATATTAATTTTACTTTTTATTAAATCAGAACATGTTCTGTTTGTTTACTTTCAGTAAATTTATAATTTTGTAAATAATCTTTTGTTTTCGATTTTCTATGAATGACAGAAAAATGCAAGAGACTATGTAAATCCTACTTTTTGCACCATCTTTTGGTGTTTGAAATTGCAGTGAAATAAGTTTAAGGCGAAAACGCTTAAGACGAGATATCAGTTAACACGGATTAACATAATGGTTCTGACAAACTATTATGTCTTGTCATACATTTTTTTCTTTTATCACAAAATGTAAATCCCTACACGAAAGGGTTTTATTTCCAGGAGTAAACAAAATTAGTAAAACACCAACCACACAGGCGAGATTTAAGAGGCTTGTACAATGAAAGACATGTAGTTTCACTCTCTCTCATGTTTGGTAAACTTCATTTTCAAATACTCTATGAATAGACTGTCACACGAGCCACTTATATCTAAGCTAGTTTCACCCTCCACCACTGTAAATGCCTCACAAAACATTTAAGGGGACTTGGCACCCTTTGAGCAAACTTCTTTATTTACGTATTTAAAAATTATAATTTAGCATTTTATACAATGTTTCTATTCAAGAAAATGTTACCAGATTAAAAATTTCATATATTATTCACACAATTTTAAAATTTTTAATTTTTTGAAGAAAATTGGGACAATTTTAAAATCCTACTCCTATTGTAAAAATTAATTTTTTGACCTGAAATTTTTTATAATACTCTTATGGATGATCTAAACAACTTTAGGGATCGATTTTAGAAAAACTTCATTTATTTTTAAGATAAAAAATAAAATGTTGATATAAAGGCTAAAAATCAACGAAAAAGCCAACATGTCTTACATTTTATTATTTTTTTTAAAAAAAGTATTCAGTTTATAGCAAAACAGATCCCTAATTTTATTACACGCTTTATTTTCAACACGCAAGAAAAAATGGAAGTGATTAGTAAATAATTGTCAAAGGAGTAGCATTTTGAATGCACTAAGGTTTCGAAAAACACAAACTGAGAAAAACAGGTTTAAAATTTATATTTCCAAAAAAAATAATTATTATAAGCTTAATTAAATTTAAAATACCACTTTAAGATATTAGTTATACGTTTTTCTTTAAAATAATTGCATTTTCATATTTTTTCAACCAACACATTTTTATAAATGATCAACTGTTATAGAGTTCTAATTGCCCATGAAAATTCAAGAAAAATGTTAAAAAAAAAATTTTCTGTCACGACAAAAATTTTATCTGTTTATCTTCTTATAATATTAAAGTATTACATTTGTATGAAAAATATATCAGGAAGAAGAACTGAAATTATAAAATTATTAATATAAAATGCCTAAATTTAAATATTTTACATGCACACATTTCACAAGGAAGAAAAATTACATTATTTTATTGCCTCGGAAATATTCTGCTTTTAATACTACACATTCTTTTTTATAGGTATTATTTCTATTTCTAAAATATATTTTTTTATCATAAAGCATTTTTTAGCTTTTTTTTCTAAAAAGGGTGTGTGGCTGAATTGCCTAATTTGTTTCCAAATGAAGTTTTAGTCAACTTCTAACTTTCCAACATGCACAAGTGATATATCAATCGAAAGATAATAATGCAAAGAATAAGATTAAATGAAAATAAAAAAAAAACAATAGGTTTGTGATTTTTAGGGTACCAAGTCTTCTTAATCTCTCATCAGTTGGCTTTGGAACCCCTTGACAAGTACATCGCTGTATGAGTACTTGCGTTTAGATCGCATGTTTTTTTTTTCTATTTTTGAAAAATGTGTTTTATTTTGCGAGCAAAATGACAAATGGTTAATGGGGAAAGTAAACTTATATTTTGTTGAATATGAAGATAGAACTTCATAAGGCTGTGTTGTTAAAAACAGAAGACGAAAGTGAAAACTTGTTCAGATTTTGGAATAGCTAACTCTACATTAACAACAATAAAGAAAAGTATGAGGCAATTTGCGTAGATATTTGAATGTAGTAAGTGTAAGTCAGAGTTGTATATAAATAAATTTTACTATCAAACTCAAACTCTGTGGCGCAATAGCTCATGAGGGCCTGTACCCATCCCAGTATTCGTGATCATTGCATGGGCAGATGTCCCAATCAGGTGGTCAGTCTGAAGCAAGATCCAGAGTGTTCAAGCGCCCAAGCAGGTTTGTTGCTAATTTAACGACCCACTGCATTAGGGATGAAAGGCTGAGTTGACATTGCCCAGCTCGAGGATAGAACCTGGAACTTGTAGTGTGGAAGCGCGATAAGATACCACTCGTCCACTGGGCCTTAAATTGTGTTCTAATAAACTTAATTTTGTTGAAAGCATGTTTTTCTTGAACCCTTTAACACGAAGTTCTTTTAGCACGAAAACATATTTTAATTCCCTCGTTTAGTGTAAAAGATTTTTACTGTAGTTGTTGGGTGGTTTATCGTGACTGAAGAAATGTACTACAGTAGGTATGTCAGGTGATCACCAACAGAAATATTTCCAAAAAATTAGTTCGTAAGCATAAATAACAGATCGGTCTCATGAGGGTAGGTCATACGTCATCACGTCATATGACATCATATCATACGTCATCTACATCAAACAAACATCTATAATTATACATTTTGCATTGGCATTGAAGAGATTGGTTGGGAGAAAAGAAAGTGCCACGTTCAAGGAATAGTGCATATGACAGGAAAACATTAGCATAAATAGACTAGGGCAGGGGTGGTGAACCAGTGGCACGCGTGCCATCAACGTCATGTGACACAATATTTTGGGCACAGCAGCGATCAAAATTTGTGTGTATGTTATTTCAAAAGAACGAAGTTCCTTCTGAAATATTACAAACAAACGCGAGTGATCGATCGTGGAGAGGCTGGGAGCACACTCGTTTGTTATTATCTTGCCTTAGTTACGTCGTGGACAACAGTTGCTTCTGATGTAAAATTGCCTACGCATAGCATAGCCAATTTCGTTGAGACAACTGTATTTTAAAGTTTATCTATGTGATATTTACGATTTGCAACTGTTATTTAACATGGCTAGTTCAGCAAAAGAACACAAAGTGCAAGTTAGTAAGTGTAACAGAAAATTTCAAATTTGGTGGACTGAGAAACATGACATTATTAGTAAAGACGGCAAAGCTGTGTATGGTTTATATTCTGGAACAGTTATATGCTGAAATTCGTCTGTAAAACGACATTTTGAAAAAAATCACGAATCATCTAGTAAAAAGGGAGCCACAACAAAAATAATTTAGAAACCAATTGACAGAGATAAGAGAGTAAGATGTAACTAAAAGTCACATCTTACCATCTTAATATAAGTTATTAACAATTCAATCTGAAACAATAGAAGTCACAGTGTTATCTTGATTTGAATTGCATGTATAACTGAAACAGTTGCAACTATACAGTACAACAGGCATTTTTTCGTAGTAAAGGAACAGTTTTGAGTTTTTAGAATTTTGTTTCATTATTTTCCCAATAATTACAAGTCAAAATAATTTGACAACACGTCTATATCTCATTAAATACTTCTTTAGAAAAAAAATGTTACGTTTATCCATAAATTGTTTGCCACCCCTGGACTAGGGCTTTATACAGCAAGTGTTGTAAGACATTCAGTTGATTTAATTTTAATTCTTATAGTATGTACAAGACATCCTGAATTCTCTTATTTAAATCGTTACAATTTTCGACAATCAGCCACCAGCGTTTTGTATAGTCTTGGTATTCATCAAAAATTCTTACCTTGGCTGAACAACATTGACTCCTCGATTTGCAACAGTTTCAATTAAAGTCTACTTGTACTTTAGATTGCTGTGTAAGTTCGTATTTAAAGCTACCTTCATGACTATTTTCAATGTGGAAACAAGTATTTTCTTAGAGAGATTGTTGGATTTTGTACCATGTGTGTGTGCTCTACCTCTTACAATACTCAGTTGCCAAGGGTCCATCTTAATGGTATGAAAGTGGTTCTCAAACTTTCACTACTGGCGACCCAATTTTCAATTATAATTTTTATCGCACCCCCTAAAAATAATAATGTATTGAATGCAATAATAATGCACTTTGGCGCTAAAGCTACAATACGATTATAATTATAAACCGTACAAATTAACAAGATAAGTATTAAATTTTGTGTATGTTACTTTTAAGTAATATATATTTTCATTTTTTTTTTAACTTTTTAGTTCGATTCACTATAAAAGCGCATTTTTTGTTTGTTTTAAAACTATAATTTAATTTGTAATTATTTTTACTATAAACGATAAAAATCACAATTCCAGTGAATAATTTATTAAGAGAAAATATACTTACCTACTTTCAAGAAATTTTCAATTTTTCTTTGAAAATTTGAGACAAAATCCAATAAAACTAAGGAAAATGTTGCAAATGTGCGTGTCCTTAATAAAGGACGTAAATCACAGACACTTTTCGCTAACACAGGAACGTTATTTTCCACAGCAAAACTGTCATATTTTGTTCACTTTTTTGTAGTTTTCTGTAGTTTGATGATCTACAAATAGCATTTTGAACTTTTTCTTCCTTGTGTCTTTTTGACAAGGCGAAGTGCTACATTATGGCTTCATAGTTTTCATCAAAGAGCTCTTTAGGCAGCATTTGAAAATTTAAAATCTACTCAAACGTTTCATGTCTAACGCTTTTCTGATATTTACCACACAAATCTGCAATCAAAACCACAAAATTGTTCATGGGGAAAGTGTAGCATGTGTTCTAAGCAATAATTTTGTAAAACGTTTTTCATTATGCATTATATGTTTCAAATTACTCAAAAATAAATCTTGATAAAAAAATTCTTTAAAGTGCTCAATATGCTTATCCATATATCATAAAATTCTTTCACATGGAAAAAGGCGAAACAGAAATATATTTTTTACAACTTCCTTAAAAAAACGACGGAGATAACCATACCTGTAAGTTCGAAGGTCAGCTAAAGTAATATTTTAGGTTAAAAGAGAGGTAATAAAAAATCTCTCATCGTGGGAATACAGCAAAGCAAACAAAATATTTTTTTTAATTTGGTTATAGGATCAAAGATGGCTAATGAGCGTTTGAAGTGGAATCTTTTATTTTTGATGATCACTAGATGATAAAAATAAATTATATCAGTGTAAATGTGTATTTTTTATTATGTCAGAAAGCATTTTGTTTTACTTCATTTCAAAAAATTATTATTTAATCCTTTTATTTTCAATATGCTCGCGCCGCCCTCGCAGGGTTACCTCGCCCCCCAGGTGGTGCGCCCCACAGTTTGAGAAACACTGTATTATGATGTTTCAATGATGTGTGGGTAAAATTATGTGATTCGTACCACTGCTCTTTTCTTAAAACGAAGCCAATGCTATCTATCAGTACGATAGCCTCGGATAGTACGCTATATGCATCTATAACAAATCCAGCAAGGTACTCTTGGATTTTTCTGAATACTTGCCGCTTTTGATCCAAGGGGTTTAACTGGGACTTAGTCCGTCGCTATTTACGTGAGTAGAAACCCTTTCTTTACGTTCAGAGAACAAGATATTGCAAGCGATTCGATTTTAGTAGTTGTCAAACCCCTCCCCAGGCTACTATTCGCAAATTTATTTGCTATATTACACAAAAGGTTGCTCCTTATATCAACGCTTACGTTGTATCTGCAATTCATTATTCATTGAAGTTGTCTTTAACAATATTGTCGAATCGTATTGCAGTAAACTAACTTATTGTTAAATGCCGTCTTTGTTTGGTTTCCGCTGATTTCAATCGCATTCTACTCCCTTATTCAGGAAGCTAAATTTTCACCATTAGGGCATTTTATTTGAATCAAAACCTTATTTTTCCTCATTCAAAGGTTACTGAGGGTAAATAATTCTAAAAAGGCAAAAAAAAATATAAGCCTGAAAATATTTTAATAAAATTTCTTTCAGCTAACTATACAGTTGAATTTAGTTGAAAGAGAAATAAAAATAAGTTATATATATATATATATATATATATATATATATATATATATATATATACATATATATATATATATATATATATATATATATATACATATATACATATATATATATATATACATACATATACATATACATACATATACATATATATATATATACATACATATATATATATACATACATATACATACATACATATACATACATACATATATATATATATATATATATATATATATATATATATATATATATATATATATATATATATATATATATATATACATATATATATATACATACATATATATATACATACATATACATACATACATATACATACATATATACATACATATATATATATATATATATATATATATATATATATATATATATATATATATATATATATATACGTTTTCATATCTTAAAAGAAATATAATCTTACAAATAGCTCATATTTATAAATTAAATGTATCAATGTACACACAATTTAATTGTTTTAGTTTCCCTTTTTCAAAAAGGAATTAAAAATTTAAAAATAACCGTCAGGAACAAAAGTTACGACTGAAAATAACAAATATGTTTTATGGAATCGTGAGTTCTTGCTTTAAAATAAATTCCAGCTTTTCAATATTAAAAGAATAAAAAAGGACTCATTGCTTTTTAAATATATTTTGATACAAATACAAAGTGAAAATTATGAATGTAACAAAGCCATGAAACTTATACTGGATAAGTGAGAAATATAAACGTGGGAAATCAAGTTCAATATGGAATGCATGATTTAATTCAGTTTGTTCATGCTTATTAGGGTTAAAATGTAATATCTAAAAAAATTCCAAATGGCAATCTTCTCATTTTCCTATTATTACTGATAGTGTCATAAGAAAATGGAAGATAGAAATGAAAGCAATATTAAATAAAAAGCGGGAAAGTGTATATGAAAAGAATAAACCTGATAACGTATAACATATTATGTAAAATTACAACTGCTTATAAAAGTAATGATTATACCAAAACATATACACATACACATACACAAATACACAAATGCACGCACATATACTAACAAACAAAAAAAAACTCTGGCGCACTCACACACATACACATACATATATCTTCCTGGAGAAAAATGAAAGCAATGAGCAAAGCAAAGAGAAATAAAGAAACAAATCTCAGCACCGTGTGATGAAACCCCCAGAGACCAATCCATTCTTAGGAGAAAACTAGTTCTTTTACCAATGATGCTTATTTTTGTGGAGCTTAATCTCTCCGAAAAATAATAAATGTATTACAGGTGGTAGTATATATATATCATTTTTAGAACGCTTTTATAACTTTCTCCATTTATGTATCATTGTTCATTCAATTTACGTCTCTGCTTAGTATGTAAAGTCGTCATCTTAATATTGTAGATAGCCCCTTTCCTTATATATCTCAGATTTTTCCATTCCATAAACATATTGTTTCAGACTGTGGGAAGACCCAGAATTAATAGAAAGTATGGAATTGAAAGGGATAATATTGAAAAATATTTCAAATGACAGCAAATTGAACATTTTAATTTTTTAAGGGAACCAGGACATGCTCGAAAGAGTAAAATGCCGAAATTAAGACCCTTTGTTTATGAGACATATATCATTTACAATTTGTAATAGAGATTAGATTTTTTACCTTCTTAATAAAGATAATTTAATTATTCTGTAGAACTACAAAAATAACTTTTTATTCCAAAAGTTTTTTTTACTACTTAATTTAAGTGATACATAATTTTTGAGAACTCGTAATATATACTTGTGTTTATAGGTACCATTTTTTAAAAAAGTATCCTTTTTTTATGCAAAATATTTTTACACACATATAAAACAATACATAAAATACAGTGAACCCATTTTTTTAGTAAAATGTTGGTATAGTTTCTTTAAAAAAAGTATAAAACTTTGAAATTTATTTATTTATTTTATTTTCTGCTTTTTTACGCATAAAACTAATTTTAAAAAAAATTAGGCACTATCTTAATATAAAAAAAATAGGTTCACTATGCACATAGGCATCTTGTATAGAAGTATAAAAAATCTGGAATCATATAGTGCAGTAATTTTTTTTTTAAAAAATGTACCTAAGCGCAAATAAATATGCTTTTAAGAAAAAGTGAAAAAACTAAAAAAAAAACAATATTTTCACATATTATACACTTGACTAGTATTTGCTTGCCTATTTTTATATGACTAATAATAATCCTTAATCATTTTCTAGAGTTACAAAAGTAATTTGAAATTCATGTGTTTTTTTCCCCTTTGTTTTAGTTAACATGAACATAATTTTCGAGATTTTGTAATACATATTTTCATGTATAGGTACCATTTCTTACAAAAACATTTTTTAAAAATACAAAACAAATTACACTCATATATACAGCAACATATCAAACATAATGAACCAGTTTTTTAAAAAAAATTAATTGCATAATTCCTTTAAAATAATCATAAAACCTTAAAATTATGAAAATCTTAATTTTCTTTTTGCAGGTGTAAATTTATTTTTTAAAAAAATTAGACATTACATACTAAAAGATATTTTGTTCACTATATATATAGAACGTTTATATAGATCAAACACAGGGGAAACTACATATTTAAAGTTCAAAGGGTGTGTCAAAAAGGGCGTGGTCATTTGTTTACATTTTTATTTTTCATATTTTATGGCTATTTTATCAACAAGCATATAAGTATTTTACATTTTTAGATTCAGAAAAATAAGCAGTATTTTTAGAACTAAAATTGAAAAATCAATCTTTTCAAAATGTACGATGTCCCTATTCTTATAAGGTGAATATATGATTTTGGGTTCGGGAGAAATTTGTTTGTTTTTAATATTTTTTATTTAAACATAAATATAATAAAGCTTTAAAAATTATATAACTTTTAAAAATGTACTTTTTCTTCCCTTACATTTATTTCATGAAGAAATATCAAAATTCTTATTGCAACACCACTTTCGTTATTTTTTTTTTATAATCAATATGTTTTGATAGAAAAAGCAATGGCGTTTTTCAGTGCTTTCAGAAAGGAATCTCCTACTCTCTCATATGTAGAATTATTAAAAATAGAGTGAAAAAGATCTATCAAAAATATTTAAATGAAAAAAAAATGTGTCATAAGTCAATGAAGAAGACACTAAATGAGATCCTAGTTCATCTTAGAAAGCATGAGGTTGCTGCCTTCAGGTAAGAAAACGAGCACGACTGATTTGCGCGAGTCACCTACATAAAGCTCTTTTACTCTCCAAACTGTGATTTATGGAGGGAGAGTTTCATAATGAATTCTCAGCACTTGTAGGTTTGCCCTGCTGTATCTGGTAACATCTAAGATTGGAGGGCCAGTTCCAAGCTTTGCAATCTGAGAAAATTAAGAATGGTGTTTATGCTTCTGGCTTTTTTTTTAATTCTTTGCTTTACTTATCTTAATTGGTTGTTACTTCTTGTGTGTTTGCGAGGAGTGTTTTTTCACTAAAGCAAATGATGTATTTCTCAAGTGCTGCTGCTAGAAATAAAAATATATCTACTGATAGAAGGACATGTATCAAAACAAAGAATCCATATCCATTGATTCTGTCTATTTTTGTATCTTTATTTTTAGAACTTTAAATTAATCAATTATAACGAATTGTAAGATTTTGATTCATTCTATTGGTTGCATGTCAGAATAAAACAAAAATTCAAGAAATTACAATGCGTGCCATAAGTTCTAATAAAATATTGCTACGATGATCGGGGTTCGATGGATTTTTTATATGTAAATTAAATTCTTAGTGAATATCAAAAAAGGTTATCCCTTTATAACTTTTTTTCCCAAAGCACGGTTCCAAACTATCAGTCACCAACTAACTGAGGTAATTTGAGTTTAAGTGATAGCTAAACTTTTTCTATCCATTCGTATTTAAAACAATCTAAATGTTATGCTACTTTAATTTAAAAATTCTTATCTTGAAGTTTTAATGAAACAAATTTCCGTTAAAAGTAATAATGGGGAGCAAATTATAGTTTTAACTAGGAAACCTTGTACTTGAAGGAACACTTCGAACTATAATTAAACTTAATCCTCGTACAACTTATTCTGTTAAAGCCATAACTTTGATTGCAGATATTTTCAAGCGAAGTAAAAGAACGAGGTATGACAAAAAAAACCGAGACTGAACCAATAAATAATTGTACATACATAATCAGTTCTTCTTGACATTATCACTTTCAAAGTAGTCAGCATTTCTGCATTCTGTGCTGCCATTGCTGGTAATAGTTCTAGAATGAGGTTTTTTAAAGTCTTTTTAGGAGATTCTCCGTTTCTGCCTGAAACCCTTCAACTGAAATAAAAGGAATTCCCTTTAAGCAAAATTTAGTTTTAAGAAAAAAATAATTAGGGCAAATCAGGTGAATAAGGAGCATCCCCAATCACAGTAATTTTTTTGCTGGTCAGAAACTGTTTAACAAATAGGCAAGTGTGAGCAGGTGCATTGTCTTGGTGCAACACACACACAGCCATCCAGCACTCCCGAATTCCGTTTTTTTTTCTTTTTTCTCTAACTTTTTCACAAAGTCGTTTTAGTACTTCAATGCAATTGTGTTGATTTGCAGTCTGGCCACTGATATGAGTGGGAACCCACTAATATATCATGAATTTCGGTAATCGTTTGGTCTGTAATAGCTTACCTTGGGTGCCCAGCACACTCATAATTTTCCATACTGCCCCTTCCTCCTGAAAAACTACGTGTGCCGTCAAAACACACGTGTGTGACATAGCGTTTCATCTAAATAAGCCTCGGTTAATATTTCAAAATGTTTTCGTAGCTGATTTTTTAAATTTCATAAGAAACTTGATGTTGATTTGGCATTTTCTGACGGCACGTGATCACTCAATGACACAGTTTTCTTCACTGGCATGATCGAGTAAGGCGAAATGAATTACATGGATAAAGAAGGGACGTGGAATGGGGTCATCAAAACAGTCTCTGCAACTCCCTTTTTTTAAGCTACACAGTCTGGTACTTTTTGTGTTACACTTTGTATAAGGTCATTTTCAGACCATGTATTTTATTATTCTCTAATATATCAAAAGCACTTATTAGATACAAAATTATAATAAGAGGTTAATTTAAGTTCTTAGAACGCGAATAATTACTGAAGAAAATGAGTTAAATTATTGGGTTTTGTTCCGAAAAGCAGAAGAATAGAATATAATTATTATAATTTTTTCAATTAAGTTTAAAGAAACTCAAACATATTCATTCAAGATTGCTAATATATATTGTTATGTTTTTCTTACTAAACACGTTGATATTCAATGCGCAATTTATTTGTAAAAACAGGGCAAAAAATAGGAAATGAGACTATTTTGATTTCTGAATAGCTAAATTTTCTCTTTCATTATTGAGTGTAATTCCTAAAGCAGTTTGTGTTATATAATATAATATTATATTAACGGTTAGAACTCAAACTTAATTATGTATTATGTAAAAAGTTGCTGCAGAAACAAATATCGTACCTATATTTTACCTGTTTTATTGAGGTTCATAGGAGATTTAATATAGTTAGATATTAAATATATTACTGATTTAAATATTATTAATAAATGTTAACAAAGATTGTCTCTTTATTTTCTGTGTAATATAAACTTACAAAGTCTAGTACTGTAATTCTTTTTAAAAATATAATTGGCATACAAGAGATATTTATTCAAAAATAATGTTACCAATATCAGAGCATCATGCATTTTTATCGAACTAATTTATTATCGAAAATGTACTTTCCTTTTATAGTGTACACTTTTCGTAAACGTTTCATCAGAGTAAAAATGGCTTGTTGACTATTTTTGGGGATATTTGTCTAACTTCCTCTTTGATTACTTTTTGTAGCACTTGAAGTGTTTTAACTTATCGTCTATTTACTTATCTTTTTACATCTCAATAAAAAAAAATAATTAAAAGGAACACAGTCAGGATACAATGGTAAACATTTCTTAGAAGACGGAAAATTTATTTTAAAATATTTCAGCCATTTTCTTTATTTTGCAGTGTGACTTGGTGCAGTATCTCGGAGAAAAGGATGGTAAAGATGTTTACTTTTTTTGATCGAGTGTTTTAAAACTTAATTCTGATATAGTATTTAGCATCAGTTTTAGCCTTTGGTTCCACAAAAAAATGGTTTTGTTAAACCTTGAGAGAAGATTCCTTACACACAGCTCTTTGTGGAAACTCATCAAATAGCAATGTTACTGTGAACCGTCTATTTTCTCACGAATTTCTCATTCATTTTTTCAACTAAATCACCATTAACAAAGTCTCTCTGTCCACTCTGTGCATCGTCAAGCCCACTTTCTCACCATTCCATCACTCATTATATTTTCACCATTAATCTCTACAAGTTGACGATGAATTTCAACAAGTTTAGGATCCCTTACTTTCAAAAAGTGGAATACAGAACGCACTTCATTGTGGGTGGAGTCGGCTATAAGATTGAACTTTTTGAAGTCTACTAACACTTATATAAACGACACAATATGATTAAAATGGCGTCATTGAGCTGACAACCAAACAGAGATACGTGTGCGCATGCGTTTAACTCCGATACTACCACTGCGGTTGCTGCAGAATGAAACGGAATAAGTTTCCAGATACGCCTCAAATATATTCACTGACTGTCTTCACTAGGGACTCATTAAATGAGTGTTCAATGAAAGCGAAGTGGAAAATGCACCTAATCATTCAAACATGATTTAAAAAAAGTGCTAAATTGTTCGTACGGGTTTTATATTCATGATTTTGAGGCACATGCTAAATACAATATTAAAATTACAAGGAATACACTTTAAAGATTCTTAAAGTATTCTGTTTGCATGTTTATATATATATGTTCCTCTGCAAATCCTCAAACTCATATGCTACCTCATACAACTATCCAGTAGTGAGTAACAAAGTTAACCCAACACATCCAAGGGTTGGTATTTTCCACTTGGGTATAGCATAACCCAAGCAGGGTGTCCCCAACCCTTCTTCTCAAGTTTTTTGGAAAATGGCGTTTCACGTGTAGTTGACTTATAAGTAATATCCCTTAAGGAACCGTCGGCGAATTTTAAATACATGGTTTTGGATACCACCTTTTCGGATATGTCATACCCTGCACGTAGATCACCGTTAAAGTTCTGAATGTATATGAACGTTTTAAATCTTCCTTATGCTATGGCGTATTATTGTAGTTATGATGAGGAAATGTGATATTTAAGTAATTTAATAGATACAGTATTTAACAGATATATATATATATATATATATATATATATATATATATATATATACAGTACATCAGTATTTTCGGATGAAGAAATTTTGTCCGTGATTATGATGAGGAAGAATCAAATGATGAAGGGTATAACAGCAAGCATGATTCCTTCACTTAAATCAATCCCAATTTAGAAGAGGGAGACACTTTTGAAAATAAATGCTTTATGTGTGGAGACACAAAAATATTTTGGAATAACGTTATTTTACAGAAGACAAATGATACACATATTATTCATTTTCAGATGAACTTTTGAAAAAAAAAACTGGAACAATACTAGAAAATGGGAAAAAAAAATCCAAAATCTTTGAATTTAAAGAATAGAGAAATTTACTCATATATGTTTAGTTTTAAAAAGATACAGATTAAAAAAATTAAGATCCAATGAAAACATCACACTCACTCACGACGAGATTAAAGGAGTGTGTAGACAATGTACTGAATGCTCGTTTGAAAAGAAAAGAAAAACTAAATTTACATGTGAAAAATGTAATAAACATACTGTATTTCCTACTTTTATTTCTTTTTTACTTTTGTATGTAATTTTTGTGGTAAAAACAAAATGTAAACACCCTTGGGTATGATATACCCTGCTCGAGAATTTTCAGTCAATTTTTTTTTTTTTTTTTTGCGCGAGTGATGCCGGGTTAAAAATCGATACCAAAAATATGCATATTCATAACCATAAGACATTTATTTACGTCATATTTTACAAAATCTTTTTCTATAATAAATTTGATAGCCATTATTTATAACTGCAACCATCAAAGGTAGCATATATATATTTGTCAATATGTATATATATATAATGTGAATAAAAACACTTGAAAGATAACCGATATTTCTTTCACACCATCTACCAAAATATGGGTTTAACCTCAAGTGATTCATTTGATTTAATATATGTATATATATATATATATATATATATATATATATATATATATATATATATATATATATACTATTTTTGTGGGTTTATTTCCAAGAGATTTTTAAATCCATCGGCTTAAATAACTCTTATTAGATAGAATTAACAAATTTGTACCTCTTACAATATATTGTTAAAGATGTCCAGGCATTTTTGGATTGGTAAAGAAGTATATGCTAGAAATATCGAAGCAGCTTTTGCACTTTAGACTTGATATATTTTTCAAATTCCAAGGAAAGTATTCATAAAAATTTTTTGGCACCAGTTTTTATAACTTTAAAATATTATACGAGAAGTTGGATTAAAACTGTTATTTACAAAATTTGCTTTTTTTGAAATTATTGCCACATAAATCAGGGGTTTTAACCCGCGGTCACTCGCGCCTGTTTTTGCTACCGTTGTAACTCGCGGGGTGTAGAGAACACCCCAAATTTTAACTCGTGTATTTAATTATGAAAGTAAAATGAAGTCATTATGATACATATTTATAAAGTACAAGATGTTTTTTGTATTATACAAATAAAATTATTAAATTTATTGCATACAAATGAGACTAATATTAATTTAAACTAAACATACAAAGTTTTCATTTTAAAGCACATAATTTTATATTTTGTTTTCATAAACCAGTAATAAATACACTTTATAATGAATGAGATAATGATTGTAGAAAGTAGAAAAGAAATATTTTTATCATTTTCGAAACATTCAGACCAGACTGTATACATAGGCTCAACTTCTCTCGGGAGTTCTCAGCCCCCAGATAAACTTTTGAAGGTCATTACATTCCAATCGTTCGAGAAAGAAGGATTGCATCAGACCTGAAGGTTCAATGACCTTAAATGTGCAACTACAGAAAAAATTGTGGCTCTACGCATTATTTTTAGTATCCTGGGAGGATTTTTTGTTGCAGGGGTGTACAGAATACCCCACGCGAGTGATCGCGGGTTAAAAGAGTGATAAGCGAGCCCTAGAGAATATGTATAATAATAACTGGGGTACATGGCAGATGTTCGCTCGTGATTAACATACACTTTTGTGTGTGCATATGTGTACATGCGCACACTGAGGTGACAAAAGAAGTCAAGATATACTTGCCAATATTATGCCAGACCTCTTTTTGCCTCACGAAGTTCAACCTTCTGATGTGGTATTTGCTCAAAAATTCGTTGGAAGCCCCCCACTGAAATATTCAGCCAATCTGCCTCCATAATCGTCAAGAGTTGAGAAAATTTGGCTGGTACAAGATTTTGGACTCGAACTAAATTCAGGACCAGCATAAAAAGGAGAAAAAATCATAACAATTAACAAGGGGTCATCGACATAGTTGAACCAGTGGAACCCAGTCTATCCCATGTAAAAACAGCTCCTACTATTAGAGATCCCCCCCAGGCCTGTACGCTTCGAGGGATCCGCACCGAGAACCATAGGATACCAGTAGAAGCGCTTCTCCAGGCCTGTACGCTTGGAGAGGATACGTACAAATGGGACCGGGCAAATTTCCTTGTTACCCCTAATTTCCTTTAAAAAGTAATATAAAGTTTTAAATGCAATCAAAAATCCGCTAAGACTTACAATTTACTATCATTGACAATATCTGAGTATAAAGTACAAAAAATGTCCCTATATTTAAAAAAACAATTTAAAAAAATTTTGAAGGAAATGTTTTCGTTTTAATGAAAACAAATTACATACACTTTAAAAAAAACTTGACAAAAATTCCATATATTTGCATACGCATATGAAAAATATTAGAAAACTAAACCTAGTTATTCAAAATATAAACAGAAATCCATAAAGCAATTGATCACGAACCTTTAAATATCCAATAGTCTCGAAAAATCCTAAAAAATGTGCAGTTGTTTATTATTCATTAATATCCTGATCTAATTAAAAAAAACATAGAGCCTCGAAAGTACGTATTTAAGTTCGAAGTTTTGTGAAACTTTATTAAAAAAATGGCTTTTAAGCGCTATCTAGTGCTTCTAAAAGTTAATATGAAAACGTTCCTAACTCTGATTACACCGGTGTGATCATGAGCCTATGAGCAAGGAAAGCTTAATCAATCACATATATGATGTCGTGGAGGGAGAAACGCTTGATCACATATATGCAATCATGGTCCTGAACGGGTTAAACTAGAGTCATGACTCATCTGACCTTGTCACGGGTTTCATGTCATCTGTGCGATCCAACCTGAAGGGCCTCTTTTGTGCCCAGAAGAGGCTCTTCAGGCTCTCGAGTTCATCTTCTGCTGCCATAGACCATTAAAGTCAAATTTCCTCACACTGCCCTGACGGATAAGTGCGTCATATGTATCTCATACATTATTTCTGTTATTTCATGCAGTGCTGGATGCCTGTTAACGCTTTAAATTATACACATAATTCTCTAGTCTTGGTCATTAAATGCACAGCATCAACCACTGCGGTGTCCATAATGAGTGTTTATGCCTGTAATTAGATATTCTTAGCACACTCTTCACACTGTGGATCCCGGAATGCTAAATTTCATGATTTCTGAAATGAGCTGTCCCACGTATTTGGTCTAACAACCATTCCCCTTCCAAAGCCTGCAAATTCCTATCGTGCTGCCATAAACACGTCAGAAACTTTTTCATATGAATTAATTTACTAAAAATGGACGACTTGCTGGTTCACTGTCCATTTATACATATTATACGCAATATACTACTGTCTTCTACGTATTTACATATTTCTATCCTATGATTTTTGTTGATTAATGCATATGCATTGAAATATATACAGCTATATATTTATATTCAATGGGAAACTACTTAAAAATACTTTTGTAAAAAGTACCAGGGCTTCATAGATACTCGAAAAATCGTTGTTTTTTTTCAATTTTAATATTAATAAATAGTGCATATGTTTTAGTTTAAATATGCATAACGCTTATATTTTCGTTGATAATATAACCTTAAAATATAGAGGGGAAAAATTGATAAAAATTTAAACAAACGACTATGCCTCCATTGACGCATTTTAAAGATATAGCTGCTCTTTTATTCAATCTACTTAAATCATTTATTTGTTTTTTACTAGAAACGTACAATAACAGATTCCTCTTTCTAATGTCTAATTTATTATTTTTATTTTGAAGAACTAGTTTTACATGAAAAAAAGGGGGGACGAGATTTACAGGATTTTAAAGTTTATGTTTTTTTTCCAGATAAATCATACAATTAAATTATCAAAAAACTATTTGACTATATTTTGTTCACAAGCGAGATGGGGTATGTATATATGTAAAATACTCTGTGCACTCAAGAAATATTTTTCTAAAAAAATGGTTCTTAATTGAAAACAGGTTTGATAAATTTATGCTTATGTTGAGCTATAACAAACGAAAAAAAACTTTTAAATTTAAAATTACTTTTATAATTCTAGAGAATGTTTATAGTATCATTATGAGCTAAGTAAAAAAGGCAGGAAAATATTAATCAATTGTGATGGAAAAGCACTGCTACGTTTGTTTTTTCACTGTTTCTCCAAGGATTTATTTTTTTGCATTTAGATACATTTTAAGCCCAGTGGCTGAGTGGTAAGTTCATCACGCTTCCTGACCACATGTCCGAGTTTCAATCTCTGCTCTACTACCAAGTTTGCTTGGGAACTTAACACTGGAGTTTTTGCATCAGAGTAACCACCTGACCGGAACATATGTTCTTGCAATTCAGCGTCTAAGAGCGCGTATACTGAATTGGGCACAGTAGGCATTGGCTCTAATGGGTTGTCGCGCCCTTGAGTTACACAATAAAAAATTATTGTACTAAACGGTTATATTTCTTTTTTTAAAAAAAAATAGGTTCACTATGTGCACAGATATTCCACATAAAAGTATAAAAAATTCGGAATTTTTTATACAGTGCAAAAACTATTTTAAAAGTGCACCTAAAGGCAATATATATATATATATATATATATATATATATATATATATATATATATATATATATATATATAATATATAAATACATATATATATAAATATAATATATATATATAATATATAAATACATATATATATACATATATATATATATATATACATATATATATATATATACATATATATATTGAACAAAAAGTGAAAAAATTAAAAGCAGCAATATTTTCACGTATTACACAATTAATTTCTTGTCTATTTTTATACATCTCTTTATGATGCATAGTGCCTATTTTTATATACCTCTAAGTAATTCATAGTTTTTAAAAAAGTAGTTTTATATAAGAAAAAGGGGGAAGTACAAAGTTTTGTAATTGTTCTAAAGAAACTATAATAATACTTTACTAAGAAAATATATTTATTATATTTTGTGTGTTGTCTTATACCGGGTGGGCATAAAAGGTCTATATAAACTTTAAAAAATTGTAAAACTCGGAAACTAAACAATATAAAAAATGGTTTGCAGGTTTAGCAACAAAAAGTCAGGGGATTTATTTTTAAGATTAGAAAACAAATTTCAAAAAACAAAACCCAGCAGAAGGCTTTGATACTAACGAATTAAATGGAAATATGCATGTGAGAAAAGAAATTGTAAAAACTGATACTCTTGGTCAGGTTCCAGTTCTCTATTGCATGCCGACTAAGGGAACAAGGATGCTAAGTGGGAAAGATGAAGCTTTGTTGGTGAAGGTGTTTTAAGCAAACGTGCATGTTGCATTGCGTAAATTCCTATTTCAGAAAAAAGTGAATATTGGAAAAGGGCCTTCAACAGTGGTCAACCTCATAAAGCTTGTTCAGAGATTTGAGAAAAACTTCATCGCTGGAAAAATGTGTAAGATCCGAACTACCAATTCTAAAACAAACATGTGGAAACATTTGTGTCAGAATCATCTGTAAGGATTAGCAAGGAAGCTGGCAGAAGTTTGGGATTATCATCAGCAGCAATACGCAGAATTTTTCATGAAGTTCTTAATCAGTATCCATACAACTTACAGTTATGCCATGGATTCTTACCGTCGGATACCGCAGAGGGAGAATCTTTTATGAGGTAGGCTCCCTTGAAAATTGAAAAATTTTCCACTTGGATCATTAACAACTGGTGTACAGATGAAGCTCATTTTTCGCCCCCTGGCGATGTTAATTTCCATAACTGTCATGTCTGGGCTACTTAAAACCCATGTGTGTGCACATAGAAACCACTGCATTCTCCCAAAGTCGCAGTGTGGGGTGGTTTCACAGGTTCCATCATAGGACCCCTCTTAGAAACACAATTTCCAGTAAATGAGTGTAAACGATGCCATTAAACGATCAACGTTATCTAACGCCTCTCCGCGAAAAGGTTATCCATGTTTTCGTGAAAAGATGCGCTTTCTACTGTTACGTTTTTCAAGATGGAGCAACAAGTCACACTGTTAATCCAGTCAAGGAATTCTTGATATAGATGTTCGAAGAAGAAAAGATCATCAGCAAACGTGCAAGTTTGCATGAACTCCTTGGTCTCCAGATCTCACACCAGCGGACTTTCAGCTGTGGGGATATTTAAAACACCGGGTATATCGATTCTGTCCATCCAATCTGTAGGGATTGAAAAATGCGATCAGACGAGTAACATCATTTTTAATTGGTGGACAGTCTGCAATCTGCCATTGCGGGATTTGTGGCACGCCTGCAATGTATTCTGCCTTGTTGCGGTGGTGAACATATGGTAACCATATTGCTATATGAAATTATTTGGTAACATTACTTTTGATATTTTTGTGTGTCCTTTCTTTCACTTATGTACAAAACGCCTTTTATCGGTTGTTTTATTTGAATTGTTGTTTTTAACTTTTCTAAAAAAAATCGTGTGTCTTATCATTGTTAAACCTGCAAACCGTATTTATTTTTGTTTTACTTTTCCAGGTTTTATAAATTTTTAAAGTTTTAACTGACTTTTAGCCCACCTAGTATATGTGAAAAATTATATTTTTTTACATTTAAGAGATACTTTTTTAAAAAAAAGTGGCACCTACACATAAGTACGTAGTATGGTAACAAATATAAACATTATAAGTATTTACATATCCAACTTAAAATAAGTAGTATCAAACAAAAATATTGCAATGTCATGCGCAAGTAAAATTACCTTCATTACTTGGTAGTAAGAAGGTCCACACAGCTTTTTGCTTAGTCCAAATTAATTAAACAAAACATTGAATTCAATAGTACATTTTTAATATTCTCAGCCTTTCCCTGGAGAAAAGATCTACTCCAGTTTACTGCTTGAAGATCTTCAAGTGATCGGCTCCCGAATGCTGCTGTCTATTTGAACCCTTTGATTGGTATCGTCCAATGACAATTCCTTCAAACCGTTGCTCTGCAGACTCCGACACTAAGTCTTTAAGAGAACAACGTAGTTCCTCTGCCTTGATCTTTAGGGTGCAGCTTTCTTCGCATCCTGTGCCACATGTCTCCGAAGAAGAAGAGCTGATCTGGAAGATAAAGCAAAATATTGAAAAAGATCCTCGTCAACTTGACAGCGAACCTTTTAACACTAGAACGTCCGGGATTTCGATTACCCCTAAACGTCTAGTGATGCCATTTTGACAATGCGACATAAACTATATAAAATAAGGGTTTTAACTAAACAATGCATGAATACTGTTCAGCAGGATCTAGGACTGACTTTTCAATATTATTTCATATAATATTACTATACGTATTATGTGACCTTTATATCATAAAAAACTGACATTGACATTATGTTTCACGAAGCTTGTTGAAACGCTGATTTGTCACAAAACATTTCATGTCGCGAATCTGCCAAGAACATTACTATTATGCAGTATACATTATGTGCTATCCCAAGCGATATATATATATATATGAGGATTTACTGGAATATAATCAACTATATCGGTTTTTTCTTCAGATTCTTCGCAGTTACTTTAACTCAATCGTATGTTTTCATCACAATCTAAATTATAGCTCCCTCATTCTCAGAAATCTCTCGTAACAAATTAACAATTTCCTCAGGAGTTTGAACTTTTCTGAAAGTCATCGTTTCTTGGTGTGTTCTCAGTACTAAATTCGTAAATCGAAAGAATTTTATAATGGGCAGATGACCAAATGCAATGTAACAAAACACTTCAACACATCAACTTTAAAAAAAAAATTGTTTCTGCTTTTAACCCAATAACACTCCATTCAAGGTCAAATAAATGTGTGATAGGGCTTTGGGAAGTTTATTTTACTAATAGTAATGATGAACGAAAGATATTTATAATGATAAAATTTCCTAGTGCCAGAATGACTCCAACGGACGCTCTAGGTATTTTTACGTGTAAAATTTCTCCCAATTAATCTAGAACCACAAAACTTTTATTAAGTAACTACCGTGAAAACTAGTAATAAATCACGGATAATTTTTAAATTCCTTACAAAAATGCGGAAAAGAGTAACACTGAACATGCTCCTGTGTCAAATTGACACCGTTGGACGTTCTAGTGTTACCCTCCCCCCCCACCTCTTGGGTGGACCTCTTTCTCGCTTCCAATAATCTCCAATTGGTGAGCTTATATCATCTACAAACGATGATGCTCATCTCCATCCCAACTCCATTGGTTCTTTTAGACAATGAGTCGGCACGTTTGAAATCAACGCCGTCACCGTACTCCGTATACATTAGGAAGGGTCTATAAATCGACACTTTGACACAAATGAATTTCACCAGTATTACAACAGGCCAACATTCCTCCTCATTAAAATACACTCATGTCCATAAATTAAGGATAATTCAGAATCACACAGAAATTGAACTCTAAAATAAAAATTTCACCTGTAGAATTATCACACACATCATGAAGAAGAATATGTAAATTACAGGAAACCACCAGATGGCGCAGATAGTACGTCAAATTGACGAGAGGGTAAGAAAGGGGTATATAAGAATGGTAGCAAATAAGTAAAATTGTTCACAAGCGCTTTAAAAGCCTTTCAGTGCAGTAACCACATAGTTATGGCACAAAGGAAGCGTATGGATGATTTTGTACGTCGTAGAATTATTGGACTACTGGAATGTGGACGTACCCAGCTGGAAGTGTCCTAGGGAATCGCCCAGAGTGTCATCTCCAGGCTCTGGCAACGATTCCAAGATGATGGTAATGTGAGTAGATGCTACAGCACAGGCCGCCCCCAAGTTACAACACCGAATGAGGACCGGTATTTGGCAGTTACTGCCAAAAGAAACGGACGGAGCACAGCATTAGATTTGTCTCGTCAGCTCTCTTCAGCTACCGGTACGACAGTTTAAAGGCAGATCGTGTACAGACGCTTAGGGTACATTGGTCTATATGCTCGTAGGCCTGTCAGATGTTTTCCACTAACCTCAACTCACTGTCGCCTGCGATTAACCTGGAGTAGAGAGCATGCATTGTGGACACCACAAAAGTGGTCTTATGTGATGTTTTCTGACGAGTCCAGATTTAGTTTGCAGTCTGATTCTTGCCGGACTTTAATATGGAGAGCGCCAGGTACCCGTTACCACCAAGAGAACACCACCGATATGGTGGTGCAGGAAGGCTTGTTTGGGGAGGAATTATTCTTGTTTCCAGAACTTATCTGCATGTTTAGAGATGATCTGCATGCCACATCTATCGGGATGTCATTAAGGAACAACATCTACGTTTGTTTCGGGGCGCCATGGGTGCTGAATTTCTGTTTATGGATGACAACGCCCGTCCTCACCATGCAAACATTGTAGACGAATGCCTTCAATCGAAGGATATCACCCGTATGGATTGGCCACTACACTAACCGGACTTGAATCCAAAACAGCATGTGTGGGATATGCTTGGCTGACGAATTGCAGCCCGTCAACCGCCTCCTTCTTGTCGACCGGAACTTCTGAGGGCATTGCTTGATGAGTGGTGTAATATTCTTTGAGATGAGATTGTTAATTTTATACTCAGCATGTCTAGGCGCTGTAAGGCGTGTAATGCATCGTCCGGGTGACATACTCCGTATTAACCATCATAATAATTATGTTATTCTGTTATTTTGTAAATAGTTTCTTTTCTGAAATGTGTTCCAGGGAGTAAAAATCGCAAATTTTATTACTTATGTCAAACATATAGCACATTTTTTGCTTTTTAACTTTTGTTTAATAAATATTCTTTAAAAATAAGTCAAATTTGTTTTGCTTCTGTCTCTTTCTTTGCCTGAACTTCATTATCCTTTATTTATGGACATGAGTGTAGTTCATGGTTCACATGTGCGGAAGGGCCCAAAATTTTATCCTATTCACAGGGGGGTTATTTCTATAGATCGATGTATCTGAACTTTATTTGAGAGTTGGAGGTGTGCTTTTAACATCGCCGCTCTCAGAATTGCCAAGACAGCTGTTTTGCTCCAGGCGGTCTATTTCGGAAGATTAAAATGTTGAATCTGGGCATTCTGGTCACACCCGCACATCAAACTTGATAAGTCTTGTCGAAAAGTCTTCGTCAAATGCTAATGCTAGAATATGAAATAAATAACATTTTAGTGTGATTTTACCTTTCAATATTTCAAAACCAAATCATAAATGTCTAATAACAATGCATTCTGAATATAATATTTTTAAGTAGTCCAAATTACGTATCTACAGTCGGACCTCTATTTAACGAAGTCACCTAAATCCCTCCGAAATGTACGTTATATGGAAAATTCGTTATATAGAGGTTAAACTTTCAAAATACTTTATAAAACGCTTAAAGAAATTTTAAATTCATAAACAATATTGAAAAAAAATATTCACACATGTGTGTAAATTAATATATATATATATATATATATATATATATATATATATATATATATATATATATATATATATATGTAAGGATAATTAAATTAGATTAAAAATTAAATTCCCTATCTAGCACTTGATTCATCTTTCTCAGGTCTCATCTTCAAGTATCAAACTAATCACCCATTTATTTCTTCCGAACATTTGGCCTAGCCAATAAAAATGTCTAATTCCAGAGATCGTTAGATTTAATAGTCAACATATGTCAGCATTAACTTGCAAGCAACCTCTTCAAAACAGCGATACTTACCATATGTTTTTCAAGTGTTATCCACTTGAAACCACCCCCATGAAGTGCTTTTTACTCCCTGCTCTTAGCGTCAGAACAGATGTCGACACGATGGAATAAAGATCTCCTTTTTTAAACTTTAATCTGATTCTGTCTTAAAAACCATGACAGAATTAAAGCCGGCAGGATCTTTGTCTGCGATCTTAATGTAAAAAACTAATCTTTTTTATAAAATAATTTAATATAAAAACTAACGCCAACGAACGTAATAACTGATATGGAGAATTTTATGGAACTTCGACGGCACTCTACATTTGTTAGCTGAGGACGTTGGGTTACCAGAATTAATCTATGGTACGGTAAAAGAAACGCGCTAGTGATCCCCGGAAGAACATCACTCTTAACCCCCAGAATAATGCAGTGTTTACCGCCGAACGATATTCTGTCTGTGCTAAAGAGGCCATCTAGTTTACCGTGAATGAAAGAAACATTCTAATGGAGAGAAAAAGAAAAAAAAAGGAGAAAGCGTGAATCCCCTAAACTCCATGATGAAAGATGTCAATCCCTTCCGCCAGAATAGATAAAATTAAAAAATCTTCTTCCCCGGAAAGTCTGCACGGTAATATTGTGAATCTGACCACCATATAATAATAGTGAAGTACCAACATTGAAAAATAAATAAATAAAATTTTACTAGTGAAATAACGTGACAACAGCGTCTGGATTACCGTTCACCAAGGGTTTCTGGCGCTGCAAAATGGAGGTCAGTTAAATGGTACATTTCCAATTTTAGTAACATTGAAGAACTGAGTTTTGCTGAACAGAACTTTACGAAAAAGAATAATATACGATATGATATGGTATTTAATTTTTATAATATAGTTGTGTTATAAATGATATATTTTCTTTATGTTTTAATTGAGAAAACGAAGTATATAGGTTTAGTCATACAAAATTTTGAGAAATTTTAATATACTTCTCATAATTTTATCTTAAGATGTCGAATGAGTTAAGAGTTATGATAGAAATTGGTGTTTTAAGGGGTCATAGGACCCTTAACAGATATCCATGCACTCGAAGAAAACATCCTTCTTCAAACCAATGTAACTTAGCAATAAAACAAAACAATATTTTGAGATTTTTACCACATGATAATCATATATATTTACATTAGTTCTCAAATTTCAGAAAATTTGAGAAAAAAATAAAAAGTTATTAAGAAATAAAATTTGGTCAATTTTTCAAAAATATGAAAATTAGCATTTTACACCGCGCAGAAATCTGAAGAACAGAATTTATCAAAATTCACAAAATTAATTTTATTTGATATAAAAATGTTCCTTTTTGAACTTATACACACTTTTAAAGCATTTAGAGAACAAAAAAACTTTTAAAATACAATTATGAAGAAAATTTTAAAATTTTATGAAAAATTCAATTAAAACACAAATAAAAAAAATTATATATAAATTTGTTTAAAAATTATATAAAATTTTTTTTATAAGTTATAAACACCTTATTTTGAACATGTGTATGAAGTTTCATATTGACATGATAAATAGTTTTTGAAAAATTCTGCGCGGAAGGCAAATTTTTCATTTTGAGAAAAATGAAGTTAAAGATAAAAAATAACAAAACAGAAAAATAAACATACCAGTATGCTTTAAAAAGTCCCAGCAGCATAAATATTGCCCTCTGCAAGCTTGCATTGCTCAATTTGTTTAAGTATTGATGGGGGGCCGCCTTTCCATAAGGATTACAACAGTAATTTGTATATCGGCCCTGTTGTTGTTTACAAGAAGAGGAATTTCTGGGAGTGCCTCTCACCCCACCGAAAAGGGTGACGCATTTCCCACGCCTGGAAGAAGGCAATGTACCCATAAATACATCATGGTATGGGATGTTTTTGGGAATTTCCCGCGTTTTGGGGGAGTCATGGACCGCGAGAAGATATCCCTCCGCTGACTCCAGACCAATCAGAAAAGCTGATTGTGTTTCGAAAAAGAATCCTCTCCAGAATACAGAAGTAAACCGCCGCGAAATATAAGCGCTTGCACGACGAATTTAGTGACTCTCTGACACAATTTTATCACCGATTTTGGTCTGACGACCCTTTGACAAAATGCCGTGATTGGAGATTTGAACATGTCCACACCAAGATTCCTCTCTCTCTCAGATCCTGATTCAGTTAAGTAATCATGTATACCCTTAGTATTTAACGTAATTTAAATGTTATTGTAAATAAATTAAGTGTTAATTTAAAGAACGGCTTTTTAATTTAGTGTCCTGTTTTATTTGTCTTTAAAGATCTAATGTTTAAATTTAAGCTATAGTGTGACGTCAAATGATAAATTAGAACCTGGGTATTATAAAATGGATAATAAGAATAAATTAAATTAACTTAAGTTAACCGGGCGTTGCATTATCTGGTGCCAGTTGACCAGGATTTTAAATTTTTTTTGGTCGTTAGAAAATTTTTTTTTTACATCCTTTGAGTTAGAAATTTTTTTTTTACAATTTTTTTTGTAAACGTTTCTTGATGGATCATCAGGACTGTGTATGGATCATCAGGACTGTGCTACTGTGTATTTTATGTATTTGCTTGAATTTGATACTGTGAATTTTTTTTTCTTGCAGTTTTGTCAGAGAGTCCGGGGTGCAACGATGACGCAGGTACTTGTGCTCTTTATTTTTTTTTTCTCTTTCAATATTGATGTGAATTTTTTTCTCTATGCATGTATTTACGCGAGAGCCGATTAGTTAAAAGTTTCATTTAAATTTAAGAGTTCATGAATTTCTGTTGCCTTGCACGAGCGCTTGAATTTTGTTTTAATTTAACGGTTTTCGTTGTGAATTAGATTCGCTAGAAATTTTGGTCTTAACTAATAATTAACAAACATGCCACGTACACGACAATCAGACCCCCTTTTGACGCAAACGGCGTTCGAGAAATTTAATCTAATTGATCTAATTCCAATGTACGACGGAGGTGAATCGTTAGGAATTCGCAGGTTCTTGGGAAAAATAAACGATGTTGCGAATTTAGGCAAGTGGTCAAACGATGAGAAAGTAACAATTCTGAAATTAAAATTAACGGGAATAGCTGAGGAATTTTTCTATCCGACCCAACACATAGTCAATTGACAGAATATAACGATATCGCAAGAATTCTTATTGGAAGATTCGAAAAAGCTGTACCTTTATCAACGCGTCTCCAATTATTTTCATCGTGTATCCAGGGTCCTTCGGAGAGCGTACAGGAATTTGCAGCACGCATCAATAAACTGGGAACACAAATTTTCCAGTCAGGAAATTCGGCTCAAAATACCGCGGTGAGAAATGCGAATGACCAATTGTTACAATCTCGGTTTATAAGTGGTTTAAGAAATGACATACGACGATTTGTTCTATCCCGCGATCCTTTGAATTTAGAGGAATCAATCAATGCGGCATTGATAGAAGAGCAGAACATGAAATTAAACCAAATAGCTAGCGAAGAGAGATCCGGCTTGTCCGCACAAACGGAAAATCCAGTTCTTTCAGCATTAGAGGATAGATTACAAGAAATAAATTTAAGGGTCGGCCGTCTACAAGAGGCAAGTGCAGTTACAGCTCGTAAATCAGGTGGGAACTATTTTAACAGAAGAGAGAATGTTTTCAAGTGCTTCTATTGTGGTATTCAAGGACACAGACAGGCGGAATGTAGGAAGAGACAGAGGGACGAACGCGCTGCCCGTTACCAGCCCCCCCGGAGAAATGCCGCAAGCGAGTATTCTTCTTCAAGTAGCCCCAGGTCAGGAGGGAGGCATGTACATTTCACGGAATCTACTCTCCGCGACAATTACGCAGCCCCCAGGCATTCAGTGAGAGCGACACACACAAATTCTGAGAATAGGGGTTTTCAACGTTTTCGCACAAATAAGAATTTAAACTCCCGTGGAGAAAGCCGTATTTAGATTTTTTTCATTCGGTAGAGGAGCGGTTTTCTCCGATTCAATCTCGAGATAAAATATTCGATCTACCAATAATAAATGCAAACGTTAAACATCACAAGTTTAGAATTTTAATTGACACAGGTGCATCCGTATCTTTAATGTCTAATTCTTTTTTTCACTAAAATAAAAAAATGATAACTTTAGGGAATTTAATGTTTCAATTCAGATTAAAGCTGTAAGTGGAGACACAGTAGAAATTATCGGTTGCTATGAAATACAATTGTCATTGGGGAATTTCAATTTCGACATATTTTTTTATAACGAAACAAGAGATTAACGATAATTATTGCGCTATTTTGGGATACGATTTTTTGAAAGTATGGGATGCAGTTTTAGATATAGGAAAAAACCGTTTATTAATTCATAATTTTTCAATTCCGCTTATTCATTATTCACTCCCCACGCGTGTGGTACAGAGTAACTTTATAAATGGATTTTTAAAACACAAAACGTGTGTGGGTCCCCATTCGGTCACAAATGTTCGCATACATGTTGAAACATTACCTAATTCGACGTCACTGGCCACTATTCGAGTTCAGCAAAGCTACGAAATAAAAACATTCATTTAACTAATTCGCAAATTAATATTGATTCACAGACAAATGACACCATCTTAGAAATTAGAAACGATTCAGATAACATAATCACCCTTAACAAGAACATGAAAATAATAACAGTCAATAATTACGAAGACTTTTCTTCTGATTTTCCGGTTTCTCAAGATATTTTACCCCCACTCACGGAGAAAGATTTCAATCTTTCAGGTTTAGACAATAAAATCAAAAACAGATTATTTCAACTTTTAATTTCGCACAAAAGTGCTTTTGCTCGCTCTACGGTAGAATTATCCGCAGCCGCTACGGAGCACCACAGAATCAGTTTACAACATGATTATCCCATTAAATGTCCAATTTATAAGATTCCATTCAATTTAAGAAACGAATTTCGACGTCAAATAGCAGATTTAGAAAAGGCGGGAATTATTTCGAAATCAATTCTCAGTATAATACTCCGGCATTGTTTGTCAAACAGAAAGAAAAATGGCGCCTAGTTTTAGATTTTCGGAAACTCAACGAAATAACTGTGACTCAGGATTTTGTCATTCCAACATTGGACGACATATTACATGAAATTTCAGGTTCAAACTATTTTTCGGCGTTAGACATGAAGTCAGCATTTAATCAAATTCCACTACACTTTGCGGACAGGCATAAGACGGCATTCTCTACTCCCGACGGCGATAAATATCAATTTAACAGATTATGTTTCGGTTTAAAAAACTCGCATAAAGCTTTTCAATCAATCGCACAGGAGGTCCTAGGAGATTTATTACACCACGGAGCTTTGGTTTATATAGATGACATTATTCTATTCACTAAAACTATAGATGAACATTTTGAACTACTGGGTAAGGTTTTTGAACGCTTTGAAAGAATTCACTTAAAAATTTAATCGAGTAAATGTCAGTTTTTAACGAAAAGTTGTAAATTTTTAGGGTTTGTGGTAACGCCGGAAGGCATTCTTATAGATAAAGATAAGTCCGTATCAATTAATGAGTTTCCAGTTCCAAAGGATCAAAACAAATTAAATCTTTTTAGGGTGCTGTAATTTTTACAGGAGATATATCAAGAATTTCGCGAAACGTGCACTTCCCTTAACGAATCTATTGAGAAAAGACACTCCATTTGAGTGGACATCCGAAACGCAGGAGGCATTTGAGGATATTAAGAAAGCCACATTGAATCCACCGGTCTTGGCACTACCTGATCAAAACGAGGAGTTACAAATAACAACGGACGCTTCTTCTCGCGGCATAGGGGCAGTTTTAGAACAAAGATATCCTAACTCTGAAGTCAAACCTTTATATTTTTTCTAAGAAATTAAATCCATCACAATCGAAATATAACGCAACGGTTTTAGAATTTTTTGCGATATATACAACATTAAATTTTTTAGACCTTTCTTGTTAGGCAGAAAATTTAAAGTTTTTACCGATCATAAGCCTCTCGCGGGATTTCTTTCTAATAAAAATCCCTCTTCCAAAATTTTGCGTTGGAAATTGGCCTCTGGAAGAATTTAATTACGACATACACTACATCAGGGGATCCTTAAATTCAGTCGCAGATCATCTTTCTCGTTATATTAACAACATCACAATAGCTGTACCGGACTCTAAAGATCTTATTAATATGCAACGCGAAGATTCTGTTTTATGCACTATCATAGTAAAAATTGATCAAAATGATGTTAGCCCACAAATCAGCAACTATTTTATTAATGGGGAAGGTTTGTTATGTCATTTGTCCAAGCGCCCCTCGAGATCACCCAGGTCTAACACAACTAGAAAGCAGGTTTGCATTCCACTTTGTCTAAAAGCTAAAATTCTCGAATCAGTTCATTCAGAATATGGAGGACATCTTAAATTTTTTAAAACTTATCATCGACTCAGCGAGAACTTCTTTTGGCACAATATGTATAAAGATACTAAAAATTTTGTTCGTTCTTGTACCATATGCTTATCTCGAAAAAACGCCTTTAAAATCCCGCCTGCACCCCATCAACTTGTTGAACAAAATACTGAACCAGGAGAAACGTGTCATATGGATATTTTCGGTCCTTTAAAAACCACGCTTAAAGGTAATAGCTATGTTTTATCTATGATAGATGCATTCACAAAATATATTCACATCGTTCCACTTCCGGATACTAGGTCCAGTACGATTTCAAAAGCTTTCTTTGATAATTACATTGCACACAGGGGTTGCCCACATAAATTAGTCGTAGATAACGCTACATATTTTAAGAGTTCCGAATTTGTTGAATTTTGCAGAGTCATGGGTATTCAAAAAAGGCACATATCAAGTTATTCCGCTCACGTCATCGGTAGGGTAGAGAAACCCAATCAATCGCTAGCCAATATCCTTGCATCAATTTCACAAAACACAAACGATTGGGATGATCAACTCCCGCACACCATGTTAGCATTAAATTCAGCGATCCATGAAGCTACATACACATCTCCCTTTTTCTTAGAGCATGGCAGAGATATTCGATTATCCTACACTTACGAAAAGAATTCCGATACACCACAGAATAAGTATGAATATGTCGAGAAACGTTTACCGTCTTTGGAGCATACTTTCAATAAAGTTTTAAATAATCTAAAGGATCAGGAGGCATCACATGTTGAATTGAGTACGAGAGCGACAAAACAACATCATTACGATTACAAGATCGGGTCCTTGTGTTTTATAAAGACGCCTAACATTAAATCTAATTTATCTCCAAAACTCAGAACTAAGTTCGAAGGTCCTTACAGAATGATAGAGCGTTTTTCTAATGTCAATTATAGGGTACAACATGTAGAACAATTGAGGAAAAAATTTAACACGCATGTCAATCGGATGATTCCATTTATTAAGAGATTTTCATATTTGCATTTGAAAAATTTGGATGATTTACAACCAGACGAGACGGAGGTTAAGGGTATTGTTCCAAGTCTACGGTATAATTTAAGGGCTCGTGCAGGTAATTCGGCTCGTTAAATACGTTTCCGCGCTAAAATATTTGAGGGAGACTTAATTTTTTTTACAATTTTACGCTTCGTCATTTCGAGAGCACGCATTGAATGATACCTGTCTCGTAGTTGCACCTTGCTTCATGCTATGTTTTATGTTTTTCAAATTTTGTACTCATTTATTTAATGATTTCCTGTTATTTAATGATTTCCAGTTAAATTTTTTTCTATGCAGTTTGTTTTATGTCTTGATTTTATGCTTAAATGACATAGTGCTGTTTGTGGTTAATATCAATTTTAACTCTAGATAAAATATTTTCATGCTGTGTGTTTTGTGCGATATCTTAAATAAATTTGTAATGCAAGTGTTATTCAATGATACTGATGTACGTACGTCAATTTTTAATTTTAGTAATTTCAAGCTTTAATTTATGTTTGTGACAAAGGTCAAATTTTGGGGTCTCTGGACACCTGTCATGAAATTTGAATGTTGTTACGATACATACATATTTTAAATTTTTTTCCTTATTACATAATTTGTTTTGTGATTATTATCTAGAATTTCAATAATTTTTTCATATAAAAGGTTTCCTTTATTGAATTGTTTAGTTTATGCTGAATTGATTGTTTATAACTGTACTTTCTGGTTAAATTTTTATTTTTGCATAGAAGATTAATTTTTGGTAGCAGCATTTTGTTAGAATCAATTTTATTGCTAAATTGTGTTGGTGTATCAATTTTAAGTGGTTGTGTATTACTAAATGATGATAACATTGGAATTTATGCTTGTTAAGATATGGATAGAGATGGTTGTTTGAAAATATTTTCTATAAGATATTGGGTTGAAACTTTAATATTTTTTTTCCCGCGCATGTATTTTTTTTTGTGAGATGATTGCTAACTTTGACTTAAAACTTGCGGCTATTTCTGTTAAGTGTTTTAATGCTCATCTAAATTCTGCGTTGTTTGTTTTGCTATAGATTTGGAATTTTTTTGTCGTTATTCAGGGGTTTAGATTAATATTGTGGTTGTTAAATTAATGTGCAGTCAATCATTGTGTCTCGCTTGTGTGCTAAACTGTACTAGGAATTGATGGTTTTGTTTGTCGAGATAGTATTTCTGTTGGTTTAGATTAATTGTGGTTGTTAAATGAATTTGCAGTCAATAAGTGCGTCTCGGTTGTGTGCTAAACTACTAAGAATTTTGATGTTTTGGTCGGTCGATATTGTATTTTTTTTTCTCGTTGGGGCTAGGCTTACATGTGTTGATTTATGTCAGTACGGGTAGATTATTTCACTGAGTGTTGATGTTGATTCAATTTTTTGTTCTGGATTTTAGTACGTAGTTCTGCTTGTTATTTGGTAAAAAGTTTTTTTTTTGTTGTTGGTCAGCTAATGGTGTGAAAATGTTTCGTCCATTCGTTTCGAAAACGTGGAGAGCTTTTTTTTTCCGCACCCTTTTCGTCCGGTATCCCCCCGCACGCCATCCGGTATAGGACAAAACACTGTTTGTTGATTGGAATTTCTGTTTATTGGTTACTCCTTGTCGCAGGGACTCCTCCCCGCGGGCAGCATAATTCAGGGGTGGAATTTTTGGATGCCGGATTCTTGCCGCCTTAGGAGTGGTCTTCCCTTCGCCCCCCCACTGCTGTCACGACAGAGATTCAGCAAATTTTTTCCGATGGGTTTTCGTTCCCCACCCCTTGTTTCCTGTTTTTAGGTTACGGCGCTGTTGCTATGAGTTTCGGAACTCATAAATTTTTTTCGGGGGTTTGAAAATGTTGGAAGAGGATTGGGCGTTGTTGCTATGAGCATTTGAAACTGTTGGAAGAGGATTAGGCGTTGTTGCTATGAGAATTTGAAAATGTTGGAATAGGATTGGGTGTGAATTTTTGTTGTTGTTGTTTCACTACTTGTAAGGAGTTACATAAGTTTGAGTTAGAGATTTCGTGGAATATTTGAGACAGTTATTTGAAGGAGATAGATAAAGTTTGCACTGATGAATGTGTTGAATGGTTGGGAAGGTTTTTTTATGGAGATAGTTGAGTTTGTGTTCAAGGTGTACGTTTATTCGATAGTTTTTTTTTTTTATGGAAATGGATAATTGAGTTGAAAAGAAGGTCACATGGTTTATTTGATAAAACTGTTTCATGTACTGAAGGAAATTTTGATTTAAGGATTTTGGGCAAAGGAAATTGAGTTGATGTAATTATGCGGTATATTTGAGAAAGTTGTTTTGATGTGAGAGGGTAATTTGAGTTCAGGATTTTGTACGATTTCGAGTAATTAAGTTGATGATCATAGATAAGTTGAGTTAATGATTGTGTGGTATATTTAATAATGTTTTGAGATGCATTTAGGAAAGTTCGAGTTGAGGATTATGCGAGATTTTTGTAAATAAGTTGATGAGCTAAGATGGGTTTTGGTTATTGGTATTGTGGAAAAGTCGATTAATTATTTGGATGTTGCAGATGAGCTTAGTTAGTGTTATTGAGTATGTGAGGTTTTTGTAAATAAGTTGATTAGCAAAGAAGGTTTTAGTTAACGGTATTGTGGAACTATCGATTGATTATTTGGAAGTTGCAGATGAGTTTAGTTAGTGTTGTTGAGGCATAAGATGTGAACGATCTGAGGTAAAGGCAATTTTGGATTATCGAGGAATCATTTTAAGGTTACTGAGAATTTTAGGTTATTGTTATAGAATTGTACTTGAGTTATTAATTAGAGGATTTTCGATGATTTGAGTTAGCGGTATTGTTGTAAATCGAGGATCTTGTTTTTTTTTTTTCGTGTTTGTATATTTGTTGCGCGTATAGTGAAACAATTTTAGTTTTTTTTTATATTATTTGGACTTCTGGATACATTGTATTACGAGGATTGTTAAAAAGTTATGTTGATTAGTTAAGCGATATTTTTTTTATATTGGAAACTGTTTAATTCTGTGTAACACTTGCAATAATTTTCTTTTAGTTAAATTACTTTACTCTGTATGTATCGCCTCATATGACTTGGGTTGCATATCAATTTTATGTTTTAAATTTTTTTTCTGAAATTTTCAACTGCACTTGTGATTTCTGGAATTCATTTCTCAAATGGAAATTCTAATGTATTGAATGTGGAAGGATTTTTTTTTCTCTTTAAAGTTTCTTTTAAACAATATTAATCGCTATAGTTATTTTTTTTTTTTACAATCGGATTTGCAAAAAAAAAAAAAAAAAATTTTATCTTAAAATCATTCTATCTCTTGTGCTGGCGTTTGCGGCATGCAGCAAATCGTTTGCGCAGGAATGGCATGTTTTTTTTTTTGTGTTGCATTTGTAAACAGTGGGGTGCATACTGATCACATGCGCACTCACAGTTTGCGATTCTAAATTTAATCACAATTTATTTTTTTTTCTTAATTTTATTTGTAACCAATGCTCGTAGTGAAGTTTTCTTTTAAAATTCCTTAGGCTACTCAGCATTCTTGCAGGTTATAAATTTTTTTTATCATTTATACGATTAGTTAATTTATAAAATTTTAATTTGCAAATCTGAATTAATTCCGTTAAATTTTTTTTTAAACTTTTATTTGTACTTTGATTTGTTTGTTCTTAGGCTACCAAGCATTCTATGAAGTTACAAATCTTTTTTTCTCCACTTATGCACACTCATCGTTTCAATCTCTAATTTTTTTTTACTTTTACTTAATTATTTTCATTAAATATTATCAATGCTCTTAGTGAACCATTGAAATTTTTACGCTTGAGTATGTAAAGAGTTCTGCTAGTTTTTTTTTATGGTCTGGGACTTTCACTTCACATTGGTCGTGTCAAGATTTCGATGTTAAACGATTATGAAGTGTCTGTTTCTGGGCGCCACGCTTGAATTGTATGTAAATGTTTTCACTGGCGTTTATTTCTTATCAATGTATTTTGTTCAACACTCCTAAGTGTTGTTTTATTAGTTGCGCAGTTGTTAGATACGCCAATTTTGTATTCTTACGTGTTATTTGTCTTAATATTTTTATTATTTAGTGGCACACGATTCTTTGTGATTGTTTAATTATTTCTATTTGTCAGTCTGTGTCTGATGTTTTTGTGAATTGTTTGGGTGATCCATTCAGTAAATTTTTTTTTCTCCTTTTCGTACATTAACGTCATTGTAGTTGTTGATAGTTAATTTGGTATCCCCCACGGAATAGGTTAGGAACTTCAGAAATTGATTGTATTTTTTTTAACATTCTTATTTTCATTTTATGAGCGGTGAGAGGAGTTGGAAATTGGTGCTTGGAGTCTTCAAGGGTGGTCACAAAGGGCCAAGTTTAATTTTTTTTTCTCATAACTGTTGTTTCATTACTAATATGGTTTCCCTGGGAGACAAAGTTTTTGTTCTTTTTTGCAGTTTAGCAGATTTCTTTAGCAATATTTGAGCGACGATGGAGCTGCCAACATCATGGATGAACATGGACAGAACCCCTCATAAGACGTGGACAGCTGATCGTGAACCAGGAGTCTGTGAATTTTTGTTCTTGACATAGACATTTGCCGACGCTAGGCCAATTCTGTATTTCGTTTGCTTACTGAAATTTTTTTTTATTATTATTCATTTTGGTTTTGTTAATCTGAGAGAGGGGAGGAGTGATGGGGGCCGCCTTTCCATAAGGATTACAACAGTAATTTGTATATCGGCCCTGTTGTTGTTTACAAGAAGAGGAATTTCTGGGAGTGCCTCTCACCCCACCGAAAAGGGTGACGCATTTCCCACGCCTGGAAGAAGGCAATGTACCCATAAATACATCATGGTATGGGATGTTTTTGGGAATTTCCCGCGTTTTGGGGGAGTCATGGACCACGAGAAGATATCCCTCCGCTGACTCCAGACCAATCAGAAAAGCTGATTGTGCTTCGAAAAAGAATCCTCTCCAGAATACAGAAGTAAACCGCCGCGAAATATAAGCGCTTGCACGACGAATTTAGTGACTCTCTGACACAATTTTATCACCGATTTTGGTCTGACGACCCTTTGACAAAATGCCGTGATTGGAGATTTGAACATGGCCAAACCAAGATTCCTCTCTCTCTCAGATCCTGATTCAGTTAAGTAATCATGTATACCCTTAGTATTTAACGTAATTTAAATGTTATTGTAAATAAATTAAGTGTTAATTTAAAGAACGGCTTTTTAATTTAGTGTCCTGTTTTATTTGTCTTTAAAGATCTAATGTTTAAATTTAAGCTATAGTGTGACGCCAAATGATAAATTAGAACCTGGGTATTATAAAATGGATAATAAGAATAAATTAAATTAACTTAAGTTAACCGGGCGTTGCATTAGTATTTTAAGTTTTTTAGCTTTACGAGCTTCAAAGGAGGTTTTAGAAACTTGTGTCTTAGCCGTTGACTAGCGCACTTTGTCAATTTTTACACAATTCAAAACATTTGTTTTATTTATTTTTAAATTCAAAGCACGCATCAGATCAATTCTGTTCTTACTTCCATCATTGTATTCACATGCAGCTATTTTTGTGACATTAATTCCTGATCCAATTAATTTCGGGCTATACTTCCAAATCAGTGAATTCAATGACTCATTAGCATTTAGAGTTTTCCCCCCTAAACACCTTCTTAACAATTTCAAGTGTGATAAATCTTTAAAAACAGATTTAATCACTTCAGAAACTGCTTTTGGTAAGGTGTTGTTGTGAGAAAATTCATTCACTGTATTGTTGTGAACCGAAACATTGTACTTACACCAGCTATTTTTGCCTTTTGGGCAAAACCAATGTTTCGGCTCATCATCTGTGCTGGATGTATGAGCCCACACAGCCCAGACAGCTTGCCTCATCTCATTCACATTATGGGAGTTGGCCCGAATCGCATTGCCATAAAAAGTCGTCAATTTGCTTATAATAGCATCGGTTAGGCGACCTTTCCCACCAATTGTTTTCCCATCGGAAAGCTTCTTTTCCCCCCATAAAGCTTTCAACTTCCGCAAGCGGCTACCCATTCGCTTTTGGACATGGCCCACACACTCTATTTTTTCAATGGGAACACTATCCCCATATGGTTTTTTTTCAGCAATAGACGAAAATGTCTTCGAGTCACCATCACCTATGTATCGCTGATACTTTAATCCATGTTTTTGTTCTGATCGGAAAAAAAATTTCTGCATTCCACAAATTTCCATTCCTCCAGCAGATCCGCTATGATTTTTTCTGCAGAAAATTTGATGTTTAGCCAAAAAAGCACTATATTTTGGTCCAAACTTTGGCCCTTTATAGGAGTCACATCCTTTGCAATAAGAGGACATGACTTCCATGTCGAGAACTTTCCCGCAGTCAGCTCCAATCAATGCACAGACTCCAATAAGAGAAGTATGCCCACGGGTCTTCCAGGTCCCATCACCGCTAACTACAACAGAATTTACGGTGCCATCAATAATTTTTTCCTCAGCAGCAGCTTTCTTCATCGATGCATTTGCAAGCGCTTCACTTATATCAGATATCCTTGCATTTATTCTGTCGTAAGCTTTCTGAGACACTGGATTTGGCAAACACATAAGAGAACAAAATGTCTCGAGCGAAGACAATCCTTGGCCTATATAGCGCATGGCCAAAACAGACCGTCTGTTGATTTCAGGTATATTTTTTATACCAATCAATTCACAGGAATTAAGTTTTTTTCAATGCTACATTTTCTGCATGTGAACTGAAATGTGGAAAATAATCCTACAGTGGATTTTTCACTCATTTTTATTTTGCCATAACACACAGAGCAACAAAGTAACTTTTCAATTTGGACAAATATAAACTAATGTCGATTAGTCTATAACCTTGAAACTCGGCAGAAACTACATTTTCGTAAGCTTCTGAAATCTTGTGTGCACTTGGCAATTTTTTCACAGATGAACTTTTGTTTGGCGAAACATTTTCAAAAGAAATAATACCTTTTTCAGACAGAGATTTCTTCCGATACATGTTACCTAGAAATCTTTTCTTCTTTGGTCTCTTTCCGGATGAAATTTTTTTCAATGGAACATCCATGTTCAAAAGCTTTCAATAACAAATGAAAAAGTTTGCTAATCCAAAATCGAAATGTAAACAAACAATCCCGCTTAGATTAAACGAAGTCAAAAGTTGAGTTGTAGTTATGTTACTCCCGAAATCAATCTGATATTAGGTGGGACTCTTTTAATAAAACTAAACGGAGAAATATTACAATGTTTGGAATGTGTTCTGACATATGTCAAAAGTGGGCGTGGCAGATGCAAGTTTTTGCTTACGTGTTACTAGTTATTTCTCATTAACTTCGGAAGTTTTAACAGTATCAACAAAATTTTGGTCGCAAAATGCTCAGAAACGTTGAGGCTTTAACATATATGTTTTTTCAAAAAATCGAAAAAAATTAAATTTAAGAGTCCTATGAGGCCTTAAAGTGAAAGATATAAATTAAGTTTTTAGAAAAATGACTAATGAGAAACTAATATTAGAGATATTGATTTTTATAAGAAACAAACGTAAAGTCAAGTTGTATTCTTTTTTCTCCATTGAATTCAATTGATTTGTTAATTATTTTATTCAGCAGTAATCTTATTGCATGTCATTAAATTTTTTTATTTTAAAATTGTGTGTTTTGATATACTGGCCATATATCAGGATTCACTATTTTTCGAAAATTTCCTTATCTAAAATTAAAATTAATTTAATAACTTGAAGTTTATTTCTGGATATTATACAGTGGATAAGGGAGAATACAATCATTATAATTTTATATATGTCTCGCAACATTAAGAGGACAAACTTGTTTAGTTTGATATGTACACCTCTCATTGTTTCTTATCAGCATCCCTGAACATCTGTGAGTGGATCACGCAGATTTTTCAGAGAGATGTGTTCAAAATTAAGTAAGGTGATACAGTTTATATTAGTGAATGTGTGATGTAAGAGAAAATCAAGAATTTTTGTCTATGAAACGAATTTTTAGAAGGTTACGGAAAGATTCAAAATATTGTATGCGATATTGTTAAGTTACAGTGAATATTGAGAAAATTTTCAGAAATACTAAAAGTTATTATTCAAGTGAGTCCACTTTCCCGACTCAAAAATAATAAAAAAGTGCTCTTATATTCTTGTATTCTTTTATTCCTATAATCTGATAATTTTTATATTTTATATAACGCATGTGAAATAAAACATTGTTTATTGTGTTGGATAGTGCATAGAAGTTGTGTGTTATACACCGTTTTCATATTATTAATAATTTCATTTTATTAGTGTCTATATTTTTTTTTATCTTTTTAAAAAGTGTATTTCATATAAGCAAAATGTGTGTAACAATATAAGGTATTACTACGATAGCGCCAGAGTAGATTTTTATACAAAATTATTATTTTAACATTTGTATGATTTCATGTATTTTTATATTTACTATCTTATTGTTTGATATATTATTTTCCAATATAAATTTTTTTGAAAACATTATTTGCTAGCTATAATATAAATCTATTATTACGAAGGAATTGGAGGAAACGCGAACTCTTTTTCTGAATGTCGAATAGATTTAAACAAGCTAATCTTCAATTATATGTATGGAAATTCATTTTTATCAATTAATATGTTGGAAGTGTCCTTACTGTGTTTGTTGTTATAGTTTCGTTATTTGTATTGCTTTTTGATTTTAGTATTACTATTGATTAAATATTTCTACTGTGTTTAATATGTCTTTCTAAATCATGTTATGTATTGTTTTGTGTTTGTTGATAATTGATTAAAATTGTAAAGAGAGAAAAAATCACGCCATGACTCCCTTTTAAAATTGGGGGGCAAATGTAAGGATAATTAAATTAGATTAAAAATTACATTCTCTATCTAGCACTTGATTCATCTTTCTCAGGTCTCATCTTCAAGTAAAAACTAATCACCCATTTATTTCTTCCGAACATATGGCCTAGCCAATAAACATGTCTAATTCCAGAGATCGTTAGATTTAATAGTCAACATATGTCAGCATTAACTTGCAAGCAACCTCTTAAAAGCAGTGATACTTACCATATGTTTCTCAAGTGTTATCAACTTGAAACCACCACCATGGCGTGCTTTTTACTCCCTGCTCTTAGCGTCAGAACAGATGTCGACACGATGGAATAAAGATCTCCTTTTTTAAACTTTAATCTGATTCTGTCTTTAAAATCATAACATATATATATATATATGTAATCCTGGTTCCTAAGGCCAGGAGTTTGTCTTTATTCTATGTGCCCTTCTTCCGAATTTTAGTTATCTTAGGTATATAACTATATGTTTATTTTTATATTTTTGTTTATATATTTGTGCGTATGTATAAATTTATATATATGTGTATGTATATGTATATGATTATATATTGAAAAAAAAAATTTTATATTGATATATATATATATATATATATATATATATATATATATATATATATTGTTACGAATTTAGTCTTATTCTAATTGTTTCTACTCATTTGTGTTCATTTCTACAGTTTAATTTGTCGTATCTAATGTGATTTCAACCCTGTTTACCTGTAATATCATTTCCACTGCATTGCACGGCCCCCATGCTTTAACATTGGTTTAAATGGTAAACTCGCCAAATATTGCAGCTAGCGCCAAGTTGGCGACGGATTTGGCGACTTAATTTTTGGCGCCAAATTTGGCGATATATCGCCAAATGTGGGCGATAAGCTTGGCGACCATGGCAACCCTGCTCCTAATAACCCTGTCTGGCAACCCTATCGCGATATTGTAACACTATTGTATTGAATGTATTACTGTATTGAGCTTTTTCTCGTACGCTCCGGATTTTTCTAGACCTTTCTATTTCTAGATTATTCTGGCAAGTGCAAGAGGTTTCTGACCGAAAGGTATAAAAGAGCCCGGGCCGGCTAGTCAGTTAGTCAGATCTCAGCTTTCATGCAAGTGATACCTCTCTGCTTGAGAGAGAGACGATTGCATAGTGCGTGTGTTATTGCTTTTATTGAGTTATTATTTTTGTGCTGAGTGTTTACTATTGTTTTTGTTAGTGTATTGCATCTGTGTTATCAGTATTTTCATCGATTGTACGTGACTTTCTCGACCTGTTCTACAATTTGTGGAGGACTGTTTTGGCAAAGAATAAAATTGTTTTGGATCCCGCTCTTCGGCTTCAATCATTTCGAACCCCCGAAAACGCAACAATTGGTGTCAGAAGTGGGATTGAATGCCAACAACAAGAGCGATGGAGGCCCAGTTCCAGACTCTTCTAGAAAAATTGACCGCCAGCATGAATGCCAATATGGGCGAAATGAAATCGGACTTGACCGCCAGTATCGCAGAAGTGAATACCAAGCTTACTAACGTAAACGAGCAGATCAGCGCCAATATGGACGAGTTGAATAACAAACTGACCGCGAACAAGGAAGAGTTGAAAAGTGATTTGAAGGGCATTGGCGACAAATTGACGACTGTGGACAAGAAATTTGAAGAAATGGAAGGAAGAATCGAGTCGGTGGAAAATAAATTCGAAGATATGGAGAGCAAACTAGAGGCGAAAATTTTCGAAAAGGTAGAAGAAGTTTCCATCTCGTTCAGGAGTGACCTAGAGAAATTGAAGCAGAAAGTCATGACTGGTCAAGGGGATGAATTTAAGTTTCAAGCTCCTTTTTCCAAGCCTTCCATCAAGCTTTCTACATATGACGGAAAGTCCTCTTGGCAGGTGTATAAGACCCAATTCTCCATAGTGGCGGATGCAAACCAGTGGGACTCTCAGACCAAGGCCTGCCAGTTAGCTGCTTCTCTTCGAGCCGACGCTGCTGACATTTTGCAAACTTTGCCGGAAACACAGCGGCTGGATTTCGAGGCTCTCGTTAATGCTCTGGAGTTACGCTTCGGAGAGAAATGTGTGAAGGATTACAGCAGACTCCAGCTGAAGTCACGGCAGCAGAAAGTGTCCGAAACGCTCCAAGAACTGGCGACGGACGTCGAGAGGCTTTCTCACTTGGCGTTTTCTGACTGTCCGACTGAAGTAAGAGAAGTCCTGGCGCTGCAACACTTCATCGACGGGGTGCGTGATCCGGAAATCCAGAAAGCTCTCCGAATGGCGGATCTCAAGGACTTAAAGTGGGCCCTAGTGTTTGCTATGAAATTCGAGGCAGCCCAGCAAGCAACACGAAAGGACAGACACCCCATACGAGCCGTCAACGAATCGGACACGTCGAACTCAGGTGTGGAGCGGTTAGAGCGACAGATGAGAAGCTTCTTGAATAGAGTTGAGTCTTTGATGTCCCAGAAAGCAGACGGGAAGAAGACCCTTAAATGCTGGACCTGCGGTGGAGAAGGGCATCTGCAGAGAAACTGCCGGGCACGCCAAGGCGCTGAAACTAATAAGCGCCTCCCAGAAGGAGGTGTCGGAAAATTAATTAATGGCCATCTCGTGGGGCGGAGGTTGCCAGATTTTGGAAAGCCCCACATTCCAGTGTGTCAAATTTCGACAAAGAGTACCGGTGAGAATGGAATTTTTATAATGGGACATGTTAACGAGCTTCCCTGCAACATGATCATCGATACAGGAGCCAATGTGTCTATCATTCGGAACGATCTGGCTCAAAATTAAAAGAGAAACTTATCTGGACCCCGCCCCGCGTGGTGCTACAGACCGTGACGGGGGAAAAGATTGATATTCACGGAAAATTAAAAGTCAAGATCCAGTTTGGAGACACTACCTACCAACATACTGTGTATGTCGCAGATATTGCAGACCCTTTCATTCTTGGACTGGACTTTCTAAAGGAGCATGGTTTCACTCTAGACTTCAACAAGAACGAATTACGTTCCATACACGAAGAAGTCACTATATTCAAAATTGAACACAGGTCAGAATCTATTCGACAGGTAACCACTAACGAGAACATTACCATTACCCCAAGGACTGAAATCATAGTACCTGGATACATCGGTAACGATGTGAGTTTCAACTCTGGCCTAATTGGATCTGCGGAAAATAAAGCGAATGGATTGCTAATAGCTTCGACGCTAGTGGACCTTTCCAGAAAAACTATCCCGGTAAGAATTTGCAACGTAACTGAAAAACCTAGAGTGTTCCAGAAAGGTGAAGTGTTGGCAACCTGCAGTCCAGTAACGTGTGTCTGCAAAAGTTCGAGCTTGCTCCTATCCAACTCGCCTCAACAGTTGACTCCCGACCTTCTAGAAAATGCTGAATTGTCCCCGAACAGAAAAGCTCCGCAGAAAGACTGTTCCAAGAATTTGAAGACGTGTTTTCTAGAAACAGTAGCGATATTGGCCATACTACAGTGACACAACACAGAATTGATACAGCAGACCATCCGCCGATTAAACAGCACCCAAGACGCTTGCCGTTTGCTAAACAGGAAGAAGTCGGAACACTACTACGAGAGATGCAGGAAAATGACATCATAGAACCGTCTTCGAGTCCGTGGGCATCTCCAATCGTCTTGGTTCGTAAGAAAGATGGCTCCACAAGATTTTGCGTGGACTATCGAAAACTTAACGACGTCACCAAGAAGGACAGCTACCCTCTTCCAAGGATAGATGACACCCTGGATATCCTTTCCGGTCATAAATGGTTCTCGACTTTAGATTTAAAGAGCGGATACTGGCAAGTGGAGATCCATCCCGAAGATAGAGAAAAAACAGCATTCACTTCCGGCCAAGGACTATGGCAGTTCAAAGTCATGCCGTTCGGGCTCTGCAATGCGCCAGCTACTTTCGAGCGCCTGATGGAGACCGTGCTAAAGGGTCTGACTTTTGAAGCTTGCCTTATTTACCTGGATGACGTCATAATAGGAGGGCGTACGTTTGAAGAACATCTTCAAAATATCCGGAAGGTGTTATCAAAATTAAGCGACGCTAACTTGAAGCTAAACCCTTCGAAATGCAAGTTCTTCCAGAAAGAAGTCAATTATCTGGGACACATCATCTCTGCAGAAGGTGTTCGTACGGACCCCGAAAAAGTGTCCGCCGTAAAGAATTGGAAACGCCCTGAAAACCTCCGTGAGCTGCGAAGCTTCCTGGGACTATGTACTTATTACCGAAAGTTTGTGAAAGGGTTCTCTAACATCGCAAGACCCTTGCTCAAGCTAACAGAAAGTAAACAAAAGTTTCAGTGGACAAAAGAATGTGAAGATTCCTTCCTCCAGCTTAAAGAAGCTTTGACGTCTTCACCGATCTTAATATATCCACAACCGGACAAGCCATTTATCTTGGACACTGATGCCAGTAATGAGAGTGTCGGAGCAGTATTATCTCAGGAAATAGATGGCCAGGAACGAGTCGTAGCTTATTGGAGTAAGTGTTTATCGAAACCGGAAAGAAATTATTGTGTCACTCGAAAAGAGCTACTGGCTATTGTGAAAGCCATCGAGCATTTCCATCACTATGTCTATGGCCAAAAATTTCTTCTACGTACCGATCATGCCTCTTTAACCTGGCTAATGAATTTTAGAAATACTGAAGGCCAGGTAGCCAGATGGATACAACGGCTCAACGAGTATTACTTTGACATCAGACATCGTAAAGGCTCCTCGCATGGAAATGCTGATGCCCTTTCAAGAAGACCATGCCCAGAAAATTGTCGTCATTGTTCCAGAGTAGAGACCAAATATGACTATGCTGTACGCCAGATAACAACTTCAACAGCGACGCCACCCGATCCCTGGAGTGACGAGAAAGTTCGAGAAGACCAGATGGCGGATCCTGATATTAAACCCCTTATAGAGTTTATGGAGTCTTCCAGCAATAAACCAAGTTGGCAGGACATCTCAGCTTATAGTCCTACAACTAAGCAGTATTGGGCCCTCTGGAATTCTCTACATCTCAGGAATGGTGTTCTATACCGAAAATTCGAATCAGAGGATGGAAAGACATTCAGGTGGCAATTAGTACTTCCTCGATCTCGTATCCCAGAGGTACTCAAAGAATTGCATGGCAGCCCAACAGGAGGTCATTTCGGTGTCATGAAAACTTTGCACCGAGTTCGAGAGCGATTCTTCTGGGGTAAAGTGAGAGCTGACGTGGAACAGTGGAGCAAGTCCTGTGATGCCTGTTCAGCTCGGAAGGGGCCAAAGATACGTAGCCGAGGGAAGCTGCATCGCTACAATGTTGGAGCACCCTTCGAACGTATCGCTTTCGATATCCTGGGACCTCTGCCAAGGACTGCGTCTGGTAATAAGTACCTACTTGTTGTCATGGACTACTTCACGAAATGGCCCGAAGTGTACCCCATTCCGGATCAGGAAGCCCCCACCGTAGCGGAGGCTGTAGTGCAGCACTGGATATCGAGATATGGGGTACCTCTTCAACTTCATTCCGATCAGGGAAGAAATTTCGTCTCTGCGGTATTGAAGGGGGTCTGTGAACTACTCGGAATTGACAAGACCAAGACCACACCTTTGCACCCACAGTCAGATGGCATGGTGATCGGTTAATCGTACCATCCTGAATAACCTCTCACTGATGGTCTCCAAGAACCAACAAGACTGGGACCAGAAAGTTCCTCTCTTTCTGCTAGCGTACCGCAGCGCCGTTCACGAGACTACCGGATATTCACCATCCCAGATGCTTTTTTGGCCGGGATCTTCGTCTCCTTGTGACCTGCTGTTTGGTCGCCCTCCGGATACACCTTCATCGCCAGAGGAGTACGTGCAGAATCTCCAGGCACGTTTTGAAGATGTACACAATTTGGCTCGAGAACGGATCGACCTGAGGAAGGAGAAGATGAAGACTCGGTACGACACAAAAGCCACAGGACATCAATTCAAGGAAGGTGACAAGGTGTGGTTCTACAACCCGACTCGACGCAAAGGACTTTCTCCTAAGCTACAATCGCATTGGGACGGTCCTTATACAATTTTAAAGATAATAAACGACGTCGTAATCCGGATCCGTAAGTCAACGAATTCGAAGCCTAGAGTCGTTCATTACGACAGGCTTGCTCCATATTATGGCCATAATTCTTAGTGTATCAATAATCGTGTAATTTATTTTGACCATGGTCTTGTATAAATAAGTTAGTGTGTAAATAATCTTGTAAATAATTTTGTATATTGTTTTGTAAGTGTTAATTTTGTACTATGCAGTAGGTGTTTATTTTGTACTATGTATTACATGTTTATTATTGCATATTCATTTAGTTATTTTTAATCAATTGCTTTATTATTATGTTAACGTCTGACGAAGGGTTGTACTGCCCGGGACGTGCAGTTCTTGAGAGGGGGGCAATGTTACGAATTTAGTCTTATTCTAATTGTTTCTACTCATTTGTGTTCATTTCTACAGTTTAATTTGTCGTATCTAATGTGATTTCAACCCTGTTTACCTGTAATATCATTTCCACTGCATTCCACGGCCCCCATGCTTTAACATTGGTTTAAATGGTAAACTTGCCAAATATTGCAGCTAGCGCCAAGTTGGCGACGGATTTGGCGACTTAATTTTTGGCGCCAAATTTGGCGATATATCGCCAAATGTGGGCGATAAGCTTGGTGACCATGGCAACCCTGCTCCTAATAACCCTGTCTGGCAACCCTATCGCGGTATTGTAACACTATTGTATTGAATGTATTACTGTATTGAGCTTTTCTCGTACGCTCCGGATTTTTCTAGACCTTTCTATTTCTAGATTATTCTGGCAAGTGCAAGAGGTTTCTGACCGAAAGGTATAAAAGGGCCCGGGCCGGCTAGTCAGTTAGTCAGATCTCAGCTTTCATGCAAGTGATACCTCTCTGCTTGAGAGAGAGACGATTGCATAGTGCGTGTGTTATTGCTTTTATTGAGTTATTATTTTTGTGCTGAGTGTTTACTATTGTTTTTGTTAGTGTATTGCATCTGTGTTATCAGTATTTTCATCGATTGTACGTGACTTTCTCGACCTGTTCTACAATTTGTGGAGGACTGTTTTGGCAAAGAATAAAATTGTTTTGGATCCCGCTCTTCGGCTTCAATCATTTCGAACCCCCGAAAACGCAACAATATATATATACATATAATATATGTAGGATTGGATGTGCACATATCGTATCCCTCCTATATTCATTAATGATGTAATGCCAAGAGAGCGCCACCTATCTGACTTGGCGGTTCGAGGTTAACGAATAAACCAGACTCGAATAGAACGATTGCGCGGGAGACGACCGAGAGAAGCGACGGCGATGAGACGATGACGAGGGCGCTGGAACGAAACGCCTCGTGGAATCCAACGATCTAATGAGGTTTCGATTAATTTTTACTAACTTTTAGCCCTCCCTTGTAAATAGTTCCCCTTAATATAAATGTATATTTAACTCAATCTGGCCGTTGTCACTCTCTATATGGGGGCTCGGCCTTTTTCTTAACTTAAAATCCCCTAGAAAAGCGAAGCAAAAGGACGATGACGATGCAAGATAAGTGAATTTATTCAATGTGTTCTTCAATGTGTGTTGGACGATTTTATTCAAATTCAAGTGCATTTATTCTTCAAAGCGTTTTTCAACGTGTGTTTGACGATTTATTTCAAGTGTTGTGTGAAAGTTCACGATTGTGAAGATATTTATTTATTCGATAATTTTGCCGACACATCAAGATTTTCTTCAACACTATTATACATTCATGAAAGTTAATATTCAACAATCAAGACGTTGTATGCAAAAGTTTACCGTGAGTTTTTATTTCCATTGTTGTTTACAAACTCTCAGTGATTGTGAAAATATATTTTGAAATTGCTAATGTGACTGTGATACGATATATTTTTTTTAACTTGTACAACTGCTACTAGTGACATTTTATTCTAGACTTTAATCTTTTCATAGCGTATTAATTTTTTTTTGTGTTGAAATATTTTACTCATATATCATTTTAAGTGATCTGCAAATATTTGTATATTTTACGTATTTTGGTTCAATTTAAGTGATTTATTATGTCTTACTTAACACTGAATGATATCCCAGTTATCGCGCAAGCTTTGAAATTTGGCAATACGCAAAATGTAAAATTATTGTATTCTGTTGTTTTTAACGATCACCCATTCAGTAGAACCTCTAGAGAACAATTTCGAAAGTTTACGGGTTTCGCACAAGATTTTGATATAGAAGACTACTCCGCCGTTATTTTAAAAAAATTTAACCTACCCGATTTAATCTGTTTAGCTAATTTTTTACAACTAGAAACAAATGGAACTGCCGAAGAACTTTGTAATAATATTTTGCTTTCACTAGCTGATTTATCCGCTTTTCATAATAAATTAAATACACGAGATGTAGAAGAATGCCTCCCGCGGGATGCAGAAAATTCCTTTGCTTCCCCACTTACTACAGACAGGAAATCGGCTGACGCACTTAACCAAATTAATGAGTCAGATGTTCCCTCTATTTCGAAAAACGATTTATCGTGGCTTTTTGTTAAAGATTTACTTCTAACTCTTCGTTCTTTCAGTGCATATGACTCATACTCAATTGAACATTTTTTTTTTTTCTGATGTGGAGGAAAATTTAACGTTTTGCCCAATAACCGAACAACAAAAAATTGTTTTTGTAAAACGGCTTTTGACAGGAACTGCAAAATTATTTATTCAATCTCAGCGTGGTATAAACTCTTACAGTTGTATAAAAACACTACTTATTCAGGAATTCGGAAAAAAAATTAAATCAAGCTCAATTGCACAAGGAATTACAAAATAGAAAAATGCGACCTAATGAAACGGTATTCCAATATTTTGTCGCTATTCGGGAATTAGCGAATCGAGGTCAAGGATTTCTCGACGAAACTTCAATTATGGAATATTGTATTAATGGAATCCCCGATTCTCCTTCAAATAAGCTAATATTATATGGATGTACAACAATTCAGGAATTTAAAAAAAAAAAAATTAGGAATTTATGACAAAATATTTCAAAATAAAAGCAAAAATCACTCTTATGATACGTCGCGTAATCCAGACTTTAGTAGCCAACGCCGTGATGTTGAAAGTACACTTCATAAACATCGATATGATAGATATCCAAAAGTCAATGCACCAAAGCCTAATTCAAAATTTGAGAATAAAAATTTTAGAGATAGGAATCACGTAACTTGTATTAATAGAAATTCACGTAATTGTTCGGGATCCGGTCATATTTCTAAATTTTGCCCAGATAAACATCGTGGTCCAAAGTGTATATTATGCGAAAATTTTGGCCATAAATCTGATGCTTGTCCTCAAAAAAATATCCCTTCTTCTAATAATGTTGATGAAATTACCCCATTAACTACTATGTGTAAAGAAATTAAAATTTTATCTAAAAAAATATTATCTTTAGTTGATACCGGACTTCAAGTAACCTTAATGAAAGAAAGTGTATGGAATCAATTAGGCTCCCCTTCTTTAATAAATAGTGGTAGTATACTAACTGGTTTTGGCCTTTCAAAAACTCATGTAATTGGTTCGTTCAACTCAACTGTTTCAATTGACAACCAAGACTTTCCTGTTAAAATTAATGTTGTCCCCAACCACTCAATGAACTTTGATATCATTATTGGTTGTAATCTAATTAAACAAGCTAATTTGACTATCACCCCTGATAGTGTTATGTTTTCTAAGCTACAAATCGAAGTATCCGACGCTTCTCCACAACCATTTGTTTTCGCAATTATTGACGACATTCCTAAATTTGATATTGGCCCTGAAATTCCAAAACAAACTCGTAATGATGTTGAGGCATTACTCGTATGTTATAGGCCGAATAAAATTAAAACGACGGATATTGAGTTAAGCATTACCGTGACGGACGACAAACCAATTTATCATTCTCCAAGACTGTTACCTTTTACTGAACGTGATATAGTAGATGAACAAATAGATGAATGTATACAAAATGGTGTTATTGAACCATGTTCATCTGCTTATGCTAGCCAAGTCCTAGTAGTCCGCAAAAAAGACGGCAGTCCACGAGTCTGCATTGATTTTCAGTAATTAAATCGTGTGTTAGTTAAGGATCACTATCCTATGCCCCTCATTGAGGATATTTTAGATAAACTTCAGGATACTAGAGTTTTCAGTACCATTGATTTACGTAATGGTTTTTTCCATGTGCCTGTTAACAAACAGAGTCGCCCATATACCTCCTTTGTAACACAAAATGGTCAATTTCAGTTCCTTAAAATGCCTTTCGGACTCTCTACATGCCCTTCAACGTTTCAACGTTTTATCAATACAGTTTTTCGTGACTTAGTTGTTCAAGGAATTGTTCTCCCTTACATGGATGATATAGTTATCCTTGCTAAAAATGAATCTGAGGCTATTGAGAGACTCAAAAAAGTTCTACAAGTGTCCAGTGATTACGGATTGGAAATAAATTTTGATAAATGTCAATTTCTGCATAGGAAAATTGAATTTTTAGGCCATATTATTGAAAATAATAAACTTTTTCCTTCCTTTTCTAAAACTAAATCAGTTGTCAATTACCCCGAACCAAAAACAACTAAAGAAGTTCAACGTTTTTAGGTCTCACTGGATATTTTCGTAAATTTATCCCTGCTTATTCTGTAATTGCTAAGCCACTTAGTGATCTTTTACGTAAAGATACTCCTTTCAATTTTGATGTAAAACAAAAAGCTTCCTTTGACGAGGTAAAACGTTTGCTCTGTCAGAAACCTGTCTTAGGTATATATCGACAAAATTGTGAAACCGAAATACATACTGATGCATCAATCGACGGACTTGCTGCTGTTTTATTACAAAGATTCCCCGATGATAATTCCTTACATCCTATATATTACATGTCTAGAAAAACGTCCGAAACGGAGAGAAAATATACCAGCTACGAACTCGAAGTTTTAGCAATCATAGAAGCTCTCAAAAAATTTAAAGTGTACATTTTAGGAATGCCTTTCAAAATAATTACTGATTGTAATGCATTTACAAAAACTATGAGTAAGAAAGATCTTAACACACGAATCACGCGTTGGGCCCTGAATTTACAAGATTATGATTACACCATTTTACATCGCTCTGGCTCACAAATGGCCCATGTCGACGCTTTAAGTAGAATACAGGTTTTAACAAACCAGTGTAATGATTCTATTGTGCAAAGGATAAAAGAATCTCAAGAGCTGGACCCACACATTCTTTCCATAAAAGCTCTTCTTCAAAAGGGTCCATATGATAACTACTGTATTAAAAATAATATACTAAGCATGGATAAACCAGGATAAAGCCAGTAAGTCAAACTTCATTCACACTTTTAGCATATTGATTAAAAATCCATGAGCTGAATTGGAATTTTCTAACATAACGAGCTGATTAAAAATTATTAAATTGTTCTGCACTTCCGATTTATTTTGAATTATTCTTATCAGAAACTGCTACTGGCATATTATATGTTTATCAATGTGCTTCAAATTCCTATGAAGCGTAAAATTATAATAATGTTTAAAATGTGTGTGTGCATTTAGGTTTTTCTCATGAAATTATATCTGTCCATATATTTTTCTAGAACCGCTTCATCCTCATAATATACGACAATATGCATTGCAGCATATTGCCGGAATGTACAATACATACGTACAAAAAAGCTTAACAAGAAAGTGTGGGAACTGAAATATTTTTTTCGTGTTAAAAAAATTTCGTGATAGAGGACATTGCAAAAGAACAAAAAAAACCAATATATATTCAACATAATTCAGTTCATAATAGTACATTTTATTTACATAGATATGTATATATGAATGGAATTAATAAAAATTTATTAAACAAAAGCTTCACTAGGATAAATGAAATTTATCTCAAACATTTCAAGTTTTTTGAAAAAATGAAAAATTTATTGATTTCTTGGAAAATGATCTGATAGTTTTTTTTGCGACAAATTGTTCACTGTCGCTCATTTTGTTAATCATTTCACCTTTGGGATGTCCGTCTAAATAACTGCGCATACTTTTTATGATGTTCCTCAATTCGAATAATGTTAGGAAAGAAGCTGCTTCTATTCATTTCATTTTCGTCGTCGGAACCTGCATTAACGATATTTGTTTTAACTTTGAACATACTCCAAAATGTATTTTCTGCCCTAATTGGGGATGTACAAGTGTTATTATTATCTACCAAAAATAATTATTCCGATGATACAGTGAAACAGTCCAATAACATAGAAACTTTCACAAAAATTTCATTGTTGACTCAGTTTCAATATTATCCTTCTGTATCTTTTTGTACTAACTGATTTTCTTTTCGTGTGAAGAGAAAAAAAATGCATGAAAATGCAAAGTAGTTTGTCAGAGCACGTGTATATTATTTCGTGTAAACGGATATTTCGTCTTAAGTGTTCTCGCGTTTAACGTATTTCACTGTAATTTGAAAACATTATTTACATAATATTTTCTAATATGTTTGTGAAATTTTGTCAAAGGTACATACTGGCAAACTCGTTAGTTGTATAGGTTGAAAAGGTGCGTAGAAATAGCAATTAATTCAAAACTAATTAAACACTGTATTTGAAAATAATAGAAACATAGTATAATTGTCATATTTTTTAAAATTTTGACAGGTCGAGCATCTTCCATCATGAAAAAATTTGTATCTAAAAGCATGAGAGAATAGTTTGTATCATTCTTATTATTATGTAAATAATTTTTCATCTATATAAAAAAATGCATAAAATAGAAATATGCAAGCCATTAAGATAAAAAAAGAATTTTATAGAAATAATATTAGTTACAAAAATTGTTTTAAATTCAAGCATTTTAATGTATGTTTGAAACAAAATATAAATTATACCTTGTACATATGCTACCGTTAAATTGTATAGTTCAGTTATTTAATAAAATAACTGAACAGGTGAGTTAAAGTATATAATAGATGAGCAATTTCATACTTTACCTAGTTATTCTACGAAATAACTATGTATTTCATTGATAAACTAAAGATAGATCATTAAAGTGAAAAATTAAAAAATTGAAAAATGTTTTATAAATTAATTGATCATAAATAGCTAAAATCGCTTGAAAATTACATTTTATCCCTTTTGCAGAAGAATAATTGATAAATAATAAGGGAAATCAGGTATAATATAATTTATTATATTGCTCATATTGCTATTAGTTAAACAGAAAAGGGGGGAAAAGAATACGTTGTAAAAAGAATTATATTTAAATATTATGAACAAAAATAAATGAAGGGAAGAAAAACCTTTGCATCATAAAAACATTGTGTAAACTTTTTAAAACAAAAATTTAAGGGAATATTAATTGAAATTTTATGAGATTCCTTGATTTTACTTTTCATTATTTATTAGAGCAAGGATTGCTGTGATGACACTTTGGACTGAACTACTTATTATTTTTTAAGATAGGACACTGTTTATGTACATATACACATGTATGTTACATGAATATATAGACATTTATGTATATATACATTATGTATACACACTCATTTTTTACACGAGCACTTTTCAAATCTTGTCCAGTACCGCAACTTGGAGCTGTTGCAACAGATCGGAGCATATTGTCAATATTTGGAGCTTCTTCAATGAAAATTAATTCTCGCTAACATATACTAAACTGATATCTAGAGTACAATTGTTTTATTCGGCCTAATCAAAAGTGGCAAGAATAGGTTCAAAGAACTTTCGCGAGTTCGTATTCCATACTTTAACGATCAAAAAGTCGTTATTCTATAGAATACCTTATTAAATCATAGACTTAAACAATTTTAGATACTTTAACTAACTGAGCTAGTTATTTCATGAAATACCTATTTATTCAATGAAATAACAGATTTCCCGTTTTAACGGTAACATATACAATAATAAAATTGTTATGAGAGAAATGCTCTTAAAACATCTGACTCAAATTATGCATATATTTTCCTAAAGATGATAAAATAATCGTATTGCATGAATAAGCTTACAATTCTATGGTTCATATATTATTCGTATTTCTTCCTTAAAAATCCTATTAAACATATATTACATTTAAACTTTTTGAGTTAGAAGAAAATTTTAGCTCCTAAATCACTTCCCTCTCTGAAATAGTCTTCACTTCCTAAATTATGCGCTCTGTCCTGTCAACATTCTTCCACGGAATTTCAAATTTAACTATTTAACTAATGTCTTTATGCTTCATAAACAAATAGATTTTGCCGTTTTATAGTTTAAGCATGCTAATCGTCTGCGGTTACGAGTTAAATGGTGTGTACTGCTTGGAATGCATGTCCTTTGCTATTAAATATTCATGAGTTGTGATATTTTAGATTAAGGGCAAATGGTTAAGTCCTTTTATTATGATGCACAATTCTGAATTTACCTCACAGATGGAAACTTACCAGTAAAAGGGCTTAGTATATCAATATTTTGTACCGCAATATTTTAATTTTAATTCATATATGAATATTGCTTCTTCCAAGCATGATTACTTTACGTGGTTATTTGTTTAACTTATATTTCTTTAAATCAAACGAAATTTTGAAAGTTCTAAAGTAAGTTGTTGATAATTTATTTTCAAAGTATCTATTTAAAAAGTAATTCGTTAAACCAAACAACTTTTGTTTTTACTTTTTGCAGAAACTGGGTCTTAGAATAAACATTTAAACAAATAGAAATTAATCTTAAAATAAAACAGTATTAAAAAGAAAATGAAAATTTCATCTATTTTTAAAGCAGACTTTAACATCTTGATTTTTAAAGAAACCTACTCTAAATCACTTCAGAATATTAGTCTTAATATCACATAGTAGCCTACAAATTTCAGATATGATAAAAACTTAGTTTTTAAGCTATTTGAAGTTTTCTGGGTCGAGGTTTTGATTTCATTTTAAAGTATTTTTCTACTCTTAAATTGAATTAATTAAAACAATTTTAGAGCATAATCAGCTCATGCAGCATGGAATGGTTATTAATTTCAATTTTCATTACTAAATAATTTCTGCTTGATTTTGTCTTGAATTTTTTGAGGTCTCATAGTTACATAAATAAGATTGATTCCAAGGCCAATTTTTGTTCTAAAAAAATTTATACAACTTTCTCATTAGCTTTATCATTAGTTTTTTCCTGTTAAGGAAATGGCATCGAAAAAACTTTTCAGGTTGCTATGAGAAACCACAGTTGCTAGAAAAGAAATACTACTGAAAATGATACATCGTAAAAACAACCTTTCACTGATATTGCAATAAGACTTTTGAATACAAGTATTCTGACTACAAGTTTTGCAGATAAAACTGAATATTTCCATGAAATTTCAAACTACATTATAGTAAACATTGAGTAGTACCTAGGGATTGCAATATTGGAACAAAAGTTCAATACCGGTATTCTTTATTTTTACTTCTTATACCGGGATACCGGTTTTAATACCGGTATTAGATATTTTAGAAAACATAGCTGTTTCTTTGTTTTATATTTTCCAGTTTTATTAGAGAGTGTAAATATCACAAAAAAAGTATTTGTAACTTATAATTTATAACTGTATATAAAGAACACTCAAAACAGTATATAAATACACATCTTATTTATTTAAATCACAAAAAAGGGTAAATATCGCTATTCAGTCTGGGATATTAGTACAAATTTTAGAAATGTGATCTTAAAAAAAACAATGCATCAATCTCACTGTCATTAAACCAGAAACGTAATTTTGTGCAATAATTTCACACACGTACATTAGAAGTGTTTTTTCAATTTAATCTAAAATCCCCGTTGGCTTCGGCTTAGAAAGTGTGCTAAAATTTGTATCTTCATCGCAATCAGATCATTTCCTCTTTATCAATTTTGTACCATGTTTCGTTTTTAAACGTGTATGGAGTCCCCGTTTGTACTTCTTTCATTCATTTTAATAACACTAGAGCATTTTTTTTTTACATTGGGCCACTATATTCTTTTCATCATATAAATAATAAAACCGATCCGAAGTAATATCAACTGATTTTTTATGTTCTTTAAAGTTATTCTCATTCATCATTATGGGTTATTATTTATATATATATATATATATATATATATATATATATATATATATATATATATATATATATATATATATAAAGTATTTTGAAGCTTAAAATATAATATACAAATACAGTGTGAATAACAAACTCACCAATTAAAAAAAATATCAAAATATTACGCACTTACTTCATAGTTACGACCTTGTTTTCACATATATGACATCAGTCTACGAATCCTGAGTGTGTGCACTATCGCTCTGATCTGTAACAGGATATTATTGGCTGCCAATTAGGATGATTAACATATTTTATCACTTCTCTTAACTGTAAGATACGACTAAATATTCACAGTTTAATTAATTTCACCCGTTAGGGAGACACAAAAATAAAAACGTATATTGTTTTGTGATGTAGGTGATCCTTGAAAATATAGTGGAGACAATTTTGAGAAATTTCTAGTACATACCAAAAAACCGGTATTTATAAACTTGAAGAATACCGGTATTTCAAAATTGTACAAATCGCTCAAAATATCGGTATTCGGTATCCCGGTATAACGGTATTGCAACCCCTAGAAGTACCATATTACGATATTTGAGTTCTTGTTGGGCGACTTTAAAATCTGTAAACTTCCCCAATTTATAACAAAAACATAATAAATTTTGTGTACAAACCTGATGGTTTTAAGGTTAAGTTAGTATATCATAATTATTTTGTACATAAAATACTTTGTGTCTCAAAACTTTCGTGAAAATTTTGATAATATTAGGCTGAATAATTTGCTGTTGTAACAAACACTATGTGTGTGAATATATTATGCAAAAATATAATTCGAAATAAAAAATATTTTTTCAGTCCTAATTAATTAAAGTAATGTTTGGATGTAAAACATAAGTTTTAAAATAACATTAATAATTAGTGCTTTCCAAGCATTGTATGTTATTGTTGTATGCATGTAAATAAATTAATTGCGTTTTTCTCAGACTTCTAATGTTGAAGATGTAGTTGTTTTCTATAATCCCTAAGACTTTTTTTCCGTTTAAGGCAGAATCTTGAATTTTTTTGTAGATACTCCCAAACGTATGATTTATAAAATTTAGTATGGATTTATAAAGAGTGTTTTTTTTCAGGTATAGAAGTTTAAGTTGGCATTACTTTCCAAGATGGCGACCGATTTAACAGCTGTCAAGTGATTTATTCTCAGTTTGGTTTGGCAATTCATCAAAACGATCATCAAGCAAGGCGTAGATTCGTCGAATGGGCCCAAAACGAGATTGCTGTTGTTCCCGATTTTCATAAGCAAATTTTGTTTAGCGATGAAGCGCACTTCTGGTTGAATGGCTACGGCAACAAACAAAACTTCCGCATTTGGAGTGAAGCTAATCCTTATGTGCATGTCGAAACACCGTTACATCCAGAAACACTGACTGTTTGGTGCGCTTTATGGGCTGGTGGAATCATTGGTCCGTACTTCTTCAAAAACGGTGAAGGCCCCAACGTTTCAGTCAATGTTGATCGGTATAGAGCCATGATTACTAACTTTTTCATTCCTGAATTGAACAATCATGATGTCCAGGAGCTGTGGTTCCAAAAAGACGGCGCAACATGACACACAGCTCGTGCCACAAGCGATTTATTGAAAGACACGTTTGGTGACCGCCTAATTTCCCGTTTTGGACCTGTGAATTGGCCTCCAAGAGCTTGTGATTTGACACTGCTAGACTATTTTCTGTGGGGCTATGTAAAGTAATTGGTCTATGCGGATAAGCCACAATCGCTTGACCATTTGGAAGACAACATTCGCCGTGTTATTCCCGATATACGGCCACAAATGCTGGAAAAAGTCATCGAAAATTGGACGTCCAGATTGAACTACATCCGAGCCAGCCGTGGCAGTCATATGCCAAAAATCATATTTAAAATGTAATGCCACACGATTATCTTTCGAATAAAAAAAATAATTCATGTCAATCGAATAATACATCGTTGTTTTATTGCAATTTAATGTTCTATACCTCTAAAAAAACACCCTTTATATATCTGAGATCTCTAGTTAATTTTTAAAAATATGCTGAGAAGTTAATATTTTAAAATGTTTTATATTTTTTTTTCAGATTTAGCTAGAAAAAAATAATTGTTAAAAATCAACAATGGAATAGATTTTCAAATCCATACTAACTTTGGTTTGCAATAATCTAAAAAACATAAATCCCGTAAAAATGATTACAAAATTTTAAGAATTGAGCCTTTTATAAAAGTTTGAAAAAGCTTCAAAGATTGTTCATTTCTTAAAGTTGTGTAAAAATGGCTTGTCAAGCTGAGTTTTTGCTCACATAATTAAACTTATTAGTATAATCTGAATATAAAATATAAATATTTTTCTGCTATATATATATATATATATATATATATATATATATATATATATACTATCTACTGTCTCCATTTTTTAAGAAAAAAGTACTGTGTAGCCATAATAAAGTGACCTTTTTATATGATTAACGTGAAAAAATATTAATTTTTAATGAAAGATCTTTTAATTTAAGCATAATAAATAAATTTTAAAAAATAAAAGTTAATAATTAGATGTCAGATTTTTTTTAAATAAAAGATATTAATACATTTATCTACATATTTAAATAAAAATCTTACATTTGAAGTTTACTTGCAAGTTTACTAATTTTAATTTAAAAGAAAACGTTTTAGTGAATCCTTACAAAAAATTTAGCTTTATTAGAATGGAAATAAAATAGAAATGTGTTATTAATGCTCCATATTTCAAAGATTTAATAAATAACTTGACAAAACACATTAAAAAACAAAAAAATTCTCCTAAATCTGAATTAATTCACAATATATCTTTAAATATTATCACTAAGTGAGAGACACATCCTTGCTTTTAGAATTTTTGTCAGAGCCAATACATGGCAATTATGGTGTGCCGAAACTGGTAATGAGACTTTTACTAAAACTGTTACATTTTCCATTGTCTTACATTATTTGGAAACTAAAAACGTATCTCAGGCAGCTGGGTGTAAATGACGCAGCATTTTTTTCTCAGCATCAAGTCAAAAATGAACTCTTTTGAGTCAAGAATAAAAAAGATTGTCAAACATCAATATGTCAGTATTTTGAAAATTCTAATTAAGTAGTGCATATTGATTCGCTAATAGTATTTTAACTGCTGAATATAAAAAGTGTATAACTTCTAACTATGGAAATTGTTTGTGTAGTTAAGTACTTCTCAAAGTTTGAATATTTACGACCCAATATTTAATCATAATTTTCATCGTGCCAACCCCCTCCATACAATAACAATGTATTGAATTAAATAATGACTCTGAACTTACCACACAAATTGAACCTCTTAAGTGCCTCCAGCGTATATGAACGTCTCGATCAACTGGTGCGTTATTTGTGCCGAACATATGTTAATGTCTTTCCGAGAAGTACGATCTTTCATGTGCACTACTTGTGGTGGATCTGGACGGCACTTTATTACTAATACTCTTAGGAGTTTTGGGGATTGTAAATTTGCGTATATTTCCAACCATCTCTACAAGAAGAAACCGGAATACGCAAATTAGTCAAAGTATTTAAATAGAGTGTTGCAAGTTAACAGTAGGCTATTACGCCAAGCGATAGGTTGACGGTATTCTAAGAAGATTCTAGTTTATTGTGTGATTAGCGTCTTGCGGATCATTATGCAGAGATCTTCAATTGGAAAGTTTGATACGCCTGGAAAATGAGGTAGTAAAAGGAAGGTGAAATTTAAATCTAGATTATCAGATCATAAGAGTAAATATATAATAAAGTTAGTGGTCATTTAATGAATGCTAGTAATTCAAATTGCGGGTACCTCTCGATCCTTTTATTACGGTAATCCCGTTCGATATTGAGTTTAATAGTTGATTAGTATCATATTTAGTGATTTAATTTAATAGTAACGGTCAATCACATTGACGTAGACATATTAATTAATCTTTATAATTAGAAGGTTGATAATTGATTCAAGTAAATAAATATAATTTGTTATTGTAAAAATGTCATCTGGTCGTTCTTTGCCTTAAATCAATCTTGGTGTCCAGGGTGGAACCCAAGGGGATTCTGAAATACAATACAAAAAATTATTTCGGATGCTTTCAAATGTTATCAAAGGAACATGAAAGTGATTGCGAAGGATTTACTTATTTCAGAATATTTGCCTACCTCAGTGTTTCTCAAACTATGGGGTGCGTAGCCCTGCGGGGGCGTGATAACCCTGCGAGGGGGGCACGAGCATCTTGAAAATAAAAAGTTTAAAATAATTTTTTTGGATTAAAGTAATACAAAATGCTTTCTAACGTAATACAAAATACACATTTACACTGATATAATTTATAAATGTCATATGTTGATCATCAAAAGTAAAAGATTCCACTTCAAACGCTCCTTAGCTTTATTTGATCCTATAACCAAATAAAAAAATACATTTTGTTTGCTTTGCTATAATCCTTCGATGAGAGATTTTTTATTATGTTTCTTTTAACCCCTAAAATACTACTTTTGATTATCATAAATTTGACCTTCAAACTTACTGGTATGTTTCACTCCATCTCTTTTTATTTTATGAAAGTTGTAAATAAAATTTTCTGTTGTTTTTTCTCCATGTGAATGAGTTTTATGATATATGGATAAGCATATTGAACACTTTGAAGTATTATTTGATCAACATGTATTTTTATGAGTATTCTGAAACATATAATGCATAATGAAAAACGTTTTAGACAATTATGTTTTAGAACTGTAATCGATATTTTTAATTGAATACACTTTTGACATGGGAGAGGTCGCATGAGGCGCTGAGTAAACCCAGGTTCACGAAATCGTTAATTCGGGGAAAACTGTTTATTCGTTAAAGGGACTTGGTACCCCAAAAAACACAGACCTATCGTTTTTTTTTTTATTTTCATTTAATCTTATTCTTTGCATTATTATCTTTCTATTGATATATCACTTGTACATGTCGAAAAGTTAGAAGTTGAATAAAACTTCATTTGAAAACAAATTAGGCAATTCAGTCACGCCCTCTTTTTAGAAAAAAAAAGTTAAAAAAAGCGTTTTGATAAAATAAATCTATTTTAATAATTAATAATCATTTTATATAACCAATTTATTTAATAATCGATTTTTTTCTTTGTGAAATGTGTGCATGTAAAGTTTTAAAGTAAGGCATTTTATATTAATAATTTTATAATTTCAGTTCTTATTCATAATATATTTTAAATACAAAGGTAATACTTTAATATTATAAGAAGAAACAAAACTAAAATTTCTGTCGTGTCAGAAAAGAAAAATTAACGTTTTTATCGAATTTTCTTGTGCAATTAGTACTCTCTAAAAGTTGATCATTCATAAAAATGTGTGGGTTGAAAAAATGTGAAAATACAATTATTTTAAAGAAAAATGTATGACTAATATCTTAAAGTGGTATTTTAAGTTTAATTAAGCATATAATAATTATTTTTTCAGAATTATAAACTTTAAACCTGTTTTTCTCAGTTTGTGTTTTTCGAAACCTTAGTGCATTCAAAATGCTACTCCTTCGACAATTATTTACCAATTACTTCAATTTTTTTCCTGCGTGTTAAAAATAAAGCATGTAATAAAATTAGGGATCCGTTTTGCTATAAACTAAATACTTTTTTTTAAAAAAGATGTAAGACATGTTGGCTTTTTCGTTGATTTTTAGCCTGTATATCAACATTTTATTTTTTTTTCTCGAAAACGAATGAAGTTATTCTAAAATCGATTCCTTAAAATGTTTAGAACATCCATAAGAATATTATAAAAAATTCCAGGTCAAAAAATTAATTTTTACAAAAGGAGTAAAATTTTAAACATTTCCCAATTTTCTTCAAAAAATTTTAAATTTTTAAAATTGTGTGAATAATGTATGAAAACTTTCATCTGGTATCATTTTTTTGAATAGAAACATTATATAAAGTGCTAAAATATAATTTTTAAATACGTAAATAAAGAAATTTGCTCAAAGGGGTACCAAGTCCTCTTAACAATGACCTTGACAGTATCCTCCTATTAGACAGTCTTAATGAGAACTAAAATGAATATGTCACAAATATGCCTCTTTTTGCTCTTTTTTTAGAGTGGCAAACGTTTTTTTTAAAATCAATGTAATTGTTTTGATCGAGTTCCCTGTGTGATCACTTTTGTTCAAAAATATTTTCTATGAACATGTTACACTTTCCCCTAAGAACATCTTGTTGCTGTTGTTTTCTGATGCCACCTGTCTGACGTAGTCAGATCGAGGCCCACGAAATTCATCGTGGCATCGGCAAGAGGTACGCCTGTCGTTGGCCTTGAGCACCATACAGGAGACAGTGCGATTTTAGCTCGGCGAAATTCCCCGAAGGGACGATAGATGGCGACACGCCCTCAATCTCCACCTCCACAATTTCTGCATGTAAACTGAAGGGGAAGGAAATATTCTCCAGTCCCTGCGATCGTGATTAAGCCCAAAAGACTACGGACCCACTGATTTAACGAGCACGTACTCCGTGTGTACTCGGAGGGTCTTTGGTGGCATCGGGCATCGAACCCAGGCCTTCCGGTCTGGAGTCCGATGCTGTAACCACTAGGCTACCCATGGCTGTGATGTAGACTTATTATGGTTTATATATGTAAATGAGCAGAATATGAACAAAATGGGTGTCTGTGATCTCTATTGAAAGAAGTTGAAACTGATCAAGCAATTGAAGAACCTGCTGAAATAATGCATATTAATTAAGATAACGAAACTAAATATGAGAAAAGTGATATACATGAAACGTTTGAGTTGAATTGAAATTTTCCAAAGCTGCCTAAAGAGAACCTTATGAAGAAAACTATGAAGCCATAAATGTAGTTCTTCGCCTTGTCAAAAAGATACAAGGAAGAAAAAGTTCAAAATGATATTTGTATATAGATCATCAAATGACAGCTTGAACTACAATAACGTGAACAAAAAATGACAGTTTTGCTGGAAAATAACGTTGTATTGTTAGCGAAAAGTGTGTGTGATTTATGTCTTTTATTAAGGTCACGAACATTTGGAACATTTATATATACACAAAATTTTATACTTATCTTGTTGATTTGTACGGTGTATAATTATGATTGCATTGTAGTTTTAGCGTCAAATTACATTATTATTACATTCAATACATTATTATTTTGGGATAGGGGTTGCTAAAAATTATATTTTAAAATTACGTCACCAGTATGAAAGTTTGAGAACCACTTTGCTACTTTTTCCCTTTTCTACTCCTTACCCTCAATACATCTGATACGCTCGAGTGCGTGTTAAATGATAATCACGTAATTTTGAATCGCCATATAAGGGATTAATTATAAATCGTACAAATTTTTGACATTAGTGTTAATTTGTTCATATAGTTTTATATATAATAAGATCATGGGGCAACTACTAATTAATAAACTTTTTCTAAACTATGTAGTGGCCACCCCCCCCGGTAGCCGAGTGGTATAGGTATCGGACCGTGGCTTGCTTTGTCACGGGTTCGAGCCCAGTACCACTAAAGACCCGCCGTGTAGGGCAGCGATGCATGTTAAATCTGTCGAGAGCTGAAACGTCCTCCCGTTGGTGTGGTGTGGTAGTTAGGAGAGGGGGGTGCCAGATCAGGTGTCGTCCACGTCACTTGACCATGGTTCAAAATTACGTGGTCCGTCGCCAAAAGCCCTCGTGTAGCTGAACAGTGCGACGTTAATATTCAATCAATCAATCTAAACTATGTATATATATATATATATATATATATATATATATATATATATATATAAATTAATTATAAAGTATATATCGCGGTAGTGATTAATTTATCAGTGTATTATATCAGTGTAAATGTGTATTTTATTTTGTATTGTCAGAATATATTTTATTTGTTTACATTCAGTAAATTAATATATTTTTTAAGAAAATCTTTTGTTTTCGACTTTTCAATATGCACTTTTTGGTGCCATGGTACACAGTTTGAGAAACGCTGGTGTAATTGCTTACTATAGAGTTTCGAAAAGGTAAGTGCCAAAAATTAGCTTTTTTTTGCACCCAGATATTGTAAGTAAAATTAAATTAACGAAAAAAATCTTCGGTCCCAACGAAGTCGTTAAATCAAATTCCGAGTTTTAATGTTAAGCCGTATCTCTGCATCTTTTTTACTTCTGATTTTTATCACTAAATTACACACATTTTAATCTCCTTGTGAATTTGAGAATCGTTTCCGTTCTCAAATTTTTAGCAGTTTTAAATGTCTTAATCAAGAAAATATTTCATTGATATACTAAATATTCCTAAGACAAATATTACTCTTTCAATGTCCTCTTTTGTGTTATTTGACCAAGAACATTTGGAAATTTTATACTGCGTTGCTTTAAATATATTTCGATCAGCAATACTTATTTACATTGTCGGAAGGGGATTTAAAAGAATTCAATTTCATATGTCCAAATCCATCTGTTTATTTCTTTATTCCATGCAATTTAAGCAAGATCTATATGACAGAAAGGTAGTATACATATGAAGAACGTTTTCAATTGCAATGGGAGTATTTTTAAAAACGAATGTGCATATTCAACTTATGTTAATATGTGTCTTTCTCCTATCAACATTGAAAACTGATATGCAACGAAGAATTGGTATTCAATTCTACAAAAGAAATATTTTATCCTACAATGTATCAACATATAAGGGAAACACACTTTGAATTTAAATATACCTAAGATGAATGGTGTTTTAGAGCACGTAGGACTACTTGAATAATATTTGTAGAACACACTCAAGGAGTTAAAGTGGTTTCTGCTTACATAGAATAATTTGAATATGAAGTATGATTATAATATATATTTAATTTGAAATAATAGCTAAGTCTTTTAAATTAAAAAAGTTTTTTAGTAGTGGAAATTGTATTATTTAGGGTAAGTAAAGTGTCATAATGATATTTCTCTGTTAAAAATTAATTTATCATAAACAATTTTTTGACTAGATATAAATCTTTGAGGCTAAAATGAAATAATTTGATTCTTTTACACTTTATTTATAATGGAATGAGGTTTCCAAAAAGTGTAACATGTATAAAATATAATTATAATTTTTAAAATTATAAGCATATGAGTATAAGAAACATTTCTGTACTGGATATTAAGTAAATTTTTGCGTTGCAAATGATATTTTCCAAAATAATAGACTTTTTTATACAAAACTTTATAGAACTATAAAAGAACCATACTTTTTAAAATTTATCTAATTTTAGTATATATATATATATATATATATATATATATATATATATATATATGTATATATATATAACAATTTATTCCAAAATTTGTTTTAAAACATTAAAAAATGTATTCTTTTATATTTTTGAAATATAATATGTATTATTTTATTTATATAAAAATGTTTCAATGTAAAAAGGGATATATTTAACTTTATAAATAAACTTATTCTTAGCAATTAGAGCACCTATTACAAAAAAAAAATATTAAGAAACTTGTGTAAACTAGGATAAATAATTCGTATTTGATTACGCAATGCATTTATATTATTCTATGTAATTTTAATTTTATGTTGTGACGTCTTACGCGTCTTTTCTTTAACAAATCCTTTGGGTTTTTTGGGCCAGAATTAAAGGCAACTCTTTTCCAACCAAATCCAAGAAACGAGAAGTGAAGAGATACAAATAATATAGGATAAATATAGGATCTTAGAGTAAGCGTGATGGCAATGTAAAGGAATGTTAGACAATTGACCTGCGTTGTGACAGTTGATGATTATTGAAGTTCGTGGTTCAAGATTTAAGTTCTACGTGTCGTGGATAAACATATTGGTGTTCCACTAGAAGTTAAACGTCAAGCTACATAACATTGTAGATAACGACAAGTTTATTACAAAATAAGATAAGGTAGGATTTATTACTTATTAGTATATTTGAAGGTTAGGCAGTTCGATTATTGATATTGGTCTGAATTATATTGTTTGTTGCGTATTGCGTCATCGTAGATTCTCTCATATTAATTGTTGTAATTAAATTTGTTAAAAGCTTAAGTTGAATATCTTAATAAAGTCATATTAAGATAATGTTTGATCCGAGTTCTTTCGTTAACCCTACACCTCTAGCTCACGCTGATGCTTCGAGGGATGTACTTCCAAGGGGAGGTACATCACAATGGCGCCCAACTAGGTTTAATCTATATGACCCCGAGATGAGAAACGCGAGATGATTTAATGTTTGTCCAGAATAGTTTTCTGGGTCGGAGAACGTCACCGAATTTTTAAAGGGTATAGATAACCAAATTAAATTACTTGAAATACCCAGTGACTTATCGTGTGCTTATTTAAAAGGTAATCTTCTGGGTAGAGCCGTGGATTGGTACCAAATATTCGGATCGAAGTTAGTGCAAAATTCCGCCATCGGACTTGTCACAGCTGTAAAAACAGCATTGTCGAAAGCATTCCCTGCCATCCAAAATAGGAAAGATTTAGAGACCCGTTTTTACGTGTCTCAGCAGACAGAACCAAGAGCCGACAGATTTTGTTTACGATTTGCTTAAGTTAAATAAGAAGTTAGAACTGGGGATGTCTGAGAAAACACTTGTAGATGATATTTTCGTTAGACTTGAGCCACAAGTTCAAGATTACGTGGAGGTGCGTAACCCACAAACCGCGATCCAATTATTATAAGTATTAGCTAAATTTGAGGAAAGATATTCGTGCAAGGCAACATTGGGTTCAAGAAATAGTAATAACGTGAAAGGACGAGTTTGGAATCAGCGTAGGATATCTAATGTTGGTAATAATCGAGGAAATTGGAGAAAATCTGAAGTGGTACATAGACCAAATAATGGTAGAAATGATTATAGGGGTAACTATCAGAACAACCGTCAAGGAAATCAGTGGTTCGAGAGCAGGAATAGGTTTCAAAACGATGAACGCAGATTTAAATATAGGGTATATCAATTTAGAAATCGAGGTCAAAATGACGATTTTAGTAGAGGGGACCAAAGAAATAGGGGTTCGAGTGAAAATTTTAGTCGGGGCAGTAGAAAGCAAATGGGACGATTAAATGTTTTGAAAGTGAGTGATATTAAAGGTGATCAGACGCAGTCGATAAATCAGTCACCGACTAAACTTTAAGCAATATGTATGTCTCCGGTAGAACTTCCGTATGTTCCTATTTTATTAGACGAAACTCTTACGAAAGCGTTATGGGACACTGGAGCGGAGAAGTCATTTATATCGGAAGAGACATACCAAAAATATTTTTTTTATAAACAAGTAAAGAAATCGAGTACTCAGGTGATCACGGCGCAAGGAGCTAAATGTCCAAATATGGGAGTTGTGGAATTAAATATTCGAATACGGGATTTTAAGAAACCTTGTTTGTTCCATGTGTTAGCAGATTTAGAATACCCATGTAATCTCGGGATAATCTTCATAGGTAGATCAAAGATCATTTTGGACTTGGATATAAAACCTTTGGCGATTCCAGATTCGCAGAT